>JAODJX010000007.1:478197-501368 GCA_026776945.1 Isichthys henryi
TCCGGGATAGGCTCCGGACCCCCCGCGACCCAGTAGGAACAGCGGTTTGGAAAATGGATGGATGGATGGATGGATGTTTGGGAGGTGCACCTAGTATTTGCATTTAGATTAAGATACAACAATTTTGCATCGATACATAAATACTTTAAAACGAAACCTCTATATCTGCAGACACACTCTTAAAACATACATGAAAGCATTTGAAGCATCCATACGTCAGTGTAACTACTCAGAGAGTAAAGTACAAACACTGACAGTATAAGTATTTGTATGCTGGGCTTGTCGTGTGTAGGCCTGGGAACTGTCCCCTAAGTGAGCGGATTGTCACAGCGCCAGTGACCCATCAGAAGTTCAAGTCCAGTTTATTTCTATAGCACATTTCAGACAATCGAGGTTGACACAAACTGCTGTACAAATCATAAAGAGGACAAACACACACGACATCATGACACTAGACAGCTCCTATATTAAATTAAAAGCCAAAGCCCAAGGATCCCTTGGGTTTTTAACCAGGCTTTAAACGTAGACAATGCTGGCGCCTGCTGAATCTGCAGGGGCAAATGGTTCTACAATGTTGTCCCTGCAACCGCAAACGCATGATTTCCCCTAAGCCTCAGCCTAAATTTTGGGATCAGAAGAGCCATATCTTCCAGGGCTGTGGAAAGATGGGATGCTAATCATAATAGAGCAAACATAAAAGCAATATCTGATGAAATAGGTGCCAGTAGGGTTTGTATGTGCTCCATTCATCATAAGCTGTAGTCAGTGCAGCCAGGGGCATGGTTAAAGATGAATGGGGCTATAAGGGGGGGGGGTGGCAAACATAATTATATAGTTTAAGCAGCTATTCCTGACTTAATCCAATACATACACATTTATTTGCGGGGGCTAAAGCCCTGCTAAAATAGGCCTGATGATGTCCCTGAGTGTAGCTAACGTAAGAGTAAGTTTACTTTTTTATTCTCAAGAGATTTGATACAGAATTTTAACTTTTCCATAATGCCATCCAAACAGACATAGGTTGTGTTGCAAATGTCAAGCAAAAATTTAGAATAATGGAATATTTATGAATATAAATGTCAGCCACTTACCCAAAACTTAGCCAAGTAAGAATAAACTTAAACCATTTGTTCACAGTAGAGAATAAAAAAAATCCTACTTGTTTTCAGTCTTGCCACACTGTTCTAAATATAAACCACAAACTGACACACACAGAATCACTTCTCCTGCAGAAAGGTCAGATATCTAATCAATTTGTTCTTGACATTTATTACACTTGCTTTGAATAAAATCTGAATAATTTTTTAATGAGGAATGTATCTAATACACAGAGCCAAGCTCAATATTCAGGTTCATGGTAAAGGAGAACTGAGGTTGTGTCAATCCAGCCAACCACACTAATTTAATATGTTACCATTACCAAATGTCATCAGAACCTTACTCTGTCAAGTATGGTGGTAAGAGTGTTATCAATTAGCTCTGCTTTTTAGATTTTCTTTGGACCAAGATGACTCACCATCATTCTGCATGACAATGTCAGACCCTCAGTGAGGCAAAATTGATGAAATGGGTTATTATAACTTTACATTACTGCACTTTACATTAACTTCACCTGTTTATTGTACTCATTATGCATTCATAGAACATTCATAAGTAGCGTGTAAGTACTCCTTCACATCCCAACATCTCTTAACAGTTTTAATATACATTAATAACATTGTATGATTATACAACGATAGTCATTGTTATTGTCAAAAATTCAATTCAATTTATTTTTATATAGCGCCTTTCACAACAGAATTGTCTCAAAGTGCTTTACAGGGTTGTGTTGTAATAGATAAAACAGAAGTGGAAGGAGATACAGACCGGGGGGGGGGAAAGGGAAAGAAAGAAACTGAAGAAAGTCAGAAGACAATGGAGGAGAGGAAACAAAAACTCCTAAATAGGGAGAAAAAAAATCTCTGGGGGTCCAAGGTCAACTGGCTGAAGATGGGGAAGATGGGGAAGATGGTGGCGCAGGAGGTAGTGCTATTGTTCAGCAACAGGAGGGTTGCAGGTTCGAGCCCTGGTTCCTCCTGACCCCATCAAAGTGTCCTTGAACAAGACACTGAACCCCAAATTGCTCCCGGTGAGCAGGTTGGCACCTTGCATGGCAGCCTCCGCCACCGGTGTGTGAATGGGTGTGTGAATGGGTGAATGTGAGGCATAACATGTAAAGCGCTTTGGAAAAAAGTGCTAAATAAATGCAGTCCATTTACCATTTATAAATGCAGTCCATTTACAAGGTCTGTTCTCCACGTTGGCCTCTGAGGGGTGGCACTGAAGGCTGCACCCACAATGATATAATTCCTATGGCCCATTTGCGATGTTACCCCTCCATGGGACTGAACCAGGACCCCAGCGCAGATGGTGCCCACCCCGGGCCGCACCCAGACATGTGGGAAGGCAAAGAGCATGGAGGGTCAGAACATGCGTTGACACATAAATGGACAAGCATAGTAGATAAAAAATTGTTGGTTATAAAGACATTATGAAGGTGCAGTCGATGTAAAGTGTTACTGAAGAAGCTGTGTTTTTGAATGGCTGGTTCATACTAACAGAGGTTTGGCTCACAGATAGCTGCATATGCAAGAACCAAACATCTACAGCTATTCAAGCAGACCAGGATGTGAGAGCAGACATAAACCATTATGACAACATGAGGGACTGATCAGCAACTATAGGAAACATCTGCTGGTAGTTATGGCCATATGTTTGAGCAGAAAAAATTGCTCAATGCCTATAAGAATCTGGAATTCATTCAAGATGTCTGAAACACAGAGTGGGTTTGCATACCTGTCATGTAGTAAAATCAATGTTGTCTAGTTGTGGTTTTCCTTTCCATCTCTGTCATTGTTCGAGACTGAGCAGGTGTTCCCGCTTCCATCTTTGCTAAGAACTGCACTCTTCTGCACACGTAAAGGTCTTCCTTGCAGAACTGCCAGGAAGGGGGCAGAAGGATAATTTTATAATTAGTATATGGTTGGGAATTAGAAAATAAAAAAGCTAAAAGTATAGCTGCAGTGGGAGATCAGATCTCTCTGGAATATATTTTCTTTCAATGATCCACGAGTCCTGATCCACGTCTAGCTGGATACGTGTGAGAGTCCTGATCCACGTCTAGCTGGATACGTGTGAGAGTCCTGATCCACGTCTAGCTGGAGACTTGTGAGAGTCCTGATCCACGTCTAGCTGGAGACTTGTGAGAGTCCTGATCCACGTCAAGCTGGAGACTTGTGAGAGTCCTGATCCACGTCAAGCTGGAGACTTGTGAGAGTCCTGATCCACGTCAAGCTCCTGTTGAAATCTTGCCCTCAGTGAAACAAGGTTTCCAATTTTGAAAAGTGAGATTTTCATTTTGAGACAAATCTACACACTTATTTACATGTATGTAATTGTTCTTACCTTAAATAGTATGTAGTAAAATCTTGGACTGAATTTTTACTTCCTGGGCCTGAAATTTCCACCTTTGGCTGGCGGGATATCAAAGGTAACCCCTTACCAGGGATCTGGGGAGGTAGATAAATGTGTAACGGCAGGCGAGAAGGGCACTGAATACAAGAAGTTAGGCAAGGAGGGCATCAATGGGATGGTAGATGTAGAGGACTCCAACAGGACAGCAGATAAGGTCACCAATGGGACATCAGGGATGCCGAGGGAACTGAAGACAAGCAGGCTGATGACAGCAAACGAGAAGGCCACCGATGGGACAGCAGACAAGGAGGGGAGGACACCAAAGGGACAACAGGCAAGACACTGCATTTTGGACAGACACAGGCAATATTCTGGTGAGTGATGCGTCCTCTGAGCGGATTGGGGTGGTCTGGCCTCTCTTGAGCCGGCGCAGGAAGCAGGACAGCTGAGAGCTAAGCAGTGGCATGACGATGAAGCGGCTTTTCAAAGCAGGAAAGTGGCGGGCGGAACGGCAAGCTCGGGCCACGAAACAGCAGCCAAAGATGCTGCCAGAAGGGCATTGGCAAACACAGCATTTCCTGGTGTGGAAGCAGGGAATGCAGGCTCGTCCTGGAGAGAAGTTTGGCCTGCCTCCACTCGTGCTGCATTTCTCTCATAATGCACCGTGCCGTCTCCGCCACTTGGGGATCCATGTCCAGGTGCTCCTGCCTGTACTCAGCTGCATAAAGGATGAGTGCCCTTATCCTGGGGGTTTTTCACACTACAGGATCGCATCTCCACCCCATGGGCGTGTCCAACAGGACAAGGAAGTCTGCTGCTAAAAGACGGGGCGACACGACCAGATCTGATGGTTCCGGTGCTCTCCTTGGCTTCTGGATTCAGGGAGCTCAAGGTACGAGATCTGTGGGAGGTGTGAAGGCTTTGAAGACGGTATGGAGACAAAGGCTGCTGGATACTTGTGAGAGTCCTGTCCTTCTGGGCACTCACAGGCATGGAGAAGCAGACATATACACACACCTAATAAGGCTTACACAAGTAGCAGGTGTGGATGACTGGCAAAGGCTGATTACACGTAACGAGAAACAGTTGGGCTAATGAAACAGACAGATTGCGTGGCCAGCAGTGCCCTCTGCTGGCCAAATAGGAATAGACAGGACAGGTCATGGCAGCCTACAGAAGGGTTGTCCTAGAGGGGGTGCAGGCTACCTGGTTTTAATACATTATTACTTTTCTTAGAATGTTTGGCCCCTTAGTACCCCTTGGGATCAGTTGTGTGATCTAGATTAAATTTGTTCTGGATTTAAATATACATGACAAACCTTGTCCCATATTGGTTGAAAATGGGATACAGTTTTCAATTTTCAATACAGGACGATGCCATAAAATTCAGGATGGGTGAGAACACTTGATTTAAAATTTTATTAAACAAGGTTGGTTCAGGTCCCTTTCTAATAAAGGACCCTGGGCTTCAGCCTGGGAAAGCCTGTGCATTAGATCATCGCTGGCAATAGCTACATAAGAATTACAGATCCGTATGTGATCAGAAAAGGGTTATTAAAAATAAGACTCTGTTAGAAAAAATATATTGAAAGTTTTACCCTAAACTATAAAGAAATATAATATATATTTCTATTCCCTGTTTGATAGCAGACTGCAGTCTCGTGTCAAGTGGTATAGCTTTTTCAGCATCATGCAAATGTGGAACAAAGTGATTTCACTAGGTCTGGAAAGTAGTGAGTGTTGGGTACTTTCTAATTGTTACCTTTTAAGAAGGACTTCAGACAGTATTTTCTTCTCAAGGTTTTCTGATTACATAAACTCTGGATGGATGCAAATGAAAACTGGTAAAAAGTTAAATCTGATTTAACTGTAAAAATAATATTTGCATTTTATGGCATACAAAAATATTTCCAGGAATGAGAATTGTCTACTGCACATGACCAGATTTCTCTATATTTGGTTAATCTTGCAGTCAAACCATAATAACACATAAAGGTAGGGGCTGCTATGGTTGGTATGGAAGCTGCAAAAATATGATTTCTTTATAGGAGCCAAACAATATTGGCTAAAGGCAGTGAGATTGTCCAGGCAGTATGTAATGTCAGCATGTGTTGTAAATGTGCCGCCATGGAAAGAAATTAGAAGGAAGGGTAATAAGATGAGACCCCGATATTTTCAGTAAAGGTTTAATCACATTAACATCCTACCGTTTATATCACTACAATTATGTTGAATAGCTAATTATTTTGTTCTGTTTTATTCCTTGGAGAGTAATGGTGTTTGAAGGAAATGTGTCATTGTTTGAAAGTGTAGATGGAATATTGTTAATTACATGGAAATTATGACAGGGAAAGCAGGACTCTTACAGAACATCTCCAGATTAATTGGTTTATTTTATTGGAATTATGGACTCTTGTGCTGTTCGCAAGGGGAAATTTTGTAGTTGCTTTCACACAAAATCCAAAAGGTAAAACTAATTTTTGCAAATGCAGATCTTTGGGCTTGACAGCAAAGGGAGTTTCTCATGGCGAGGGAGAAGGGGGTTTCCTGTTATTCATTTTGCTGGAATATTCTGCTCCTGTTATTTGTATAACAGAATGATGATGGCAGAGGACAGTTCACTGGACAATGGGACAGGAAATGGTCATTACTAGTTATACCATATATGTTACATACATCCCTGTTGGAGGCTATAAATACAAATATAACTACATTTTTTTTGGGAGGGGGGGGGGCTGAATTAGTATTTTTATTTGGGCCTTTAAATTGCCATTTTAGGATGGTACAGTAGGTGGCACTGTCACCTTACACATCCAGGGTTGGGGGTTTGGATCCTGCCCTGTGTCTGTGAAATTTGCATGTTCTCCCTGTGTTGCACTGATTTCCTCCAGATACTTTTAAAGACTCTAATTTCCCCACTGTGTGTGTGTGTGTGTGTGTGTGTGTGTTTGTATCTTCTGCAATGAAGTGGTCTCCCATCCAGTGTACCACTGCCCTATGCTGCCTAGGGTAGGCTCCAGTCCCCACCTCCTAGATGGTTACCATCCATTCATCCATCCATCCATTTTCTGCCGCTTATCCTGGGTCACAGGAGCAGCAGTCTAAGCTCATGACCATAGGTGAGGGCAGGAATGTAGATTGATTGGTAAATTGAAATGGTTATCTTTCAGTTTATTTAGAATTTAAAATGTGAATACTTCCTACTTACGTGGAGACTGAGCATGTGTTTTCTTTACATGTAATACATCATAGAACATTTAGGGTCGGACCTCTGCTATGCTAATATGTATTTACATACAGCAATACAGCTTCTGTTGATAGTGTGAATCATCTCCACCAAGAAATTTAGACGGATGCATTTATTTTTTTCATCTCAGTGCAATGATAATAATGTGGTAGTCACTGTCTTGCGCCTTTACGAAATCTTTCATATAACATTTCTCTTAGTACTTATAAAACTGAAAGTGTCATTTTGCAGAACTCACTCGAGTGGTGGAGGTGGAGTCCTCAGGAATATATTTGTGTCCCTGTGCTGCTAGCATGTTTGCTAAATCCAAAATTAAACTACAAATGAATGTGATGATGACGGATTGCAGAGGTGTTTCGCACATTTCCTTTGACTATAGCATTTCGGACCTTAAGGTAAGCAGTATGGAGACCACCAGCTGAGCACCAAAGACACCTTCTGCTGAGCACTATGGCGAGCTTCAACCAAGCACTATGGGGACCTTTGGCAGAAACATATGGAAGCACAATCCATTGTCAGTCGAAGAAAAGCCAGTTTTTAAGTGACTGGGCTGAATGTGGAAGGTGGTTTAATGATTCCGTGGGTATCAGCGGCTCTTGCCTCCAGGATCATGGGTCTGACTGCCAGCCCTGGCTCTGTATTCATGGAGTGGTCATGTTCTCCCTCTTTCCTCCTACATGCTGTTGGATGAACTGATATCTCAAAAATGCCCCTAGTGTGCCAGTGTATGTAGACTGGCATTCCACCCGAGGTGTTCCCTGCCTCATGCCCTGTGTTTCCTGGAAAATACAGCAGGCTGGACATAAGAAATGGACGTAAAAATGGATACTGGCTACACTGTACAAATACATTTAATTACATTTCAGTCATTGGATATTCCATGTATTGGAAATGTGATGATTTAGTTCTTTTCCACATGCCATGATAGCAATAATGTGGACATCTTCTGGTGTACCGGTAGTGTTTTGATGAAATTTTGTTTTAATGAAGACCATATTTTAAATCGAGGAAGTTTAATTTACTAATGTCTAACAGTCGATCTAGCAGGGAAAAAATTTCACAAACTGAATCTTGATCTTTAATACACTGAGCTCTTCAGAACAACCATTTGTTCACAAATGTTTGTAAATCTGACTGCATGGCTAGGTGCTTGATTTTATATACCTATGGCAATGGCTCTGAATGAAATGAAACACCAGATTAAGAGGCGTATCCCGATACTTTTGTCCATATAGTGTCCTCTGGTTAACAAAATGTTATTTTAAATGTACTGAAGCTCATGGGCTGGTAACAGGCTGCATTTCGATAATCACAAACTGGGTGTCTGCAGGACGTTGCAGGACCCTTTTAATTAAACGTATAAAGCATTTATCAGCATGCAAAGCATCCGTATTTCAGGTGCAGAAACCCACTGAGTTGACAAATTTACATACTCAAAATGTAGTCATTTGTTTATCTTCTATTTTAATTTTCATCTGTTCTTTCGTTGTGTCAAATCAATGAATAGACGTGTAAAATTTCAAAACCCACCATTCAATCTTCTAACTGCTTATAACGGTCAAGTTGACAACTTGGGCCAGAATTCTGTCCCAGCACTGAATACCAGTCCAGGGCACACACTGATACACCCTGGCTACTTAAACACACCAGTTAAGCTAACTCATATCTTTGGACTCCTGAAGGATACACTCATGACATGATGGTTGAAACTGCAAATTTCACACGAACAATAGAGATAGGGATTTAAACCCTACATGGGGGGGATGTAAAGCAACAGTGTTAATCAGTAAGTTACTATGTCACCGGCATAACATGTGCAATACAGACAGTGACTCCTTTTTATGGGAATATCTTAAGGAATAATCAGTAAATTCAAAGCAAAAATAAAATCTAATTCCAAGAAGTAACCTTGAGTCATTACAAAATGAAACAAACTCCCAGGAAACCCCCTGGATTATATCTCCCACTGACCAAGCCTTTCCAGTGAACCACAGCTGATGCACTGACATTGATGATGGAGCCTGACAGATGATCACTAAGTGGGATGGATGAAACAAAAAGGCCACAGATCAGGCTAGCTTTGGAGAGACGTCCCTAGACAAATAACACACAAGTGTCAGGGTTGTCTGTGTGGACAGTACTGGGACACGAATAAGCCAAGCTTGAAACTGAAAACTCCAGTGGGAGAACAAGCAAGGAAAGATATCTGTGCAATATATGTACAAAAGTGGTCAACGATTTACATATCGTACTTCACGACACAAGGACAGTGTTGTGTCTGTGTAGGCAAAACTGCTTCTGCAAAACGAATCCAGAAATGAAAGTATTATTAACTATTATGCACGCCGACTTCGAACTGTATAACTATAGATACTGCCAGACCTATTCTTTGAATCCAATACAATAAAATTCGGGTATTTCTTCAGCCTTCTTGAAGGTATTTAGAATCTGGTTCAGCAGGAGTGCCACTTTCCCTGATATTCTTACAGCCTAATTGTTAATTCAGCCTAAATTCAAGTGCTGCACCTGATACAAGTTACATAAGTGATTATTTTGACATGCTGAAAGACATGCATAATTTTAAAGCATACTCCCCGATTTTTATTCTGATTTATTAAACATTAGTCTCACAACAGCCCCCCGTTCTAGTTTAAGCATTTGGCGGGTTATATTCAAATTGTATGACATCAGTAGCTATGAGAGCCAATGCTAAAGGATGGGGGCGTTTTCAACTGTTTTGTTACAAACACGAATCCGGAGTAAGAGCATCTTTTCCTGGGTATGTACCTGCCTAATAACTAGTCTATCAGAAACATAAAGATTGCAGTAATACAGTCACATGCTACTATACCCCAAGTGTAAAGTGGCTGAATGAAACTTGATATTTGTTGACCTGTTTTGGTGTTTCACGATTATAAATGTACGATCGGGAGGTACCTTAGCCGTCACAGCGAACGGGTTTTTTTTTCCATTCAAAAAATGTACCTAACCGATATATTTTCGTTTTATTCTGTTGACCCCGCAGCAAGTGCATTCTCTATTGTGGAAACGCATTTACCTGTTCTGTGCTAACGCTGCTGCTACGATCTGTAGTCCAGATAGTTGCGACGAAGCTGAACATCAGTCTTTGAAATCAAAATAAAGCTTTAGCTACTACTGTGCTTTATTTTTCAGTATAAGTGAATCTCTTAGTGCCTGTTTCAACCATAAAGGGATTGCAAAAGTGGACGTATTCATTGCATAGATTTTGCGGGTAGGTGGTAATAAAGCAAGATATGAAACGGTGTTCAGTGTTGGGATAGAAAAGATGAGCATTAGGTAAAGTGAGAACGGCTTCTGGATTTGCCAGGTCTCTTGAATGAGAGTGAACTGTCGGAATCATTACGTTACACTCATATTATAAATATGAATCGACAAATACTTTCTTTTAATAGTACTTTTTTAAAATTTATTGACGTGAACTTGCTCGGCATTGTTATTTAAACTGAAACGCAATTGTTCTATACCTGGCTAAACGTTGCACATCGACGAATTTTTACCATTTCGTTGTCTTTGAAAGGAAATGTTTGAGTGGCGGTAATCGTCGTGGTATTCGCAGTGTAACTACAGTATTTTTACCGACGTACCTGGAGAGAATAATTTAGCTATATTGTAAATACTGTACGGTCAGATTAAGAAAAAAAATTAAGCCATTTGGAATAAATGCTTATATTAAACATTGAAGGGTGGATATTAATAGTACAGTACGAACTACATGCTTTCAGAAAATGGGCTGGTCGGAAAACACGCATGAAATGGTTTAACTACGCATTAAGTGTAAAGGAAACAGCGCCTTCATCTAAAGAATTTGTAGCCACACCTTCAAGGCAACCATAATAGGGTCGATGTCATCTATTCAGAAAGACGCGCCAATGTACACACCTAGAAGCGAACTTTCATTTTCATTTTAATTGAACAGCATTCATGGCGCCTACTTCGTGTTTTGTGTTTGACGAGATGGGGTCTCAGAGCTATCCCAATCCGAATTCACAACGTGCGCTACGCATAAAACGTTACGTGCAGAAATTACACCCTCAGTCTCGCTGCAAGTGACGGAAAACTGGAACTTGCTCTACGACGAGAAGAAAGACGGGAATCCCGATCAAGTGTTTAGACCTGAAGGACCTCCGGTAGATGTTAGCCCGAATGCTCCGCCCCATGGGCGAATGCCCTCAGGTGATTGGCTACAAGCGCCGATTTAGGTGGCGCCAAGCAAATAGCCCCTTTCGACGTACGTGCCTCCTTCAAATGGCGACTAAATAATAATCACGTGACACCAGAACTTCAGGAAGTTGTCTAATACGGTTGCTATTCATTGTGTTGTGTATCTCGAACTACTACAGCTGTTTATACCTGCAAATATATGACCGAATTAGGTGTGTTATTTACGTATGTTTAATTCTGTCATTTTTTATGTTTTTTTTCCTATTACACCTATACTTGCCAAATTTCGTAGTATATTCAGTTCTTTTAGGCGCGACAAATTCAGGAAAACCGTTCAGAAAATGCTAAATCGACGTGTGAACCTCCACAATAGCTGTGTTCCGTACAACCTTGAGATCCTAGTTGCAGCAAACATGACACGCATACAACGCAATGTATTTTTCGTCTGGTCCGTCGTTCTTGCGAGCCATAAAATGGAATGGAAAAAGGTTCAGCGTATTGGCGACGAGATATAGAAGTAATCAATTCAAATTGATCGACGGAGATTTTACCAATCCTCTTCGTTCTGTCTTTACTTCATGCGATTTTATCTCCCTATCAGCTTCTAGTGGGCTGTACGATTGCGAAGACGGATAGAAGTCCCGCCTCGTTATGATTTTTTTCATTCAGCTTTGATTGGCTTTAGAGATTCCCAATCAATACCAAGAGATCGCCCCCCTTTCGCGAGTCTGATCCAATAGCCATTTGAAATTGGGCGGGGTTTTACCCAACTTGTTAGAGCCACGCCTCCAGGACAAGACACGGACGGAGGTTGTTTTCTGATGAGAATTTTCTTTTTGCGGTGTGGCGCTTTGGCCGTTTATTTTATTATTTTGCTTCTTTTTAAAGTTATACACCAGTATATTTCCCTATATGCAGAGTCGCTTATGCGTCTTCAGTTTTTAAGTCTCCGGAGTGTTTTACGCTAAATATATATACACACAAATAGACAACGAGTTGTTCCCAGTTCACAAGTGTTACGAGGAGGTGAGTTCATTCGAATTGCTAGCTTCGCTGTAACGGGAAAATACCGTTAAAAGTGTCCGGTGAATTCAAAGTGGTTAGTCTGGGTAACGGGTGAATTTCAGCCAGTGATGCTAGCCGGTGAGTCGTGGTCTTTTGAGACCGTCCGGCGGTCTCTGATGTACATGTGCGGTCTGACCCGCCGTTACAGCACGATACTTCCCAGCCCTGTTTGTCAACGTCGCATTGAACTCTTGCTGCATTAGCCAGCTAGCTTGCTGAGTAGTTTTGTTTTAGTTTTATTCTGCTTTGTTACCGTGTGTGATTATTCCAGACGTTGAACTTTATTCTTTTTCTTTACAGCTTTGAGGTACGATCTCTCCCAACTCGCATATTTGTTGTGTATCAGCGGGCTGTAAATTTGCACGTCGTCCCGCTGATGTATCTCCGGCTGCCTGGAGAAACGTAAGGATCGCTTTTCCAGTGGGTCGGCGGTACTCGAGGACGGCGCCTACCTTTTGTGACAGGCCGCAAAGCGAGGGGGGCGGCGAAAGGGGGACTGTCTGTTCTTCTTGGGTGAAAATAAAAATGCTGCAGTCGAGTTGCTGCTGGTATTACGAGCTAAAGATAGCATTTATTACCTGTGAATGTTGATTCTGCAACTTAAACGACCGGCAGTATAATCATTGTTGTGCGTTTCACTTGATTTACCGCGTGTGGGGCGAAACGGACGGCTAATTATTTGTTTGTCCGTGTTTTTGTATTCTGTTTACTGTGATTTTCTGGTCTACGTGCCGTTCACATTTTCCGTGGTATAGTAACCGGTGCCGATTAGCTAGCTAGTTAGCTTTGAGTGTCGGACGGCGATTACTGATGACTAGCTACTTAGCACCATCAATTCTTGTGTTTATATCTATCAGCGTATGGGATTGTTGTTAGTAATACCGTCTGACTGGCTGACTGCAGAACGGAGCTGATTTTGAGTCAGTTCTCTAGTATAAATATTAAGTCATAAAGCAAGGGCATCCATTAACGTTGTTCATCAAATCTACTGTAAGACGAAGCAGCCTGTCGTGTCCGTCAACTGTAAACATTTCCCTCGCCAAATCTAATTTTGAAGGCGATAGCTAGTATTAATTAGCTTGCCGCTGACCCAGACTTTAGCTTCGAGTAGTCTGATGCATTTGTGCGAGATCGACAATAACTTTTTCTGCCTTCGAGCAAGTGAATATTGGGTCACATAATCGCTGTTTGTTTATCGGATTATCCCCTAATAATGGCTATTCGTGATATTCGCGGCGACGTGTAGTTTTTAACGGGTTCGGAATTTAAGGGAAAACAAATGAGTTGCTCCCTCAGCCCCAGCCGCGCGGCCAGAGGCGTCTCGGTGACGTCACCGAGCTCTGCAGCTTGGGTCCGTCTCCGCTGCTGGCTACGGGCTCCGGTCCAGTGCAGGAGGCCGGCCGGTCGGTCGGTCATAATCCATGCCGGACACCGTCGTATTGCCCGACTCCGTTGAGCTATTTTAGATCAAATTGTCCTACGTGAGATCAGACCCGGAGTGGCGCCGTTAAACCCCTTCTTTCCCTAAGGGTCTCAGTTTGGGCAACTAACAATGTTCCATCGCGACATTAGTACGACATTTCTTAATATATCTTAGGGTTATTTTTATTTAGAACATGTTTTTTTTGAGTTTGCCATAAATGACTTTACGACGGCGTAATGCTATCTCATTTGTTGTCGCTTTTCTAAACGGGCATTTCGGATAAAATCCGCGCATTTCATGCAGATGAATGGTCTTCGAGTGGCTGTAGTCTTAAGATGTTTCCAAAACTAGATGGCTTTAAGTCGTTTTTTTCGAGGTGTGGATCCATCGTGTCGAATAAAGGACAGGCTCAGTTGCAGTGTTTGTTGTGGCACAGTTTAAACTATTTGGACATGCTGGAATGAAGAATCGTGGTGTTTTTAAAGCAGTGGTCTGTTACGCAGGATGCATGATGTCTGTGGCTTTCGGGGTGTATGATATCGGTGGTTTTCGCTCTCTTTTCCTTGACAAACCTTTTTATGTTATATTGGACTCTGCTGAGGCCCCATGTACTAAATCACCTTAGAGAAATATATCCTCAACATGAATTGTATGTAAAAACCCCTCTTCAGCTATTTAGTGTTGCAGCTGTTGCACCTTTGCATATTTTTAAAGACATCTGTTTCTCATCCAATCTGTTATGTTAAATCTGAACGACAATTTTAGTTATTCTAAGTACCAAGTTCTGTTTGAAAATTAATGTTGACTGCGTATCACAAATAACGTTGTCAGTTAAACAGTCATAAATAATGTCAGTATGTAATATCTTCTTTTTTTACTTTTCTTAATTTGAGAGGGGCAGCATTTACTCAAGATTTTTTTAGGTCAAAGTTACAGCTGATCTGTTGATCTAATTGTACATATTTAAATGTGGTTCAGGAGAGAAAATATATAATTTCTAACCAGTTCAATTAAAACCTGTTTGTGGAAACAATGGTGGATTATCTACTTCATCTTTGTGGGAACAAGGATCAAGGCTCATTTTGCTTTGTAAATTCCCCAACGCTTCATGTGGATGTTCTTTAAAAAAAAAAAAAAAAACAAGTCAATGTTCATTAATGTGGCTGTGGTTTTGCAGTTAAGTTGTGAATTGAAGTGAGGATTGCAGCTGTGAACGTGTGGCCACCTTCTGGAGTGATAAGGATGGTGGCACGGGAGCATCTTACTGATGGCTTCTGAGTCTGCCAGCCACCGAAGTGCCTTGTTGACTGACCTTTGTCCGGTCAGGTATCGCAGCCCCCCCTTGATTATGCGGCCACAATGAAGCGGCGCCTGGAGGAACAGGAACCGGTTTTTGCGTCTCAGCAGCGTCGGCTCTCAGGCGGCACCGACGGTTTCCAGCACCGTGTCCTGGCCCCTGCGCCAGCTGTCTACGAGCCCGTGCCGGACAGCATGCAGCCCAGTGCCAGCATCCAGTACTCTGTGCCGCCACCGTACCAGGTGCGTATCATAGAGAGTCCATAAGCACTGCACTCTTCACTATTACTCTTTGGTGAATTTACGTGTTTGAACGGGAGGGAAATCCCACTACTCTGCATGTGATATAGATGAGAGATTTCACATTTAGTTGAACGTGTTTTCACATAAGTTGGTGCTTCCTCTTTGTGCGACAGGTTCCCACTGTGGCCCAGAGCTCCAGCAGCCATGGGCACCCCCCCGGGCCTGCGGCACATGGTGGGGCACACCACCACAGTCCTGCCAGCAGCACACATGGGGCTCAGGGAGTGCAGAATCATCCGCACCCCCCAGCTCCCTCTGCCCCCATGCAGGGCCAGCAGCAGTTCCAGAGGCTCAAGGTTAGGGGGCACCCAGTGGACATGCTTCTTCCCATACTAATATTATGTAGATGTATTTAGGCATTGTGGGGTTACATTTGTATGAGTGTCAGTTGGCTGTCACCTACTTTTAATCAGATACCTATGAATGTAGTGTTGTAGTTAAAGCTGGGTGATATGCCCTAGAAATGATATTGCTATATTTTCAGAAACTTTCACAGCATTGATATTTATCACAATATTATAAAATTCTTTTATAGGGAACAGTGAAACACTGCAAGTTTTCTGATTATGATAGCCAAATTGTCTTACTAATAGTTATGGAGCGTTTGACCAGTATACTGATAAATTATGCTGGCAACGTACCTTGATGGAATTTCTGTAAAAGTAGTGTATCATAACTACTAATTGTTCAAGAAAACAAGTGTTTCAACTATACCACGATATTCATGTAGGTCTGGGCGATATCTATATTGCATCACGCATGTGCTGTAATCATCAGGGCTGCAAATGACAGGCCAAACATTTGCCAGGCGCCCAGTTTTTCAGTGCTATATGGACGTTTATTTACGCCCACAATTTAATCAGTTTAGTAGGATGGCTAAAATATTAATGAGGCTTTGTATGACGCCCAAAAGTCATTATTAGTATAAATACGGCGTATCCTTATGTTTAATGAACGTGTCAGACTTTGAACTGTAGAAAGTAGCGCCACACCGCCGACATCTTTTTACCTTGTTTATCCACGAGATCCCCTCTTTTAAAAGCCGTCGTGGCTGCTCTCCTTCACCGCGACTTCAGTGCATGTTGCACTGAGGTATAGGCCTACCAAACCGTAGTATACCAGAACAGTATTATGTGGTGTGCTCCGCAAATCGAATTTACGAAACACAAAGTTTATGGCGAGTGCTAACTTTTGGGTATCACAAAATGAATCTCATTAATATTTGACATACTACTAATCTCCTTACCATGTTATGGGCATAAATAAATGTCGGTATAGCACCGAATAGCTGGCGTCCGGTCAAATGCTTCGTCTGTCACCTGAAGCCCTGGTGATTATTGCGCATGTCCGAGAGAAAATCAATATGATTTCGCCCCGCCCTATTCTCATGAGATTCAAACTGATGGCGATATGAATGTTCATAATCATAGTACAATATTTTGCAAATATCATCCAGTCCATTCTGTAGTACCGTCAGGATTGTATTGTAACACTAGTGAGACAAGCACCTCATTTGACCCATGATTATGTATAGATGACATAGCTGACTGTGGTTGGGCTCTGCTTGTGTTTCACTCACTGTGTGTGTGCGCTCATGATTTTTAAAGAAGCAAAATATGCACCCTACTTTTCTCTAGTCTTTTTTCTAATTGAATTTGGAAAATAAGATGCATCATTAATATTATACAACCAAAAAAAGAATGTTTCTAATGAAAAACTGGCTATAAGAGATACCATTGGACACTTTCATTGTGAACTCTAGGATAGGGGTTCTCAACCCGTTGTCCGTGGACCAGTACCAACGGAAAACTTGTGCTTTTATGGAATAATTGGTTCATTTCCAAAAAGAAACTAAATATTTTCTATTTTTTTTATGACCCCCACATGTTCACATGTTCTGTTCGCATCTCAGAAATTGGAAATAATTTGACTTAGGAAACTGCTGATCAAACCGCCGGTACACACCCCACACCTTCCCAGTTGTTTTTCCCGGTAGTTTTTCTGTGGCCTTACAGTTTAACAGATACCAAAAGGTTCGGAACCTCAACTCTAGATAGAGTTTGGACTTTATTGAGAGTAACCGATTCTGATTGTCACCAGTATGTCTTCCTTCACACTCACCCATCCCTTCACTGTAAAAGCGTTTTTATCAATCTCATTCTGTGATGCTTTGATAACTCATTGGGCACCGTAATTGGCCCTTAATTAATAAATTGTTAGAAGTTTCCTAAGTGCTGTGTTGGAAAGGGAATGAAGGACAGGGACCCAGTAATTTCTGAGCTTAGTCGGCTGGCCAGCTTGACGTTTGCACCACAAAGGCCAAGGTTAAGTAATATAACACACATTTTACTGATGAAAGCAGGAGTCTGGAGGCAGAGTGCAGTGTGTTTGGATGAAATATGCCATTTTGGTTTTACTGTGCTTTTAAATGTTTCCCACAATATTCTATTGAAGGGGTTTCCTGCTTGATCTGTGTTAATTACTTTGACTGTTCGTGATTGATTCATACATGTTAACTCTATGTACCTTATAATGTTGTTTTATTGGGCAAACAGCATAGCAATGAAAAAAATGAATTTTGGCTTGTTTTAGAATCTGTGCTGTAAGTTATGGAAGGTGGTCTCTCATTTGCAGGTAGAAGATGCTTTGTCTTACCTGGACCAGGTAAAGCTGCAGTTTGGAAGTCAACCTCAAGTATACAATGACTTCCTTGACATCATGAAGGAGTTCAAGTCTCAAAGGTGATATTTCATTTTAAATGTTTTTCGTCTTATCCTGTTGTGATTTGGTTTTCATAAGAATGATGTACCCTCTTCAGTGAGGTAATGGTGCTGGCGGTGTTATTTATTTCTGACATGCCTGTATTTGCTGATTTTGCATGGTTTAAAAAAAAAATCTTGCAAGTAAAAGATCAGTGCTGTAATTGTCATTCTGTTGTGCATAAAAATGAGTGAGTGCTGACTGGTGTTGCTTTGTGGCTACAGTATTGATATCCGTATTGATACCTCACTGCTGTTGCTTTGTGCCTACAGCACTGATACCCGTATTGATACCTTACTGCTGTTGCTTTGTGCCTACAGCACTGATACCCGTATTGATACCTCACTGCTGTTGCTTTGTGCCTACAGCATTGATACTCCAGGGGTGATCAGTAGGGTGTCTCAGCTCTTCAAGGGTCACCCTGACCTCATTATGGGATTCAACACATTTCTGCCTCCTGGATACAAAATAGAAGTGCAAACCAACGACTTGGTGAATGTCACGACCCCGGGACAGATCCACCACATAACCCCTCACGGCATCTCCGTTCAGAACCTTCCCATTGTGACCCCCCCTCAGCATCAGTCTCACCTAGCTGCCGCAGCCAGTACTGCGGCTCCTCCTCCACCTGCCCAACCCACACCAGCCAAAATGACTAAGGTACGGTGCACTGCTTTATATTATAGTAATGTTTCATGGTACAGTAGAACCTTAAGGTATAACCTTGTTTCAATTTTTCACTAATGTTAGTTTCCTCTTTCCCATATGCGTAAAATAGTCAATAGTAAGTAGTTTCCTCTCCTGCTAAATATCATTGCAACTTCCACACATTTTCTCATTGGCTGACACTTTGGATACCAAGAATATCACAATGTCTTTTAATATATTCTCTAACTGATGTCATGAGTCTAGTTTTTGTCTGAATGCATGTTGCAGAAATGCAGACTGCATGGTACAATGCAGAATGCATGGTACAGTGCAGAAACCTGCTGTACATTCTTAACTAGTTTATTGGTTGCTGAATGAATGGATGGCGCTTTCCTTCTTGGAGGTGTTATATGAGTTGCAGGTGGCTTTAACCAAATGATTTATTCAGTTTTGAAACTTTTTTTTCTCACAAAAAACAACCAGTGGCAAGTCCTCCTTTCTCTCAAAACACCCAATCAAATAGATGATTGGCAGTACAATGTAGGTCTAGTACTCAAGTTAAAAGTATAGCAACAGTGCCTTTCAACTCATCAGGTACTTTTAAATACTTTTTATTTCCTGTGGATTATAATTGATAAACTGCACATATTGTGCTCTAAAATTAAAGGCTTTTTCTTGCAGGTTAGTTTGTGACTGCTTTTCACTGAATTTGTGTTACGAAGAACTGTCTGATTTTAAGTAAATTTGAATCCAGTTAATTTTTTGCTGTACTTAGAAAAAGTATTTTTATCCACTTCTACTGACAGAATATTGTATTTTTTACATTGTAGTAGGCTGAAGTACTTGTATGTTGCTTAGTATTTGGTAACTGAATTGAAACAACGTAAGTCACTGAAACTGGTAAATATTAATTTCACCCTTTAGAATCTACATAATCTCAGTAAAAAATGTTTACTAATTCTTTTATTTATTTATTTTTTATTACTCTTTGAAGTTGTAAAAAGAGAAATATGGATTTTTATTGCTTATGAAGTGATGAGGAATTCTTCTGTTACCACTGTGTTTAGCATGTATGATGCAAGTATAGTATGATCTTTCCGTTCTGGATGGTTGTTTGCCTCAGCCAAGCGGATCCTCACTGTAGTCGTTCCCCCTTCAGCCGCTGCAGTCTCCAGCCCTGACGCCCAGCAGCCAACCCAACCCCTCCATCCCGCCCTACGCCTCTCCCCGCTCACCCCCCATGCAGCCCCACACTCCGGCCAGCAGCACTCCAACTGGCGCCCCGGTCCTGCAGAACAACCAGCCGGTGGAGTTCAACCACGCCATAAATTACGTCAACAAGATCAAGAACCGCTTCCAAGGCCAACCTGAAATCTACAAATCCTTCCTGGAGATCCTCCACACGTATCAGGTCGGCCCTGGGTTTGCTGTGGTTTGTTCTTACTGGCTGCCAATTTCCAGCTTCTTTTTAAAAAATGGACTGGGAACCTGAGCCTTGTAGGGGTGCAGACATCGGTTCTCCCTGTGTGTTGTGTATTTATTATCTGCATTACATGACAATGGGGACGCTGAGCTGGGACATGCGATTCCTTCGTAAAGCATTCTGAATTGTAAAGGGAAGTTCATTCCTCAGGGCTTGTGAATTTCCCTTTTCCGTTTCCTCACACGGCTCGGAGCCCTTCCGTTAATGCCGTGTGCTTTCCCATGCAGAAGGAGCAGCGCAACGCCAAGGAGGCTGCAGGGAACTACACGCCGGCCCTTACGGAGCAGGAGGTCTATGCCCAGGTTGCGCGCCTCTTTAAGAACCAGGAGGACCTGCTCTCAGAGTTCGGCCAGTTCCTGCCAGATGCAAACAACACTGTGGTGAGTCTAGCTTTTGTCCTGTTGCGTGGAGATGAAGTTCATTTATTAGACTTCTAGCTGAGACTAATCATGTAGCTTATAACTGAAGCCCCTTTGTCCCCAACACCATAGTTGAGTTCTTTGAGGTGCTGATTATATTACTTGTACAGGAATCCTTGTAAAACTGCTTCCACTTTAAAATAAATGGGCACATTTAGTCACCTGTCAAATATTGCACTAGTTTGCAAATTACATTCCAGGTTTTCAAGATGGTCTTTAGTTAAGAAGACCAGCAGTGCGTGAATTCCAGGTGGCTTTGGATATAAAGGTCATGTCTAATTGCTTTTGCCGGCCCCCGTTCACAGCTGTTAAATAAGACGACAGCGGAGAAGGTGGAGTCTGTACGCAACGACCACGGGGGCACCGTCAAGAAGCCACAACTCAACAATAAGCAGAGGCCCAGTCAGAACGGCTGCCAGATGCGAAGGCACTCTACCGGCGTCACCACACCCCCTGTCAAGGTAAACTGCGCCTTATACAGACTATTTGGGCACTGCTGCATGAGTGTATGAGTCTCAATACTCACCCATCTTAAAGGTGTAAAACTCTGGAACTGATCAAGCCTGTAAGCTCACCAGCTTGTGCAAAGAGTGAATGTGCTGCTGCTCATGGTGGTTGGAGCACAGATGAGGGCCCAACTGATATTAAGACTGTTTCCAATAAGAAGCAGGTAAAAATTCAGATATCACCTGATAATATTATATGATTAAAAAAATGAGACACCAATAGCTTTTGTTAAACAGTATCTTTTGCGTTGATGTATCAATGAACAGGAACTGGCAAAGTCTTAATCTAAATCTTACTCTAAATAATACAAAAATGGCACCTTATAATTTAACCTTAAAAGAAGGTTTTTATTAGTTAATGCACGTTGAAAGAGTATTGTCTGTTTTGAGTTTGGTTCTTAATGTCTGTCAAATGAACTGTGTCCATACGCTAAAACCAGATTCGGTTATAAAGACTTTGTGTGGCCTTATACCACGACTGGCACCTCTTTGATATCATGTATAACTGTGTATGATTGTGGGCTCTACCTTTACCTAGGCCTTTCTGGATTTTGCTCGTTTTGGTATCGTGTATCTGGTTTTCACCATTCGCTGGTTAATTCCCTTTGGATGGTAGGACTTGGGCAGCTTTCGTTATTCGCTCTCATGGTGTTTGTTTAGAGTACACAGGGAGTTAGCTGTAGTATGTTGTCTCTTCACATCCTTTTCTTTTGTCCGGCGTAGAAATGCTAGCGAGTTTGTGCTTTTAGGTAGGTGAGGGTTTTTGTTTGTTTTTGTAAAATCCACATTTGACGCTGGGTGTCACCACTGGAAGTCTCACCACTGAAAATCAAACTCAGGGCAGTAGGACTTTACTTTGGTCTTCCCCGTATATAACTAGGCATGCATTCTGTTACGGTGTTACCCTGAACTGAACCATAACACTTACTAATGACCCCAAGGCTATGCTTCTCGCGCTTCATATCATATGTGTTTAAAGAGATTTTTTTGTATTAAAAATGCTTCTTTTTCACGGATAAATTTGTACCAGTAAAGTTGTGGAACCTTACTATTGGCCAGTTTTCTCTGTAGACTGATATATTCAGTCCTGGTAGAGAACATCTGCATGTCTTCTAGACTCCCTCACCATTGCACTGGTAGAATGAAGACTCTTTCAGTGTCAAGCCAATTGTCTCTGTTTAATTTAATAATCACACTAGATTTCGGTGCTATGAATTTGCATATTTTAATAAAATTCTACATGTCATTTACCACAGAAACTCCTTTTGTGCATATATTACAGGCTGTGAATTTGGTGAAAACGACATATTTTGATGTGAATGGTTTTTGGAATTGTGTATTGTTTGCTCACCATAATGTGCATCATTTCTGTGGGCTTTCAGTCCTCGTTCTTTGGTGTTGGTAGGTGCCAGATCACAGTGGATGCTGTAGGTTTACATAAGTTTGGCCAGACATTCAGCTGCCACCGAGCACCTCAGCACTTCATCTTTTCTATGCCGTCTCTCTCTTTTTGCAGAAGAAGCCCAAGTTGCTGGGTTTGAAAGACCAGCCACTTACAGAAGTCGGTAAACATGGAATCGGCACTGAGTCTGTCTTTTTTGAGAAGGTGAGCAGGGATCCCACAGCTTGACGTATTCTGCCGTTTTGATACCGTTTACCAGCTGCAATCTTTAATCCACTCTCTAGACTCAAGATGTTTTATTTTCAATGTCTGACGCATGCAGTGCAGAGGTACTCGGTCAGCCAGTCTAGTCTGTGAAGAACAGATAAATGATAGACAATTAGATGGGTAATGGCACAGTCAAGACTAGTAACAGATGCAATACTATTCACTTAATACA
Organism: Isichthys henryi; assembly: GCA_026776945.1. Classification (NCBI taxonomy): domain Eukaryota; kingdom Metazoa; phylum Chordata; class Actinopteri; order Osteoglossiformes; family Mormyridae; genus Isichthys; species Isichthys henryi. The sequence continues at coordinate 500,845 of JAODJX010000007.1, forward strand.
AAGTGCAGTAAAAGGAGCTTGAGTAAAACAAACTGCAGATTCTATTTCATCTTCATACTACAGATCACATGCAACGTGTGCTTTTCTCGTGTAAATGTGGCCGTTCAGTGCACTATATGCATAGGCCTCTGCACGTGTAGCTCTATTTCAGTTGTGTGCGTTGCAGGTGCGGAAGGCCCTACGCAGCTCCGAGGCCTACGAGAACTTCCTGCGCTGCTTGGACATCTTCAACCAGGAGGTGATATCGCGTGCGGAGCTGGTGCAGCTCGTGCTGCCCTTTCTGGGGTGAGTGTCAGACAAAGTGCAACTAGACTCTTCAGCAGCACTGTGATGCAGGAAGACTTTGACTATAAAGTAGTTTGATGTTGGATTTCTGTATTAAGGGTATCCACTTAGTATACTATTTGCACTTTGAAAATGTATTTTTGTCATGTCAACATCCATCCATCCATCCATCCATCCATTTTCCAAACTGCTTATCCTACTGGGTCACAGGGGGTCTGGAGCCTATCCCGGAAGCAATG
>JAODJX010000007.1:501468-514658 GCA_026776945.1 Isichthys henryi
CACTCACACATGCACACCTACGGGCAATTTAGTAACTCCAATTAGCCTCAGCATGTTTTTGGACTGTGGGGGTAAACTGGAGTACCACGACGGCATGGGGAGAACATGCGAACTCCACACACATGTGACCCAGGCGGAGACAGAGGTGTGATGCAACAGTGCTAACCACTGCACCACCATGCCACCCCTGTCATGTCAACATTTTTTTTTTTTTTTTTTTAATATGCCATAATAACATTTTCTTTTTATATATTTGTTTTTGCTTCTGAATGTTTTATGCTGCTGGCCATACTGTTAAGATTATGTTGTATGTGCACAATTTTTAAAATAGAAAATTCCCAGAGTTGTTCAACTGGTTCAAGAACTTCTTGGGATACAGGGAGTCTTCCCACATGGAGAGCTTCCCTAAGGAGCGAGCCACTGAGGGCATCGCCATGGAGATCGACTATGCCTCCTGTAAGAGGCTTGGCTCCAGCTACAGGGCACTGCCTAAGAGTTACCAGCAACCGAGGTGCACGGGGAGAACGCCGCTCTGTAAGGAGGTGAGCCCTGCCCCTAACCTGGCCGCTTCTCTGAAGGGAATTGTGAGGCAGGAGCTTCTGGAAGGTCAACAATTTTTTCGGGATACCCCTTTCCAGGTGTAGAGTTGGAATGAAAATGTTTAAACAAACCTTTATTCTAAAAATGCATAAAATTTATATTTCATTTGGGAAGCAAGGACACTGCTTGCATAGTGAATTCAGAGGTGTTCTGGGAATTCAGGTTTAAGCTAAAGGGGTATTTAGTCTGAGGGTTGCTGTCAAAAAAAAGGGAAATATTCACGTACAGGCACATAGGAGTGAGTGACAGGTCAGACAGTACCGAGGCAACTTACCAAGTGCCCTGTTCTTGTGTATGACAGAATTTTGGGTGTAGAATGTGTGTTCACTGTCCATACCCCCAGCGGTGGGTAAGGAGGCACTAACAAACCCTGTTTGTATCGCGACCCTTTCAGGTGCTGAATGACACCTGGGTGTCGTTCCCCTCCTGGTCTGAGGACTCCACCTTTGTCAGTTCCAAAAAGACCCAGTATGAAGAGCATATTTACAGATGCGAAGATGAGCGCTTTGAGGTAACCAAACTAGTAAATCATCAGTTCAAGAAATGTTTTTCCCATTGTTTTTGCTTTATATACGTATTTAATGTATTTTTTTTTTTTTGGTTAATATGGGAAAACTATAAACAAGTTCTCAAGACCAGTGATTTATATCTGCATGGAGTATTGAAGCTCTTCTGTCCACAGCTGGACGTGGTGCTGGAGACTAACCTGGCCACAATCCGTGTGCTGGAGGCCATGCAGAAGAAGCTGTCCCGCATGTCAGCCGAGGAACAGGCTAAGTTTCGCCTGGACAACACCATGGGTGGCTCCTCTGAGGTCATCCACCGCAAAGCTATCCAGCGGATATACGGGGACAAGGCTCCTGATATCATTGATGGTCTGAAAAAGAACCCCGCGGTTTCTGTGCCGATTGTGCTGAAGAGGTGAGGCGCTCCGACCCACAGCTAAAGCCCAGGGCAACTCCAGTGGCACGTTAGTCACGCAAAAGCAAGATACCGGCACCGAGCTGATAGAACCACATGCTTTTTGCATGGAAAGGTTATATTTGTGAGGAAGCCACCCTTAGCTTTCCATTCAGTAAAGTTTAGAGAAAGAACTGAAAGAAATTATATAAAAATTGTGGAAAAATGGGTTTTGGTCTGCACATACTTAATCATTTGCTACATTATTCTAAAATTTGACTGAACTCAATGATGAATTAATTTAGAAGTTAGAGCCTTTATAACTTTTTGAAGTTTCTGTTGAAAAAAGCGTGGCCAGGTTTCCAGTTGTCAGGATGACACAATCTGCTCTTTTATGCAAGCCTGGTATGTGCATAATTTTATTAACCCCAGTTCATACTAAAAATGGTGTTCAGGTTAAAGATTAAGGAAGAAGAGTGGAGAGAAGCACAGAGGGGATTCAACAAGATCTGGAGGGAGCAGAATGAGAAATACTACCTAAAGTCCCTGGACCATCAGGGCATCAACTTCAAGCAGAATGACACCAAGGTCCTGCGATCGAAAACGCTGCTGAATGAGATCGAGAGCATCTATGACGAGGTACGAGAGAATTTCGAAAACTATGGGGCCGCCTGACCTTCCAGGTGAAATGAGAAAAAAGTACCACTCCATAATTAATGAATTCACATTTTTCAGCTGAATACTGATTTTTCCAGTGTATAATAAATTCATCTAAACTAAAGAATTCAGTCCTACATGCTCTATCTAATGGGTCTCTAGAGAAACTCCTTTGCTACTTTATGACTGTTTAGGTTTTTATGGAGGTTGAAAGCCCCATCAATACATGGTGCTGGGCTCATGCTGGGCTGGAGCTGGTGCCTGGTTGGGCTGGAGCTGAGGCTTGGGCTAGAGCTGGTGCCGGTGCCGGGCTGGTTCTCGCTTGGTGCCTTTTGAGAACCGACCCATGTCCCCATCGGTTTTAAAACGGAACAGAATGGAAACATTATGTAACTGGAAGTGAGACTAAAGTATTGGTCAATATGAAAAATCTTCTTGGATTAATTTTGATTTGTTTCCGATCTGAAAATTTTATAAGTTGCTGAACCGAAAAGAAATGAGCCTTTAGTTGCATATTTTTCAGAGCATGACGAGTCGTGTTCGCTCTCTATGGCCTGTATTCACTTTTGTCTTCATGAAGACTCACCCATATGCATGTGACTTATTCTTATTTGCTGTGTTACCACTGTCCTTTTAAGGATCATGCAATAAAAGAGGCTGCTAAAAGTTGAGGTTTGTTGTCTGCCCCATGATCTCGCTACTCTAGCTATGTATCCAACTTGTGACATATTGTTAAATCTGACGTGATCTTTATTTTTTCACTGAATTAAAAAAATATGCACCATTATTCTGCTAATAAGCTGGCAGGTTCTTTCAGTGCTGGGACCAACAGTATTAGACAAAACTATCGGTTATGGAATGAATTTTCTGGGTATGGGAAGGTTCAGACATGATAGTCTGACCACCTTTTCTGTGGTGCCGTCCTGGAGTCAGTTTCCTGGCCCAGGACCAGAATTTTTTTCCGGAGGGAAACACAGATTTGGAAGAAGCTCAGCTCCAGCTCCACGTTGGTGGAATGTGGGCTATTGCAGTTCTACTGGATGGCTGAGGTCATAAAATACTCACTTGTATTTCAAGATCAGGCCTTAAAAATGTAATTATATTGGGATAATTGTTTTGCTTTGGGGTTATTTAATAGTCAGTCATTCATCTGCCCCGCAGCGCCAAGAGCAAGGGTCAGAGGAGACTGCTGGCCCACACCTGAGCCTGACCTACGAGGACAGTCAGATCCTGGAGGACGCTGCCGCACTCATCATCCATCACGTCAAGAGGCAGACCGGCATTCAGAAAGAGGACAAGTACAAGATCAAGCAGGTGGTCCATCATTTCATCCCCGACATGCTGTTTGCCCAGCGTGGGGAGCTGTCCGATGTGGAGGAAGAGGAAGAGGAGGAGGCAGAGCTGGAGGAGGGTGGGGCTAAGAAGCACAACGGCGTGGGCGGCGGCTCGGGGGGGAGCCCCACCAAGTCGAAGCTCCTTTTTGGCAGCACGGGAGCCCAGAAGCTGCGCTCCACAGACGACGCGTACAACCTGTTCTATGTCAACAACAACTGGTACATCTTCTTGCGGCTGCACCAGACTCTGTGTGCACGGCTTCTGCGCATCTACACGCAGGCAGAGCGCCAAATCGAGGACGAGTGCCACGAGAGAGCATGGGAACGCGAGGTGCTGGGCCTCAAGCGGGACAAGAATGACACGCCGGCTGTCCAGCTGCGACTGAAGGAGCCCAGTGAGTACCGGTGGAACCCGTGGCCGTTTGTGCTGCTGCTCACTAGCGGCCCAGCAGTTCATGTCTGCAGCCGTCTCTTTTTCTGTTCTGCAGTTTATTCCACTGTTCATTTAAAAACATCTAATGTGGAGGAACTTCCATGCAAAGTTTCTCACTAAAACCAGAAGCTTACAAGTCTAGGAATTTTCCAATAAACATTTTTAAAATTTAATACCAAAAAACCTGCATTTGCTCCATTTAATACCAAACATCTGATAAAATTACGTCAGATGAGTGGTTCCTATTGTGCAGCGTGAGAAAATGATCTTATGCAGTATTACAACTCTTGTGTGAGGCAGTTTGCTTGAGTTGTTCTCGTAATTGTTCTTGTTGGACTATTAAATTATTTCTGGCAAATCTATGCATCCACATGTAACTTACATTATCCGTCCTGCTTGTAGTGGACATTGAGGTGGAAGACTACTATTCAGCTTTCCTGGAGATGGTCCGCAACCTTCTCGATGGGAATATGGATGCCTCTCAGTACGAGGACTCGCTGCGGGAAATGTTCACTATCCATGCCTACATGGCTTTCACCATGGACAAGCTGATCCAGAGCATCGTCAGGCAGGTCAGTACACCCTAGATGCACCCAGTGTGAATTACTCCTCTGTGCTGATTAATCATAGAATGCATTCCTCTGTCTTCGTGCTACTTGCTGTGGTATCAAGTTTCCTGAAGTCTGCTAATAGCGCCATGGTTACACTGACACATTGAGTGTGAGGGCCTGCATCACTTACTGACAGCTTGCTAGATATGCTGTATAGAAGATGACACAAAAAGAAGTCTTCCTGGCTAATGTCCTGTGGAACATGCTTTTTACGGAATTGTAGTTGATCATTATTGTGCAACTCAGAAATTGGTGGCTTAGCGGATCTTCTCTCCATGATGAATCCTTTTTCCAGCTGATTACAGGCTCTTTCAGCATTAAAGCAAAACACTCAGTGGATTCTTCTTTATTTCCAGCTGCAGCATATTGTGAGCGACGAGATTTGCGTGCAGGTGACGGATCTTTACCTGTCTGAGAGCCAGAACACAGCCACCGGCGGCTCCCTGTCCACTCAAGCTTCCAGGGCAGCCCAGGAGGCAGCTTACCAGCGCAGGGCTGAGCAGCTGATGTCTGACGAGAACTGCTTCAAGGTACTACAGCAGTGGCGGCTCATTCACAGCTGGAAACAGCTGATCGCCAGAGTGTAAACAGACTCACCTCTTCTGTTACATTTGTGCAAAGGTGATGTTCCTGAAGAACAAAGGACTCGTACAGCTGACGGTGGACCTGCTCGACACAGAGGAGGACAACTCTGATGAGCCCATGGAAGCTGAGGTAAGCTTCCTGGCATGGCTTTCCCTCTGCCCAAACACACGCTTCTACAGGCACTGAAAATAGTCACTCCTCAGGACTCCTTGTCTCAAACGGCTTATGGTGCTTTCTTATTCTTACCTGTGGCCCGGATCTTAATTAGAATCCCCTGTCGTGTTTGATTTGCAGCGCTGGTCCGATTACGTAGGGAGGTACCTGAACTCTGACTCCACCTCACCGGAGCTCCGAGAACACCTCGCACAGAAACCCGTCTTCCTCCCCAGGTGAGAGACTGGCCATGTCCGTCAGCAGCACAGTCAGTGCCCAGCTCACTCCTACATCACTGGGGAAGCCTGCTGGCAAAACCTCTGTCTCTTTGTAGCCTGGAATCGGCCACAGCTCTGAGTGTATTGCTGCAGAAATGGGGCTGGTCAAAGGGCATGTGGAATGGAAGTGTGTCAGACTGAGGTCACACGATCAGTTGGAACTCTGCATCTCATCATGCTAAAGCCTTAAGTGTGACACTTATCTAAAGATGAAACACCTAAAGTTCCAGCTAAAACATGTTCCGAGTTGCCCCCCATTTGAGCTCATTCGGCACTGAAGTTTTACAGTTTACTGCTAACCCCCATAAGGCGTTATACAAAAACGATATGGCGAGAAATAACGGTACAGTCAAACCTTCTACCCAAGTTACATTGTTGTGAGTTATTCATTGATTGCAAACATAGTTATTTTTTTAAATCTGCGTGTAGGTGTTTGTGCTGCTGTGTAGTGATTAGAGATCTGAGTTCATTCTATGTTGGCCAGCTGTGTTATGACTGAAAAGATGCAGTGCAGTCATTCCTCTGTGGGTTTCATTCTTTTTTGGGGCTTTTGATCTACAAACTGACCATAACATTCTGACCTGGTTTCCTTCATGCAGCACTACTTGCATGGCAGTGCTGTAAATACAGTGTTTCTGTGAGGTTTATTCCCAAGATGATGTGCCTGTATGTGCTTTTGTTTAGACACTTGGCTGGATGCAGTTTTCAAATTTTCCCTTTCTTGTTTTATTTTCCAAAATGTTAAAATTGTATATTTGGATTAAAAGATTTTTTTGTTTTCTGCAGTTCTGATCTTTATGGTTTGCTAGTGGATTCTATATTTATATTTGTTCTTTTATAACTTTTTAAGTAAATCAAGATGAATCATTGGCTCTTTTCAGTTTATGAAGTAGAGACAAAAATGTTTGACATTTAGTGCTTCCAGTGTAGCCTGAAAAACAGCTGCAGGGGTTCATTCTTGATATCCTCAGACAATTGTAATTGTGGAGATCCTTATACCCATCAGGTCGAATATGCAACTTGTGAACATGTGGGCAGTTAGTAAGTGTTCATATTTCACCATGATGGTTTACAGCCAGGTTTAGTAGAAGCCAGAATGCAAACTGTGATTCATGGGTTTTGCTGTTACTCATCTGAAAGTGCAAATTGTCTTGTTTGCCTGAAGTGGGGAATCAGTACCACTTGCTTTTTTTTTAACCGCTTCCTGGGCTACCAAACGTAAGTCCTTCTGCAGTGGAATTCGGAAGTGTGCCGTGCATGAATGAGTCCTTGTTTCAGCTTGCCTCCAATTCCCTTCCCTGTCCAATGAAGTTTACGAATCTTCAGGCCTGAGTTCCTTTAGAGGCGCTTGCAGAGGGGATCAGCATCGTTGCCCGTGTGTTTATGCCAGCTTCTGTACCGCCCCATAAACTAGGAACCTGCGTCGCATACGCAAGTACCAGCGGGGGCAAGAACAGCAGGAGAAGGAGGCTAAAGAGGGTGGGAAAAAGTCCCCCGAGGGTGCCGAAAACCTCAAGATGGAGTGCATGTTTAAGCTGAACTCATACAAGATGGTGTACGTCTTCAAGTCAGAGGACTACATGTACAGGCGTACCGCCCTTCTGCGGGCTCACCAGGTGAGAATCACCCTCTACGCCAAGGGTTTGCGATATGGCCAGAATATCATATCGCCATGCGTTTTGTTATACCCATGGGCCACGATATAGATCGTGGTTGTTTTTTTGTGGTCTGATTAGGAATGCTAATTAACCACTTGGCTAGCAAGACTAACCTTACAAGAGAAACTGCTTGTAACATTATAATAGACTCAATTATTAGGATATATAAAATACGGTACATATAAAAAAGGACTCAGAGTAAAAGTGATTTAAATTTTTTCCCCCCCAGATCGTTACAAAAGTTTTGTTTGTAAATGACAACTTATCACTGGTCAATAACCGGCCACTTCTGAACTATGTTTACGACAAAAGCAAGCAAACAATCGATAATGGTTTTTCTTGGCTCAAAATGAGGCTGAGCCAATACTATCCTGATCATGTGTAAACTGTTCACACGCATGTGCTCATGTATGTTACCTTCCACTGGCTCAAACACTTTTTACAAATAGTGCAGAAAATTATAAAATAATGCATTAATGTGATAATTGTTAAAGAAGTTCCATGTTCCACTTCATATACAACATAAACGTAATGCGTTAATATTTAACAAACAGCAAAGTTGTTTAAAATCAAATTTAGCATAAGTCATTATTTTCATTTACAGTACATGTGAATGTGCACTGTTGCAGTATAGTTGAACATAAATACACACAAGCAATATGTTGTCCCAACAGGGCAGTTGATTATCACATTAAAGCCATTGTTCGTCTGCATAGTTCAAAGTTCCAGAACATTTCAGCCTCCAATTTTTCATTTTATGAAACCTCTTCATGTAGACTTTGCATCCATACACTCCTTGTGACTTAGCAACTAAATACCCTTGCTTTGACCCTTCTCTGACAAATTGGCTACATCTCATTGGTAACATGAATTATTACTTTTAACTGTCTATCGGAAGAAGTCTGCACTTTCACTGTTCTGATTACGACAGACACACCATTTTGTTAATGAATGCTGCATTTGCGGCCGCTTGTAATTCTCTGCTAATTCTCAATGCAAAACTCTGCATAATGACATGTAACAATAATGTAGTTAAATGTAACATTTTAAATGTTTTGTGTAATGTTGTGCAATTAGACGACGTCAAGGACGTCGATGCTGAGAATGCATCAACATAATTATTTAAAATCAATGCATCTTTTTAAAAAAACATTTTAATAAAATTACCTTTGATTTCTAAAACACTTCAGTTCATTATAACAAATGTTTTCCATTATATCACTGTGTAATTATGGGAGTAGGTTTTACACTGTGCAAAGTATGATGGCTTACCATGGCGGTACTGGGCCTATGTATGAACACCTGAAGAGGAAATGCTCAGGCTCTATTCTGGATGATGGACTGCCAAAGTAGGCAAAACCACCATAAGAGCTGTCTGTACATGTTTATTAAATTCCCATTAGAATGGACAAGCTAATATCTTTTGTCCTAGTAACTCTCGTCCTTAAGTCTCTCTTGATACTGCAACCTACTAATACACAAAAATTTACTTGATTAGAAAATTAAAATAAATGTCTAAAATAAATATCCGTTAAGGTGCACATTTAGAAAATTAATCTGATCTGTACTGTATTCACATTAGCAGCTTTCAGCTTCATATTACAATAGTGCAGCACAAATATCATCTCAAATACAAAGCATAACAAAAATATCCATTATGGTGCATCATTTAAACAATACCTGTGCTGCACTGTATTCACGTTAACAATTTCCAGCTTTAGCTTGTATGCGTTGTATCCGCCCCTTTCCGAATGACGCTTGGAGGACACACGCAAACACACAAAGTTCCACATTTGCTGCACTCGTTCAGTACATACGTGTACCGAACCGAAAGACTCGTACGGAAAGTTTTCATTAGAAAGGAGTGTACCATTACACTCCTAATTTTTAGGCATGCTACTAATCTGCTTATCGAATTGTGGTCAACAATAATGTCCATATAGTGCTATAAAGCGGGTGTAAATTATCTAAAGCCCTGCAGTTAATTGGTCACGTTGATTTTCTGGAGGAAGATTATATGTTTAGATTAATCGATCAACTGATAAAATCATCAATAGATTAGATTAATCTATACAAATAGTTGTTAGTAGCAGCCCTAATTTTGTGTCATTCAGAAGTGTGTGAGTACTTCTGAACCTGAAGACACTGCAGCTGAGGGCGATATGCATGAACACACGCAGATAGCAAGATAATCTGTATTTTGGCCTGATGTTTGCCTTACTTGAGCTTAGGTAGTTTTAGACAAAGGCATCTGCTAAAGAAAAGTAAATATAGGGCTGTATCACAATTCCTGCAACGCCTCTGAAATGTATGGTGGGTGCACCGGTTATGATAAAATATTGCCATTTTATCCATTACTGCTCCAAACTTTATTCTCTGTTTTGTTTTTTTGTCACTGTGACCCCATGCACTCAGTTGGGTTTTAAGGTTGCTGCTTTTGCCTGAATGTTAATGATGGGCTTTTCTCCACAGTCACACCAGAGGGTCAGCACCCGACTTCACCGACGCTTCCAAGCCTGGGTGGACGAGTGGGTAAAGGAGCACGTGACCCCAGATATGGCTGCCGGCTGCAGCAGGTGGCTGATGGGAGAGGGCCGTGAGGGACTGCTGCCCTGCACCACCACCCGAGAGCCCGAAATCGTCCACTTCATGAGCATCAACAAATACCGCGTTAAATACCTGGGCCCTTGCAAAGCGCAGTAGCCAGCAGGTGTTCTGGGAAGCCGAGGGGTGGGTCTTTGTTAGGGCCAGCGGACAGGCTGACACGACCAGGGCCGGGCTGTCCTTTGTACACCAACACCGCAGCAAAAAGCAAAAAGATCTGGTTGCCACAGCTGGCGTGTCACATTTTTCACAGTTTTATCTTTAATAACCTTTTAGCTGTGCCTGCGTATAGTAGGCCCTCGGTGCCAAAACATGGGACTCTTCCAGTTGAACTGAACACCCAACTCTTTTTGCAGATTCTCTTGGCATAAGATATGGCTGCATACCAGATTCGAACCCAGGTCACAGGTCTAGGTAACTTCAGGTGCTCTGCGGTAGGTAGTGGAAAAAATGCCGGATGTTTTGTCCATTGGGTCCCCTGGCTGCGCTGTGATGCAGGAAAAGGCCGTGATGTCATGGTGCTGGAGGTGTGATGCAGGCAAAGGCCGTGATGTCATGGCGCTGGAGGTGTGATGCAGGCAAAGGCCGTGATGTCATGGCGCTGGAGGTGTGATGCAGGCAAAGGCCGTGGTGTCATGGCGCTAGAGGTGTAAGCGGCTGTTTATTCACAGGCCTCATGCGTGAAGTCATCAGCATCACTTTGTCTGCAAAAAGACATGAGGTAATTATTACTTTAAGAGTAACTTCTGGCTCAGTACAGTGATTGGCTGAAAGATGCACTTAACATTCTGGCCCACGTGTTACCAAATTAAGATTTTCCCTATAGAAGTATTCAAGTAGCTTATTTGGAGATTCAGACTCAATAGAGATACAACACAAGCAATATCCCTGTGCGATTTGCCGTTTTCTGTGTCAAGGGATGATTTTTTTTTTTTTTTTAAGTCTCATGGTGTTACTGCTCTTTCAGAGGCAGCATTAATACATCTGTTATAAATCAGACTTGGTCTAAGTAGATGCTCTATCCATAGCAATTAATGTAAAGATATAGTCTCACTTTAGTAATTACTGGCCACACACTGTAAAATTGTATAGCTTGTGAATGTCAATATGACAGTTATATATTCTGATATGTATAATCAAAACTAACTGACCTCCATGATGCAGTACTTTCTGAAGGTTCTGGCAGTGGCCTGAGAATCAGCACATCAGCTAGAACTCAAACAATAGGGATGGTCAGTAACTTATAGAACCCACACAATGCTCACTCTTTGTAAATGAACTGTACATAGTGCAACCTTTTTTATTATTATAGAGATCTGCGTTGATTTGTTAGCCTGCATCACAAGCTTTCAGTGGACTTTAGTGAGAGGTGGCTAAAGTTAGTATATATAAGAAGCTAAATTGTATGACAGTTTATTACAGTTTTTACCAAAGGGAGTTTATTAAAAATTATAGTAGTTTTTTCTGTGTTCCTTTTTTATTTTTATTTTTTAATAGTGGAAAAAAATTTTCATTTGAAAGTAGAAAATTTTCCAGGATTTTTGAAATGGAGGTTTTTATAAAACATCCTCACGAAGCTGATGTTTTAATTGTGTGTTAATTTCAGGCTGTAGTGACTCACTGCCCATTGGGATTATCCTACACAGCAAGCGAGAATCCAAACTGAAAAAAAGACTTGATTTACACATTAATAATTACTCTTGATAAGAGCAAAAAAGGTATTGTATGTTGATGCCCATGATAGATTTCTGCTCAAAATATGGAGAATTTGTAAAACGTCATAAAAGCATGTCTTTTCTGTGGATCTGTATAGCCCCTTTATTTCAGTAGTATTTAAGATTTCTAATAAAAAGATGATTGTAGCTGATTTACCTTTGTGTTCGGCCGGTTGTCCAGTTTCCTGTTCAATGCGCGTTTCGTGTTTCGTAGGCTAAAGGAGAAGCGGGGTTGTGTTCTACAGAACTAGCTTAAAATTGTCGCCTCACTGTGGGTTTAAGCATAGGGTGACCATGACAATTCAACAAAAAAAATTCAGTGAAACAGTTTGCCTGAAGTGAGACAGGTGACACAATTAATATACCTATTGTATATGGTTATTAATTTTTTATTGTCTGGTTTCAACATATTAGCAGGAAAAAAAAAAAGTTTTAATGATTTTAATCAACCACAAGTTTGTATCATCAGGATGTACCAGTTTTCTTCCTACCTGTAAAGGTTTGCAACTGTATTTTCTTCAGTGCATCTGTCTATTCTAATGTTGTAAAAAAAGTCGTAGTTCTGCCCTGCCACTGAAATTGTACTTATGTGGCATGTTTCCCCACTTCTGCACACCTCTAGTTGCCAGTAACGACAAGTTGCGTTTCTTTAATGCATCTTTTTTGTTTTGAAACTCATATCTTTGTCATTGCATTTAGGGTTTCAGTTCATGGCTACAGTCTTTTTTTATCTTCTATGGAGAGATCTGAAGAACCCCATGTGGCATACTGAACTTGTGCCTTCAAATCCATGCTTTGTGGCTGTCCCAGAAACCTGTTCCATGTCCCGTAGCCCTGTGCCTTGCGACCTACTGTGTGCATGCGTTTCTTCCACTCAAGCTCTAAGCTTAACTTTGAAACTATCAGTCGAATGAACTGCAGAATTCAAGTCCCATTTTAAACCTACTGCATGTTTGAGGGTTTCTTGTCCTTTTTTTTTGTTTGTTTCTTTTGTTTTTTTCTGAATTGCTTTTATCCCATAAGTGATCAGGAGCTCCATAGTAAAGCTCAGTACTCTGTGGTGGCTTTTCCATTTACAACCATAATAAAGGGAATGTAGTTTAAAGCACAAACACAGCTGCAACACTTTTTAAGGTTATCGGTCATTTTTTAAGAGGAGGTTATGGAATCGAAGTGCTTTCATTACCTTTGTCAGTTGGTTACAGGTTTCCCTTGCCCAACACTGCCTCTAACACCCATATGAAAATGGCAGCAAGACTTAGGTTTTTGCAGTGGTTCAATCAAAAGTCTAATTGAGGCCTTTGCAAGTAATTTTACACCTTGTGTTGTTGGAACCTGGATTTAGATTGTCCCATAGAGTTCAAAGGAATGCATCCCTGTGCCACTATTCATGGACTTCGCTAGTATTTTTAATGTGTATTCATTTGTCAAAGCGTTTTTAATTCTTTATATTTAAATGAGGTCGATAAGAAAGTTATAATGTCTAAATGGGGGGGGGGGGAGAGCATCAAATGGAAACAATCGGCTGATTCCTGAAGTAACAGGAAATAAACACAAACGAGCAATACAGCTGAGCGAGTACTCGATACAGCTGAGCGAGTACTCGATACAGCTGAGCGAGTACTCGATACAGCTGAGCGAGTACTCGATACAGCTGAGCGA
>JAODJX010000007.1:551468-572629 GCA_026776945.1 Isichthys henryi
CCCAGGCGGAGACTCAAACCCGGGTCCCAGAGGTGTGAGGCAACAGTGCTAACCACTGCACCACCATGCCGCCCCACTGCCTCATCTTATAAGCTATTTTTAAGTGAAATGAAATATGGCATAATTAACCAGGTCTGAATTAAACCTGAGAGATCTTTAATATTTATCGTGCAGACCTATCAAAATGGCTTGTGGTCACACCGAGATGAAAAAAATGACCTGCGATTTTAAAATGATAGTTATGCAATGTTGCTTTTTAATCGAAAAAGGTGTATAAAGACGGAAGACAGAAGGCTGGGGCGAAGCACGGCGGCGCAGTGGTTAGCAGTGCTGCCTCACACATATAGGACTATCGCTCCATGGGTGTAAAGTGTGATTGTTCTCTCCGTGTCATTATAAAAGATGCTTTATTGTCATTGAAAGTACAATGTGGGGTTTCCTCCAAGTCCTCATGTTTCTCGCCAAACAGTTTAAAGGCTGATAATAACGTTCGACCTGCACAAAGTAAATAATTAGAACATAACGCGTTCGGCGGTCCAAAAGCAGGCATACTGTGGCTAATGCATTATCTCTTCAAAATAAAATTCTGCACGTCAGTTCATGGTTAACTAATTCCCTATTTCAGAATATTTTTATTAACACAATATTTTTATATGCACAATCATATCTGTCGTTTCAGCTATGCTGGTATATTAAAAATTCATACAGTACGGAAAACTATAACCGGTATACGGGATGAACGGGCACACATTGCTGCTCCGAATATTACAAAATGTATGGTTGCAAGGGAATATCGGTTAATACATATACAGAATATCACTGTCAATAGAGAAATATACAATGATGAATAAACACGAACTGGTGGAACGATACGTCCCTGCAGCGGGACTCCAGCCGGCGTCTGCAGCAGAAAGTCGCACAGCGCGAGGCTTCTCCAACATGGCGGCCAAACCGAGCCATTTCCGGTCACGTGGTAGCAGGTCGCGTGAATTACATCATTGGGGTGACGCGTGGCTTGCTTTGCGCTGTTTGGAAGTATGGCGGTAAGTGTAAACCAGCGTAGGGAATGCCTTTTGCCTTATGAACAAATAAGAAACAAGCATTTAATTATAGATATCTGGCAATCACAGTCGTTGCCTGAACTACATGTTTGGTAAGTATCTGGTTTCTTTCTGCAAAGTGTTCCTACCGTCCAGACGAGTCCTCCGACTGTGCCACCCGCTACGTCTTGTATACCATTCTCACCCACTTGGACAGTGGAAGAGAGAACTATGTGAGATTATTGTTCGCAGATTTTAGATCAGCTTTCAATGCCATAGTCCCCCTTACATTGTTCTCCAAGTTCAGGATCAAGGTTTTGAATGCCCCCCTTTGTGACTGGGTCCTAGGCTTTCTCACATCAGACCCCAGGTGCTAACGGTGGTTTTCCTCCGGCTGCAATCACCCTCACTATTGTTGCCACCCTTACTGTGTTCTGAGCCTACCGGTGTATTCATTGAACATGCACAACTGTGTAGCCAAGCAGAGCTCAAGCAATTGAATTTGAAGATGACGCTGTAGATATTGGCAACCGATACAACAATCATATCACCAGGCTGAGGCTGGGAAAGCGCTTCTGCTGTCTCTCAGTGGGAACTGAGAGGCTCAGAAGGAGCTTCTACCCTCAGGTCACCAGACTGACACTTTAATTCATATCCCCTCCTATCTCTGCACCTCACATTTTATTCGAACTGTGTTGCACATCTCAGGCCTATTTATTTTTCTGTAGTATAACCTTTGCTTTTTTTGCTTTCAGTACAAGTTTATTTTTCAGTATAACTTTCATTATATTCTATCTATTTATTATCATATTACTGCTTTAAATGTCTTTCTGCTGTCACTCTTTGTTTATATACTGGAGTCGTCCTTGCATTTCACTGCAGGTTTTGCTCTGATCGTACACATGGCACGTGACAGGTAAAACCATTGAATCCCCCTTGAATCACCTCCCAACAACGTATGCTGACAGCATTTTCAGCCAATAGAAACAGCCTTTTTGGGACGCTTGCGCTGTAGCATATGTCACCTTTCCACACACCCACCTGTCAATATGCCCCCTACTCCATCCTTTAGAAACTCCTGGAAGCTCAGGCATAAGGCAGGGAATAACCCAGAATCGCAGCATTTCATTATTATTGTTTATAACTGTACAAGCCAATGACATGGAAACTTTATCTATTTTTTAAGAGTGCCACCTGCTGTCTGATTTTGGTAGTACATGACCCATTAATGAATCCAGTCATCCTTCTTTATAACTTATTACCATGAATTAATTACAAAATTACACGTTGATTTTAAATATGATTTGAACGAATTGCATTCTCAAAATGAACAAAAATATAAGAAATTTAAATGTTATGGTGACAGTTAATTATGACACTCCAGTCGGTCCTCTCTTACCCCCTTTAAGGAGTATGTACTGTACGAGTCCGTTGTAAGGTAAAGGGTTAATATCCCTTTTTCCACTAGATGTCTCTGTTGAGCTTCTAATCTTTTAGTAGCCTTAGAAGTATAGAATTCCTTCCTTAATTCTCAAGCAGATTGAATAGGAAAGATATGTACAATTTTAATTCAACATTTAAAGAGAAATATGATGAACCAATACTGATCAGTTTTTTCAAAGACTAATGTAAGACAAAATAGGCAGTGGTTTTACTGAGGTTTATGGAAAATATCCATCTCACATAACTGCTTCTGTTCCCTGCCTTGCACCCATAGGCTCTAGACCCCCCCCCCCCGAGACCCTAAATATGAGAAGTGTTCTGGATGGATGTAACTGCTTGTCCTGTTGAAGGGGGGAGGGGTCCCAAAGCCTATGGGCACCAGACAGGGAACAACCCAGGATGGGGTACACCCCCCATCACAGGGCACACTCACACACCATTGGGCAATATAGCATGTTTTTGAATTGTGGGCGGAAACCAGAGGAAACCCCACAATGACACGAGGAAAACATGCAAACTCCACACACATGTAGACATGGCAGAGACTTGAACCCTGGACCCAGAACGGGATAACAGTGCAAACCAACACACCACTATGTCACCCCTGCATCTAACCATCGTAGGTAATATAAATATTTATATGTTTTTGTCTTAGCAAATAGGGCAAATGACGTGTCAGACATCAAGAATATGAGACGGTCAGAGGCATTGTAGTGTAAAAATGTCTCATTAAATAAAAACAAGCCCATGAGTTTAGCATAATGTGTGAGCATGAACTTTACAAATAAGGTGCTTAAACCACTAGAAGGTGAACAAATATCAACACCCACACACCTGCAGTGGCTGCAGGTTCAGCAACTGCCTGCAGTGATATAAGATAGCTGTTTGTCTTGGCCGTGGTGTATCTGAAAGGGGGCATGGTCCAATCAGCTGTGACCTAAACACAGCCCTGGAAGCTACCAGAAAACTGCCAAAGGAGGCTGGGAGCTTAAGGCAGGGGAGATACATCAGCACACAGCTGACGTGCCCACTTATCCAAACAGGAGACGGAGCCTGGCTGGTGGTGGGGGGCAGGAATCCACTCATTTCCTGCGCTCTTTCTTGCGGAGAAGAATAGCCAAAAGAGTCGGGTCTGCAGTGGAGGTTCCTGGAGAACATCTAGGTGTGAGGTCTGCAGAGTCAGGTCTGCAGTGGAGGTTCCAGTAGGACATCTTCATAGCCTTCCTCAGGAATCAGTGAGCCGGGAGTGGTTCAGCTTAGTAGCAGATGGTGCACACACACACACACACACACACGCACGCACATGGTTGGTCGTGCAGCTGCTCGTTCTGTTATCATTCCCAACAGAGGTTTGGGGTTAGGGTTAGGGTTAGGGTTGCACCAAGAAGCAAAGCTGAGCATATGAAGAGGAGCTGCTTTGGCCTTCAGGCGTAATATCTGAACATGGGCTGCTCTGTGTGACAGTGTCATTGAAAATGGCTCCTTTTGGTCAGAAAATAGGTGAGGCAATCTTCCAGTGAAGTCCGCATTTCCCACATTTCCTCCTTGTCTGATAAATATAACTTCTTTTTAGTGTAAATATTATCATTGTTTAAATATTATGATTTTTAAAAAATATGATCATGCGTATCCTCCAGGGAATTTATGTTGCTATAAAAAAAAAAATCAGGGTTCCTAGGTAAGAAGTTGGGCAGTTTTTGAATGACGCACCTGGACTGACCTCTAGGTGACGCATGTTCTATATGTATGAATCTGCAGGCAGTGCTGCTGTTTTGACTCTGCCAGCTGGTCAGGGTCCTTTGTGTAGTTTCGGGCCTGGCAGTCATCCATCCAGCCAGGTTCTCTGTCCCTGTCCCCACAGATGCTTAGGACAGTTGTTTAGAGGATGTGTTACTTTTAGAACACTATGCTGTGCATCTGCCTTCCAGGTTGGTGTCCAGTGTGTCTGTTTTATTTTCCAGGAGATTTTTCCTGGACGTGTTCTGGATCTCAGTAGTCTTGATTATGGACCAGTGTTGCTGTCAAGCTCATGTGTCTGTGTGTCATGGAGAGCCGGATGGGATAGGAAAAAGCAGAATCCCCCCACAGGGATCACTAAAAGTGTCTCAGTTGTCGTTGTGGATGGACATAGTACCATGTGGTGATATGTAGTGATATATGATAGGACATATAACGTGATGATATGTAAGAGCGTGTGATGGGACACAGTACCATGTGATAATGCTCCTGTGAGTAACCCTAAACCATAAGGAGGGCCATCCAGTTTCGTAGCTTTTACAGTTTTGATTTTTAAAATGCTTTTATTTTTATTTGTTTTAATTTTTATGTATATTATTTTAAATTTTTATGTTAAAACCATTTGTTTTAGTAATTTTTCAGTGTAGTTTTGAAGATTTTTGTTTTAATTATGTATTTCTGTTTAGTTTTTATATATTTTTCATTAAGTTTTAGCCATTTTATTTCTAGTGATATTTCTATAGCTGTATTTTATGAGTCTGACCCTACAGTATCCTACATGAATACAGTGTTGCCAGTGTCCTCAAAATGGTGTTCCAGGTATTATGAATGGTATACAAGTACATGATATACAAATATCCCCTACCTCGCAGGGGCCTCTGTCCCCTGCTGAAACATACATACTGTAATACAGCTCACCAGCGAATTGCCAGTTTAGTAGGTATGTTTGAGCAGGGAAACCTGTAAACTGTGTTGCAGGCTGCCCCTCCAGGACTGGAATTGGGAATCCTCCTATAATGTAGTCCGGGGAGTCCGAACAATCACAGAGGTTAAAGGAGAATGGCGGGACTTGTTAAAGGTAACAGGAGGGTCACAAAGTAACTGTGGTGAACTAAATGGCTTCTTCGGAGACACCGCTCCTGTACCTTTGAAGCAATTCTGATGGCAAAAGTGGGTCCTAGACAGTACTAGCTAGGTGTGCCTAATAAATTGGCCACTGAGTGTAAATGTTTCTGTGTTTGTGTGTTAATAAAATTTGTATTTATATAATATGCTATACTATAATAGTGTTGGACAACTGGACCTTTAATCCTCAAAGTGGAATAGGGGTGTGCATGTTTGTGATTCAATCGCTATAAGACATGCATGTGCAGAGGAGGGCAGTGCTGAGGGTGCCCCACATTAAAGGGCCCCACTTTAGAGCTTCTGACTCTGCCCCCCATGCAAAATTTACTGAGTGACCCCCTCCCCCAGTTGGTAAAATTTACTGACCTCCAATCCCCATGCAATCCTCCACCTCCCCAAAAAGCCTCTGAATGGCACTGCTTTTAAATACGCCTCCATTGACTTATTTAATGTGCTGCTCAGCATACAGAGGGAATATAGGAATGCTGAGCATTCCAGCAGGCCGAGATCCCAGCTCGCCTTCACCTGGCTCCTTTCTCTGTCTTCCTGTGAATATCAGGTCTGCCGGAAACTCCCTGTTACCCGAACTGACAGTAAACCTAACGGACCTACGTTAATGGTGGTCCATTTAAGTATAGGACTAACGTTACCAGTTGCCTCTCCCTTAAACATTTAAAAAGAGCTGTGTTCAGTTGGGAGGGAGTGCTTGTTGTCCCACACGGTAATAATAACACACTGGAGGGATGAGACAGCTCTTCAGCGTTACTCCCTAAGCAAGGTCCGGTGTTTTTCTGCTGATATCCCAGAAGTTTGGAACCCCTCCCCAGTGACCTTGTTGTGACCTGCTCAAGGTCCTGACCGCACTTTGAGGGGAAAATGCACTCTGGGATTTTGTCATTCATCTCCACGACTTTGAAGAATTGGATGTTGATTTGTCTGTTGCTGGCTGATGACCTCAGTGATAAGAGAGGAGTGTGCTGGAAGAGCACAGAAACTCTCTCACCTACCTTCAGGGAAAGTGTGTGTTTCAGTCAAAGAAAGGCGTATAGTTCATATGTGGTATTAATTAAGGGGGCTGCCTGTAATTCATCTTCTTAAAATGCTTTGATTGTTTATTTCTTCTTAGGACATGACTTTTCATTTAATACACGGTGGGAGACCTCAGACAAAGGCTTCATTTTTATACTATTGATAGGTAGACTTTTTCACTCATTTTGTTTGCATTTCTATGCCTAATTTTTATATACATATTGTTGACAAAAGTGCAAGAACATTTACAATTGATACAATTCCCAGATTTCTAGTAATCTGATTAGTTAGATTTCTTACCTCTTCTCTCCGTGATCCATATTCCTCTCTAACGTAAAACATCCCCAAAATGCTAAGTGGGGGCCTTAAAAAATTATGTTCATGGTTCCCTTGAACTGAAAAACAAAGTAATATATGATAATAAATTAAATAATAAACAAAATGAATTCACATTACTGTGGATTTTAATTGTGCTGTTTTCCCCGTTGTAAGTCAGCATGAGCTATTTTGAAATGCTCTCCAGATTAACCACTTTTCCTAAATTTTCCTGAAATTTCTGGTATCCTTAAAATTCATTTTTAAAAATGCAGTTGTATATTCATTATTGTATAAATTGTATTGTATATATTCCTTAATAGACCATTAATGGGTGCAAACACATTTTAGCAAATTTTCTGAATATTGCAACAATTTTAAAATGAATATTGTTAAAGCGATTAAATTAAGCAAAACAGGTAAAAGAAAATGTATAGAGTGATGGATACTAGTTAGTGGACAGATGTTCCTCAGTGAAGAACTGACCGAACTGAAGCTCATGAGTAATGCCATAAAGGTTATCAGTGACCTTTCTGTCAATCAGCAGAGTTCAGCATCATTGTAGATACACAGCCAGCTCTGAACCAGTTACACTGGGCTGTGATGAGAGGAGCAAGTGGGCGGACCCTGAATTATGCAGACATAGGCTCACTGTGGAGGGTGACTGAGGCAAAGCGGGAGTGGCAGTGGCCAGTCAAGGGGAAGGTGCCCATGAAAGATTTATCCCACTAAGTAAGTCTCGGAGGCATCTGGGTTGATTAGATGCGAAGGGCTGTGGAGCTATGCGTCAGGCCCATGGGGGGAGGGGGGCCTGAATCAGGCAGCGATTAAGGAATGTTCCATGGAGTCCAGGTCCCTCTCTTACGGTCTGCAGGCTCATACATTTACCTGTTCATTTCTGCAGATCTTCCCCTTTCTGAGATTCTGCTGTTGATCGAATGTGTTTCCCGTCAGCGTGTGAAGGATTTTGTGTGTGTGTGGGGAGGGTGTATTACCAATAAAGGGGAGATTTGGCAATATGTCACGCATTCAGTTATCGTAGCTCCTGTTGCCTGGAAAATAGAGTCATTGGGTCCACAAGGGGAGGGAAATGAGATGTTTCTGTTCTGCTGCAGACTGACACTCCTGCTTGTAGAGAGACAGTGAACAGTCTTCAGTCTTCGTTCTGGAGGCAGACATCACTGATGTTTCTGCTAAAAGCAGGTAGGGAAACCAGTGCATCAAAAAGGTCAGAATGCATTAGCCGGAGAGGTGGCACTGAGCACATGGTATATACCTGTAATACCTGAAAAATTATTTGTTTAACTACATTACTAACGACCAGGGGAGGAAAGTAATGCAGTAAATTTACTCCATTACTTTTTTTTTGTGAAATTGCACTTAAGTTTTCTTAACAGTATTTTTATTATTAATTTCAGGAATTATACTTCATTTTCCAATAGATCTGTTGCACAGTAAAAAAAGTAATAATAAAACTGGAAAAAAGGTCAAAGGGTTCCATCTATAACACTGTATAGCACCTCAGAAAGTATAGAAGTCATGAAGAAATTGTTGGGGGTGTCAGAAATGTGGGCTAGAAGGCTGAGCTGAAAGCTAAATTAAGCTTATTAATCTCTTATAAATCTTTCTGTTATCTTGCTTTGTGTGCAGCCCGACCCTTCCTCACTGACAAAGGCAATAATCCCCGTTTAGTCGCTGTCAGATACCGACACAGAGTTACTAGTCTGATATTGTCGATTACCGATAATACCGTCATTTCACACAGGCCTTGTGCTATAGGTAGACATCACAACTGGCACTGCAGTGGCCGCGGACTGTGACCAAGCTACCTACAAACATCTTAAGATATCCAGTTATCTTCTTGTGACTCCGTATTGTAACTTACAATGCTGTATTGTATCCTGTCTTGAGTGAATTTAAAAGGATACGCTGCTTTTTGTAGCATCAACTGATTTGAATGTTTTTAGTAATTTTATACTTAAGTACTTTTAAAACCAGAAACTTTTTATTTTAACTTAACGTAGAAGTTATCCAGTGAAATACTGCTTAAGTTGAGTAACATTTTGGTGCGGTTTCTGCACTTTAATTTAAGTATGAAAATTGAGTACTTTTCCCACTACTGCTAATGATGCAAGTATAACTACCGTTCTTGCAGTACTGTATTTGACCACACTGGAGTATGTGTCCTGTGACAGAACACTGTGAATCCTCGAGAAAATGGGAAAAGTCAGCGGAATAACCAAATGAAAGCCACAAACTGTTTATATGAAACATTTGATGAATGTGCACATTTAAGAGCTGCCTCAGGTTTTAGAAGGGATAGTAAATAAACAGTAAACTACAACCCAGCATAAACGTTAACTAACAATTCTGAGCACACATCCCTCATCTTTTCCAAATCATTCAAATGGGAAAGTGTATTTTATGCTGCCTTCCTTTTGCTTTCAAAACTTAAAACCACCAACATGCATTAGTGAAAAGATCTATAAATGAATAAAAATGGAGAACACTCCTCCCCCAACAAGACTGGTCTGTCCGCTTCCCAGGCCACTAACATGCCTTCTGTCCTCCTGTACCAGTGCACCCGCTCCTCAGCCAATGGTGTTGACCCAGGCCTTTCATTTTTTATGACATTTCTGCTGACTGGCTCTGCAGTGTTACTTCTGCTGATGACTTACAGAGACCTAAATAAAGATTATATGGGTTTGTCATAGGACCAGTACTGTGATGGACCCATTGTCTGTGTTGTTGTCCATTGGGGGGAGTCCACCTCTCAGCCAGTCCCCAATGTATCATACCCTCGCCAGGAATCTATTTCAACAGAAACCGCCTGTGATGATTCTTTGGTGGCTGTGTAACTCTGCCATGGGGGCAACTTCTCTCAACCTACAGCATCCTCTCTGTGGAAGCAGTGATATCCCTCTGCAGTCTAAAACACCATATTGGGCCAGTGTGGCTCAGTGGGTTAAATCTTTGGACTTTTGGTAGAACGGTTGCCGGTTTGCGCCTGGCTTCAGCAGAACAGTCGCATCTGTGGGCCCTTGAGTGAGGCCCTTAACCCCCAGCTTCATTGGCGCTGCTGCAGGTGGCTGCCCTGTGCTGCCAAACTTGCTGTCACCTACTTGTGTGTCATGGAGAGCAAGATGGGGTATGTGAAAAGAGAATTTCCCCACAGAGATCAATAACCTTTCTTTATTGTTAAAGCAGGTGTGAGTACTTCCTGCAGAAACCTGCAGGCAGGAAGTAGAATGACTCTGGAGTGGAGGTCTGTTCCTTCTGAGACAAAGCAGGTCTGTGAACCGTCACCAGCAGGGTCCTGCTATTTTCCATTTGTCAAGAGCCACGAATGTTCTGCTACAAAGTTGAGTGTAAATGATCTAAATAGAGAGAATGTGTTTGGACTGTGGGCCCCTGATTTATGAGACTAGGGGAGGTGCCTGCAGGGATTGTCCATCTGAGCAGAGATCCCCAACGAGCTTCAGATGTCTCTGAGCTGTGGAAGAGCAACTTTGGCAGCATTTAATGGTAAAGCAAGGCTTGTAAAAGAAATAAAATAAAATAGACTGTAAACTGCTCGCAGAAGCCTAAAGACATGACCTAACCATCTAAAAGCTCATTGAAATAGATAAGATGTGGTAAACATCAGGATGTTTGATTGATGGCCACTGGTTACAATGTGTCATTAGGCTTGGAGATTAGCTGCATTAATCACAGGTTTATCATCATTTTAATGGATGTAATGACGTAAACATAAGGGAACATTATACATTATACCACAGATTATCGAAACTGAAGCTGTTCAACAGTTTTCAACATAAACCAAGTACGAAATACTTATAAACTATTCTTTAGAAAAAAATAAAATCAAGATGTTTAATCAGACCATAAAAGAGAGGAATTGTAGGGATTCAGAGAGACTGGCAAGAGGGTTTTTGTTGGCGATGTTTTGGCTGCTGCCTATTGATTTGGTGTTAAGGGGCCACGCCTCCTCCTGCAGTTCTCATCAGAGTCAGTACAGTCATCAGTACCTGTCAGGAGCTGCAATAGGGGAAAATCTTTCTTCCAAGCAAAACAGAATTGTTTCAATAATATTTGTTGCTCTGGTATTTATCTAACACACTTTTAATATTCCTGCAGTAGGAATATTTATTTATTGTATATTTATTGTATTTTAGAACAGGTGGCATTGTGGGTTAGCAGGTAGCAACATAACTTGGACCTCCAGCGATTCCTGCTCCCAGCTATCTTCCGGCCATCTCATGGCTCTCTCCCGGGGGCTACATCCCAGTTATCTCCTGGCTCTTTCCCCGGGCTATCTCCCAGCTATCTCCCGGCTATATCATGGCTATCTCCCGGCTATCTCATGGCTATTTCCTAGCTATCTCATGGCTATATCCCAGTTATATCCTGGCTATCTCGTGGCTATCTCCAAGCTATATCCCAGCTATCTCCTGCGGATCTCCCAGCTGTCTCCCTGCTATCATCTCCCAGCTGTCTCCCTGCTATCATCTCCCAGCTGTCTCCCTGCTATCATCTCCCATATGTCTCCCTGCTATCATCTCCCAGCTGTCTCCCTGCTATCATCTCCCAGCTGTCTCCCTGCTATCATCTCCCAGCTGTCTCCCTGCTATCTTCTATTTATCATCTACTGACTATCTGCCACCGGTCTCCTGGTTTTCACCCTGCCATGGAGTTTTCACATTCTTACAATGTTTACATGGCTTCACAAGTTTAATTCCATGGTCCCAACAACTGCAATTAGTTGGACTGTGTGTCTTTGTTACCCATAGTGTATAGGTGATGAGCTGGTGTCCCATCTTGGGTGTACCTTGTATTAGTCCCCATGCCTCCTGGGACAGGATTCAGACTCACCATCACTTTCTACTGGATGAGTACCTATGAAGGATGTATGTACATAAATAATTCAGTCAGATTCCTTGACATGGAAATTTAAACCTTAAACTGTAAGTGTGAATATTTAGTTTTTTCTAAGTATCTTAATATGGTCATTTTTCTGTAATGGAAATGTAAATAATACTGGTTAACATCAATGTTGGATGTAGAAAGGGAGGATGTCTGCAGCACAGCATTTGCCATGACACTGACAATATCAGGCTGTATGCAATGCTGAGCAGCATGTTTACCCAGCATCAGCCTCCAGTAGGCGGTCTACGTGCTAATGGCATGATCAGCCGGCCGTCTGCTTGTTATAGGCATCATCAGTAGGCAGTCTGCATGTTAAGTGCATTATCAGCAGGCGGTCTACTTGTTATGGGCATCATCAGCAGGCGGTTTGCATGGGAAGAGCGTCATCAGCAGGAGGTATGTTTGTTATGGGCATCATTAGCAGGTGGTCTGCGTGCTAAGGGCATCATCAACAGGCGGTCTGCGTGCTAAGGGCATCAGCAGCAGGTGGTCTGCATGTTAATGGCAACATCGGCAGGCGGTCTGTGTGTTAAGGGCATCATCAATGAGAAGCTGCCCATACCAGCGCCTTACCATCCAACCAGTCTGCATGCAACCAGGCAAATGTATCAGAACTGCTGCCTTCTACAGCTCTTTGCTGTGTGGGAGATATCAGTGGACCAGACGGGAGTCTGGTGGGTCTGATATCAGGTGGTTAGCTTAGGACTCCTCCCTAAAACCAGGGGTTATACCTCCTGTAAGCCCAGCAGATGCTGCCAAATCAATGGAGTATATCACTCAGGGTGTACATACCTAGGTTCCCACCAGCAGATTCACACATGTCTTTATTTAGCATAGAATGCCACACATATGTTACTACCATCAGTGACGCGACAGTCAGGCAGGCTAGCTGCCAGCACAAAGCCGTTCACTTTGCCGGTTTGTTTTTCTCTTGACCCCTTTGCGCTCTCGCTCCTTATAGATCGGACTCCCCCGGGGCTGAGATTTACTGAATGCGGTTGTGCTTTGGGGTTCGTGTCCCACCAGACATGCTGTCATATGTCCGACAATCTTTTGAAACTGTCATTCCATCAGTCTGACAATATAAGTTTAGATTTTTATTTTTGTACTGAGAGTGATATGATTTCAGGCCCATTTAAAGGAAACAAATTTTCTTGATAACAACACAAGAAAGACCCAGCATTGCTTTTAAATGCATAACTTCTTCCCAAATGTAAAGAGAGTCTTTCTACACAAGTAGAAAAACACTAAATTCGAATTAGTGTGTCATTTATCATCACATTTACAACCATCCATATGGAGAGTGCATGGGGTCAGGAGCTCAGTGCCATTTTAAAGGGCCATGGGGGGGGGGGGGGCGCTTACCCCCAGCTTTCCCTCTATATGTGTTTCTGCTGGCATCTGGAGAGTTACAGCTTCTACTGTCGAGGAAACTGGGATGATGAAAGAAAAAAATCAAGTGTTTGTCCAAGTTCATCTTTAATAAAGATTCGGTAAAGACATTTACAGAGTCCGCAAACGTGTTCTGAATATGTGTCGGGTAGGTGGATGGAATAAATATGTTAAATAGCAAATGGAATCAGTGGCGTTGGAAGGAGTTTGACACTGGGGGGACCGAATTTGCCCCAGCAGCCAGGGGGGTTGCGATGTATCACAGTATCGCAATGGACACATTAGCAGTAGTTGCATTGTGAAAAGATGTGATGCGAGAAACCTTTTTAAATAACTCAAAATTAATTACGATATCATCATATAAAATAAGACTAACACAGCTTATGCTGCAGTTTCACTACTAAACATAACATAAAATAACTGATCCAATAGAATTATTTAGTCTAAAACAGGATTACAATCTTTGTGAGGTATATGTTTCGTTTTTTGCTCTCTGCATGCGCGGGAAATTGGCCTCAGTAATGGCACAGTCATAATGAAAGATAAGGAAGGAATTCTTAACCCTCCTTTCTTCCCAATTTATATAAAACTATAAATGATGTAAGTTTCCCCAGGTTTAAAAATGAATGATTCACTCCAGCATGGAGGGCATGAGCAGACAGCATAAAGTGCTTTTGGGAGGAGTGACGCTGATCCGACCAGACGTCTCCAGCGAGCCGTGCGGAGGGATGATTGCGGTGCAAGGTGGCCCGTGGGACAATGGGCCCTGCTCTCCCAAATAAAACATGAGGCCCATCAAGGGCCCTAGCCTGGCAGCTCAGGCCTTGTCCTTCAGCAAAGAGGCTGGACAGCCAAGTTCAGCCTTGGAAGCTGAGAAGTATCAATAGGTGGTCATCTACTCATCTCCATTCCAACAACTCATCCCCATTCCATCTGCTTACCCCAACCCCATCTACTCATCCCCACTCCATCTGCTCACCCCAACCCCATCTACTCATCCCCACTCCATCTGCTCACCCCAACCCCATCTACTCATCCCCACTCCATCCACTCACCCCAACCCCATCCGCTCATCCCCACTCCATCCACTCATCCCCACTCCATCTGCTCATCCCCACTCCATCTGCTCACCCCCATTCCATCCGCTCATCCCCACTCCATCCGCTCACCCCATTCCATCTGCTCACCCCCACTCCATCTGCTCACCCCATTCCATCCACTCATCCCCACTCCATCTGCTCATGCCCATTCCATCCACTCACCCCCATTCCATCCACTCATCCCACCCTATCTGCTCACCCATTCCGCCTACTCATCCCCACTCCATCCGCTCATCCCATGCTACCTACTCATCCCCACTCCATCTGCTCACCCCATTTCATTGGCTCATCCCCACTCCAGTTACTGATGACATAGACCTTCACTGCTTATACATTCCAATTAATGACTCTATATTGTTATATAAAATTATTATATTAAAAATTGCATCTATTTTGGTTTTGCTCATATTACAACAATAGAGCATATCTTTGCATTTAAACTAGCAATCATTAAGATATAAATGCAGGTCTAAAAGCTTGACACACATGTCTATAAGCATTGGCTAAAAAACAAAAATTAATGGAGAGTTCAGGGCTGTCAGTATGTATGTCTGAAATATAATGCATTCTGCACTGACAAAGTGCCCTGTACCATTATGGGAAGTGGCTTTGTGGGGACCGTGTCAGCAGTTTATGCCTGCAGGTTACAGTGCACCTCTTACCTTGGTGCTGTGATGTCAGTCATCCTGCTTCTGTAATGTAATGTCTTTTCTTTAACAGTAATCAGTTATCGTCACTCTGAAGTCTACAACCTAGAAGTCTGTAAGACAAAATACAACCTGTTATGGCTCAGTTAATGCAGGATAAGTTAAAACTATCCACAAAAAGAGAAGGAATTATTTGAAATTGTTTCATCCATCTTGTGACAGCTGCTTTTCCTCATGCAGGCACACATATATCACAGGCAAACCCTATGGTCCATTGCAATGCAGTACTTTTCTAAGTCAAACTGGGGAATTTACACATGTACACATGCATCTGCCCTGCAAAGATGGGTTTAGCGTTGTAAAATGTTAGAACACCATAACATCCCTCACAGCTCTTTAGTTGAATCATTTGTGGGGAAACAGGTAAAGGCTCCGGCCCCCCAGGACTGGAGTTTGACATCCCTGGTCTATGGGTTGCAGGTATAAAATTTACATTAATATACATTAATGATCTTTTTGAGGCACAGTTCAAGTTTAAGGAACCTGCCTGATTAACACATACGAAGACATGCAGTAATGCATTCCTTGCATAGGAATCAAGCCTGGTTCTTCGGTCACTTGCCCCCAACCTCTCGACACACCACTACACAGAACCCATCTATTTCCCATAGTACAGTGTAGGACCAGCTACCTGCTTAGTGCATCACCAACTCTGCCTGCTACTTGGCTTTGTCTTGTTTGCATTTATGTTTCTGCCCCCATTACGTCATTATTTTCTATGCCACCATGTTGACCTTGCAGGATGTTCCGCTAAAATAAATAGCATTACCTGTATCGGCCATGTAAGACCAAGAAATCTTCCGTCACTAGACATGTGATTTCACAAGATCATGTGATGTGCAGGGCATTGCGGGGGAGGGGGTTTCAAAGGCGTGAACCGCGGGGAGACAAAGACACGATTCTGCCCAGAGGTCATAGTCACACACATATCAGGAAAGGAAAACAACCACAGAAATCTTCAGAAACAGAATTAAGATTCCTGTCACCAGGACTGTCGGCTGTCAAACATCTGGCGTGACACTCACGCTTTCTGACTGTCACGCACAGGCATGAAATCTTATGGCAAATTTATATTATTCCATTATAAACCTAAAATTAGCTACATCCAAAGCTTAGGGTTAGTCTGCAGACCATACAAACTAATTACAGGGTAATAAAACTGCTACATACATGTACATGAGTGTGCAGACTTCAGTCTCCAACTGAAAATCTCCTGCCAGCCAGCTGACCAAAGTTGACAACACTGTATCACTGCCCTCTGCTTCTGGCTTTCTTGTTATATTATAGTTAAAGTTCTATTTTGCAGCCATTAACTGCAAATCACAGCATTCAGTTTTAATGCTTTAATAGGGTACAGCCCATAGGGAGGGAGGTTAGAAACTTCTCATGTAGTGGAGAGCCAGTTTCGCTTTGTCAATAATCTGTGAAGGATCAAGACCAATGACATTCCTTATTTTTAATTTAATGAAATTAAAATCAGCTAAAACATTACCATAGAACGCAGATCTTATTAGGGGCTAAACGGGATGTTTGTGTGACTTCTTGCTTTAATGTATAGAAAGAGCGGGAAATGTCATTAAAATAATGCGTGTCAAGCAAGTGATTTAATGTAAACCCATGTCAACTAAAGTTAGCAAAGCAACTAACTGCATTGAAGTCTCACACTAGACTCTTGGTTTCTTCGGATCAAAAGCACACCAGCAGGAATACCAACGAGTATTGCCGTGTTTCATACCTTTGCACGTTCCCAATTATTAAAAAATGGAAAAAATGGAATTTAATTCCATTTTAATTTAAGTCTGCTAAAAATGACCGAAAGCCGAATCTTATATTGGAACTTTTGGGCTGTTTTTAGTTTTAGTTACACGGTAAGGAATAGCGTGGCGTCAGTGTTTAATAAAGACAGAAGGTTTCCATTCCCTTGTGCCTCGCAGATTTTTGTTGACTAACAATAATTAAATCTAAACATGTTCAACAGGCCCATATAACCCGATTTAGTTTTAAATAGACCTATTGCTATTACATCACAGTTAATACTGGACTATTGTAATGTTACATCTATAGAATAATAAACCTGAAATCAATATAGGCTTAATTAAAGTTAAATAACCATATATTAAATGTAGTAGATAAAATTGCTTAACACCTTATTATACGAATCTTCGCTCATACTTTCCCGAAATATTACAGCTTTGCTGTCAGTTCAAATCCAAGTACGTTACAAAATTATAAAACGGTACGCTAGACATTAACGTAATATTTTTAAAGGAATGGTTAATGGTTAAAAACACTATTTTAGTGAAAACATTACCCTCCTATATATATTTTGCACGATTCTGGTCTTTCGAAAGGGTGAGTTCAGTAACAGTGGGACATCGGGTAAAGTGGGACATTTAAGCGCTGCATTAAAAAAATCAACAACCAATGAAAAGAAATAGCGCTAAAATCATGTAAGACGGGGCTCGGTTATGATGCGTGTGATCAGAACGTTAAGACGCGCCGTGTAGCGCGGCAAGGGGACCGACAAACGAAGTGACTTTCCAGAGATACGGCTGCTAGGCGCATATGATGGAGTATATCGTTTAAGATGTTGTATTTTAGTAAAAGAGGGCTGGAGATTATTTTAAAAAATAAAGCACATTTTAGAAAAAAAATATGTTTGTTTTCTGTTTGTTGTCTATGTTTTATCCCTTTCAACTATTAAATGTTACATAGATCGTTTAGTTGTCTACATCCAACGAAACATGCAGCTAATAGAAAAAATATTAGTGTGAGCAAATGGCTTTCGTGAGATTTTTCCAAATCATTTACCAAAAAGTGTCGAACTTCTGCATAGTTCACCTTAGTTCTTTTATATAACCTTTAAATATAGCGAAAACATGCATCAGAGAAAGTAAAATGAAAACAATATGAAAATAATTATTGGTTTATAATCCCGAAATATAAGCATCTTTTTTTCTTTCAGTTATTTCTGTAATGTTGTATTTAGAATTCACCTAAAAGTCTCCACAAGAACAAAACCATAAACATCACAGAACTATATGTAAAGCTCCTGAAATTCAAAACAAAAGGTGATATAAGCATATTTTAACGGGCAAATTGCTGGAAGTAACTAAAACACGTGCAATCTTTAGATTAAATGGAAAATTTGACGATGATATCGTTCTTAAAAATGCGTATGATATACACAAAAAAGAGCCTAAACGGCCAGACAGTTGACTGCGATACTCTGAGGTATATTGTAAAATATTTAAAAACAGAAATTGCAATCCACTAGGGAAGTTTCTAGTGTTACATTAGAAGATGCTGTCATTAAAATCTGCTGTAATATCCAGTGAACACTACTAATTGGCAAATTTTCCTTTTAAACTGGGGCCTGTGCAGTGACAAGCTTACCCTCAGAGGCTTCAGGGCATAAATTGGTCAGTAAATGAAATCTAGCCAGCTACAGTTATTTGGGAATATCTGAGAAAAAGATTCGGATTGGGCAGCTTTCCCACTGAGGTGATGTAGCCTGCAGCGGCCGTGCCGGAGGGCTGGGCTTCTCCCCAGCTGAGGCCCATTTCCAGCGCCAACGCCACTCATCGTCTTGGGCTGCTGCTATAATTGGTTACTAATTTGAAAAGGCTAGGAGGATGAGCTGGGCATTTACTGGGTTCCGTGTGTAACACCGATTTTTCAGCTTTTCATTCCCAAATTTAACTCTAAAACGGACACGCTTCGTGTGGCCAAAATGAAATAACAGCGTCGTCTTTTCACATTTTCTCACCTTCACAGTGCACCTTTTCACCAGTTCACCTTTCCTTTTATTTTTCGTTTGGTACATCGGACGCACCACACATTTTATCTGAAATTTCACAAATTTGCACAAAGATCCTCCCCCCAACTTAAAACACCTAAGGGTCTACGGACTAGAACGTAGTAAAACTATTTTCCTTTTTTTCTTGCTCAAAAAAATTACTTCAGCTCTACGATGAGTCTAAAATCTGACTCAGAGCCGAACAGCAATGTGACGATGGAAGAGGAGGTAAGGGAAGCGCTCCTCGGTCTCCAGAAGTTCGCTTCTTGCCGTGGAAACTTCTTTTTTTTTGTCTAATTTTGTTTACAGCACCGAGTTAACTTGGCACATTTTTACTGTGAAAGTTTGCAACGTTTATAGTGAAATGCGGGGGGAAATACGGTATTTTAAGTACTTGCTGATCTACATTTAGAGATTCACCACCACATTGGTGAAATTAAGTTAGAGAGGGGGCTGGAGAAGACCCTTTATTAATCGGGAGGGGGTTTATTAGTGGGCAGTATTTTAGTATGAATATAGTTTTAAAGCATGGAGCGTCGCTTCGGAAAGAAAACAACTAAACCTTACTGGGAATTTTTGGAAACTTTAATGCTAGACAAAAACTGCTTTTTCAGCTTATTTTTTAAACGAAGTTCAGTTCGTGTTTTGGTTGTCCTTGTGCTATCCATCCGTCAGACGTAGTTTAACATTTTATTTTATGACCGTTTCTGCGACACTTCCCCCGCCCCCCTTAATTTTTAGTGGCCACATTAAGGAATTTCCGGTTCAGATTAAACTGCGTCCTGATTTTATTGTAATAAATGTGGGTTACGCGTTTGACGAACTCATTTGTTTATGAAATTGGCTTTCATAAAGAAATGTTTTGCAATGCTGATTTTGGCACTGCAGATTGCAGATGTATGTGCTGCTGATGACTTACTGATCGCTGCAAGTTAAGAGCGACTGATCTGTGGGCGTCTTGCTGAATGCCAGTGTTCATATACCCAACTGACGTTTTACAACTCGGGTTCTCAGTAGATTGACATTTTGGCTGGTTGGGGAGTCTGGTTATTGCAGAGCTTTCTGCGGAAGACTGTCAAGCTTGCCTTGAGCTTAAAAACTGCAACGAGATTTTCTGTTCTGGTAAGTAAAAATGGTCCATATCTGGGATCCAGGCAAGGTGCAGTACCTTCTGTGACCCATTGATTAGTGCAAAATCATAATGTCATTTTGGCAAAATCATAATGTGATCTAGGTTAACGTCATTAAGCTGCGTTTGCATGTGGTACCTCTGGTTTAGAATGAAACTTTTTAAAAGGCACTCCATTTATTGTTATGCATAAATTGAAATGTTATGGAAACGGTATCATGATGATTGTGATCCTTGTGAAAATGATCAGTGGTATTTTAAAGGTGAAATTTTTGTTTGAACTGGTAAACTTTTGGGGAATCTTATTACCTCAGACTCGTCATGTGGAACAGCTACTTACTGAGCCACTGTTCATGTTGGATGTCAGAACTTGTCTGTTCTCGAACTACAAATGTTCCAGACAAGTGGGATTTTGGTTCAGCTTATTGTGTGGTGCGTATGTCGGGTCCTCCAAAGGGTGTTTTATATGTTGGCAGTGTGATTATCTTGCTGTACGTTAAAAGAACTTCTTGAGCAATGTGCTAATGTGGGTCACTGGTCATTGTTTGCTGTGAATTATTTATTTTTAATTTTTACTTGTTATTTGATAGCTAGTTTAGCATTCAGTATAGCTGTGAAACTGGGAAACTGCATCCTCATTTTAGCCCAAGTAACATCCCCATTTCCAACAGTCTGTATTAAACAGCATTAAACTCATGAAGGAATTGCTGAACTTGTTTCACCTTCCACTGGCTACAGATAGGTTCACTTGCCAAAGAGGCCCTGAGTTGTGCATTCATGTAGGGAAAGTGCGTCAAACATAATGGCAGCATGTCTCTCGGTGTGTTTCACATCAATGCCAAGTCTGTCTCCAAACCCTCCCGAAACTATTCCTTTGCAATAATTCATTTTTGTTGCATAGATTAGGCGCTTCCTGACTCTCAGTGCACATGGATTTGTAGTAGGGGAACTCAACTTCAAGCCAAACTTAAGATTAGTAATAAGATTGGTTTGTTTGTTTGACATTACCAAAGTGATCTTTACCTGTGACATTTATGGTCATGGGTGCGGGTGGAAAACCTTCCCCTTATTCAGGACGTGGGTGTTTTTCCCTCCATGTACTGTGGACCTGGATCCTTAAAATTAGGGTAGAACCAACAACTGAAATGAAATTTCTCTGAAATGTGTAACTATGTAGTAACATTAAACATGCATAAGTTTTTTGGTTTTACAGTGATACAAGGATGCATCATAAATGCTCCCCCCCATGGATATATGACAAGCTGAAGTTGAAACTAGTCAGCAGCTTGCAGATAGTGCAGGGTCTGGGGGGGCGGGGGGGGGGGGGGGGTGGGTGTGGGGGGGGGGGGGGGGGGGGGGGGGTGGGGGGGGAGTAGTTATTGGGGGTGGTATGTAGAATAAAAATAAGCAAAGGACCAA
>JAODJX010000007.1:610978-621864 GCA_026776945.1 Isichthys henryi
CTTTCCTTTCCTATCCCCTTTTCCCTCTTATTCCTCTCCCCTCCCTTCCCCCTCCTCTCCGCTCCCCCTCTCCCCTCCCCTCCCCCCCTCCCCTCTACCACCCCTGTGTGTCGTTCTTCTCTCGCTGACCGTCTCTCTCTTTGCCCTGACCTGCAGCTACAGGAGGTCATTTCCACCAGCAAGGGGCGGATCGGCTCGCTAGGAGGCTGGCCAGAGGTGCCCCTTGGGATTGCTGTCTGATTCCTCCTCTTTACCTGTGGCCAGGGAGGCTCAGAACACAGACACATACAGAGCAGAAAACGCCTTTGGAAGTTAACTTTTTTAACAACTTAAATTCCGTAACGTACATTCAAGGCTGTTAATGAATAAGTGGTCTCAGGAAAAAAACAAGCCTTATTCAGAAAGTCAGATTTCTCCTAACCAATTGAATAATTATTAGGAAGGAATTTACCACGGGTACCTGTAGGTCAGGTTGTAAAAGGAATGTTGTTATTTAGTCTGAATGGGTTTTTACAGATACAATGGAATGATACTGTGAGATGTTTCAGACATGTTTCTAACTTGCAATGACTAATGGTGCGAGTGGGTATTGTGCTTTAGTAGCTAAGAGCCGAGCTGCATGGAAACACGGCTGACGCTGCTGACTTGACTTGCAGATGTCCAGACGCACTGCTGCTGGTTTAGAATCGCTTTTATGTCCATGTGTGTTCTCAGGCCACATAAGTGATCGTTTTGCACACTGCTGGTCTGATCTCGTAGAGTCACGCGGCATCGGGGTGTGTCTGCAGAAGCCTGCTGTACCGCTCTTATCTGGGGCATCTTGTGGCACAATAACAGCAAGAAAGTTCTGAGTATTGAAAGTTGAAAGTCTCCCAGCCGCTGCACAGTTTTCTGTGGTTGCAGTAAAGCTTGTGTGTGTTTCAGTAAAGAGGTCCGCGCTAGTAAGCCCGCCTGGTAATTACGTGGGCTGGCGGGACCACCAGACAAACCCCCCCTCCCCCGTCCTTTGTACCGTGCACTTCTCTGTACTGTCTTTCCTTTGACTATTCATTTCAATTCCATGCCATTCTTTTCTTTCCCATCTGGCAGGTTATTATGCTGCTCGAAAGAGTCACAGCCTTAACCAGAGTGAGTCAGTCAGTGGCACAGCACAGGGCACCAGTCACTGCAGCTCCTTACCACCCTATGCAGTACTTACTGCAGAACTCCGCCTTTGTGCTTAATTTGCCAAAAGCTGTTTCCTTGAAAGTATTTAGTGTTCTCTTACCTGATTGCCCTTGTCTTTCTTTTCAAATTACGTATCAATTTCATTGTTTTGTGGACGACAAGCCTTTTTGAGAAGTGGATATATGGTTCTGTATGTCCACATACGGCAGTCTTTGGTTTTAATGTGTGGTTTGTTTGGCTTACTCTATTTATATAAGTGCGCATTCTTTTCTTTTAACTAGAGAACTTTAAGTACTTTTCAATGATGACCCATGTCTCCGCTGCAGCTCTCCTGGTAAAATAATCAGAATTGGCCATGAGGGTGACACCTGGTTCTCATTTTTATGCCGCTTGTGTCCTTCAACTCTGAATGAACAGCACTCAGATTGCTGGATCCGTTAGATCTGCATCACTAAAAAAGAAGAACCAATCAATTTAAAGACTTGTTACCTTATTCGTCACAGGTCAGACTCTCATGGCCAGTTATTTAGAAATGCTTTTAGCCTTACTATTGTCATCTCATTATTATTATTATTATTATTCTCTCCATCCATTCATTCATCCATCCATCTTCCAAGCGCTTATCCTGACAGGGTCATTGGGGGGGGGGGTGACGGGGGCCTGTGCCAAGCTACATAGCTGACAGAAAAAGGCCGTGGAGATTGCAGGTTCTGACCACATCTGCACTGCCTGCAGGTTCCTGAGTGGACCAAGTGCAGCAGCCGTGAGAAGAGAAAGGAGAAGAAGGTGGAAAAGCCCTTCTACTCGGACTCAGAGGGGGAGTCCGGACCCACAGAGTCGGCAGACAGTGGTAACTGAGGCCATTGTTTCGTTGCCACAGCAGAGTCTGCCATGTTCTGCTGGCCTCGGATATTACATAGCTACTTATGTTTTGGGATTTTCTGTTTTTTATTTTGTGTTTTTTACTTGCCATATTCAGCACCTCTTTCTTAACATAAGAAGCATGTTGCTTTAACCTGCATGCGCTGTGGGCCCTTCGCAGTACAAGGTCACGGGCAGGGGTGTTGTGTGTGTATGGCAGTTGGATCTGTGCGTGTCCCAGCCTCCGCTTTCCCCTCCAGACTCTGACACGGGCAGCGGGACTGGCAGCGGCAGCGAGGAGAGCGGCTCAGGATCGGGCAGCGAGGAAAGCGAGGGCGAGTCAGAGTCAGACAAGGAGGAGGAGGAGAAACACAAGAGGAAGAGTAAGAGCAGAGCCAAGAAGAGCACACAGGAAAGCGAGGGAAGGTAATGACTGGCTAAGAAGCGAGCAGTAAGCAGAGAATGAATATTGGTATAGAATATCGCATTGTCTTCATGTTAAGGCTTGCAGTTCGTGTACAGTATAAACTTTAATAATTCTATTTCTCAATTCATATAATTTGTATTTCTGCTTTTTTCGTGTTGAGTAACTATGGGGAGCAGCTTGAGCTGGTTTAAGTACATGGCCACGGTCGGGTTCCCAGCTTGTCTGGTGGTAGTCGCTCCGTCTGGGGAGAGCTGCAGCTCTG
Organism: Isichthys henryi; assembly: GCA_026776945.1. NCBI lineage: Eukaryota > Metazoa > Chordata > Actinopteri > Osteoglossiformes > Mormyridae > Isichthys > Isichthys henryi. Next base: position 613,696 of record JAODJX010000007.1, read on the forward strand.
AGATGGCACCTTCTCTCTGACAGCGAGCCCAGCAGCGGGGATGAGAGGAAGAAACCACCAAAGGGCAAAGGACCCAAGGCTGCGTCAGACTCCGAGTCGGAGGAGGACGAAGAGGAGGAGGAGGAGAGCTCCTCAGAGAGCAGCGAGAGCGAGTCCGAGCGGGAGTCCGAGTCTGACACAGACACCAGGAATAAACAGAAGGTGGGCGAAGCTCAGCTTGCAGAGGCCACAAGCAGAGCCAGACGGCCTTCAAAAACCACCAGAGCAGTGAAGGTCTATGTTAGCATCCAGGATTTTGACACTCGCCCTGTATGACCTGCTAGAACAGGAACTGCCATTTATGAAACGGAAACCACTGAAAACATGCCAGCGACAAGGTGCCCTGTTCCCTGCATCACAAATGCTTACAGAGCCTTTTCAGGAATCTCTCCACTCTTTCCACAGACCTGTGCCTCCAAACCACCTCCAAGACAACCGAAGAAAGAGACGGAAATGTCCCTGCTTGACCTTGATGATTGTAAGTGTATCTATATAGAAACTAAAATTCTATTATCAAATTATAAATATTTTCTTATTAAAAAATTTTTAATGAATTGAAATGTACATGAACCTGGAATACATATTCTCTATATCAAGATTCCAAGATATTTACATTAATATTTATACATATTAATGAAATGAAATGAATTGAAAAGACACACTTGAGAATCTGCATTATTTGTGATCAGTGTTAAGTGTCATTTCTGGCTGTTGCCCTGACAACCCTCTGTCACTGTCACTGTACAGTCGAACCAACGCCATCCCCACAGGTGACCCCTGTGAATAACTTTGTGTCCAGCAGTCTGGTGACAGACCTTGAGGGATTGTCTCTGTCAGATTCTGCACTGTCCCCGGCGGTAAGTAAACCCTGGGTCAGCCTGTATCCCAGGCCCAAAGGTGATATGATTCCTCTACCGGCCACGGTGTCCACACAAGTGATGCCTCACAGAGCCCTTCCACTACAGAGAACCAGAAGCCTGCTGGGAGCCAGCTGCCTGGGACTTTACAGCTGCTTAGAGCTTATACAAGCTTTTTTGCCTAATAAACACTTACTAGCAGGAAAAAATACTTCTGTAGTCACTGTGAATTGATTTGAGTCAGTCCTGATTTAACTGTCCAGGCGGTAATTGATGTGCCTTCAGAGACGGAGTAGCGGAGACAGAATGACGAAGCAGTCCTCAAAAAGATGCCGTTACTGCTCAGACAGGCCAGCATGCCACACTCCCCTCAGCACAGCCTTTCATTTCATTAGCAAATTCTTTGCCATGTGGAAATGGCCATAAATCTTTTCCCAAAGTGAGGCCGTTGTGTATGAGAGAGGAAGCTGTTTTTGTCTTCCGTGTCCAACAGGCCGTCAGCCCTGCGTCGGGCCCAGTGAAGAGCTACGAGCTGCTGCACCGCATCACGGGCGAGGGTCTCTCCGTCAGTTACTGCTTCAGCCGGCGGCCCTTCAGCCATGACCCCCACATGGTCTCCGTGCAGATGCAGTTCACCAACAGCGGCGACACGGAGGCACGCAACCTGCGCATCCAGGAGCCCAAGCTGCAGTCCGGAATGCGCATCGCAGAGTTCCCAGAGATCGGTCAGGAATGGCAGCCCTGCCCATTTAAACCACACCTCTGCTTCTATACAGAAACACTGTATAGACAAAAGTATTGGGACACACCTCTCAATTCAGACCCATTGTCACAGGTGTACAAAATCAAGCACCTAGCCATGCAGTCAGATTAACAAACACTTGTGAAAGAATGAGTTGTTCTAAAGAGCTCAGGTAATTCAAGGATACCAGCTTTGCAATAAGTCAATTTGTTTTTTTTCCCTGCTAGATATTCCACGGTCAACTGTAAGTGGTATTATTGCAAAGTGGAAGCATTTAGGAACAGCATAAAGTCAGCCCCAACGCGGCAGACAGCGTAAAGTAACCGGATGGGGTCGCCGAGTGCTGAGGCACATGGTGCGTAAAAGTCACCCATGTTCTGTTGACTCAGTGGCTGCAGAGTCCCTAACTTCCTCTGGCATTAATCCCAGCACAAAAAATGTGCAGCGGGAGCTTCATGGAATGGGTTTCCATGGCCAAGCAGCTGCATGTGAGCCTCACATCACCAAGCGCAATGCCAAGCGTTGGATGAAATGGTGTAAAGCACACCACCACTGGACTCTGGAGCAGTGGAAATGTGTTCTGTGGAGTGACAAATAATGATTCTTTGTCTGTAAATCTGATGGATGAGTCTGGGTTTGACAGATGACAGGAGAACGTTACCTGACTGACTGCACTGTGCCAACTGTAATGTTTGGTGGAGGAGGAATAATGGTATCGGGGTGTTTTTCAGGGGTTGGGCTGGGCCCCTTTGTTCCAGTGTAGGGAACTCTTATTGCTTCAGCATACCAAGACATTTTCATTGCTATGGGTCCAAATACCTTTGGGATTAACTAGAACAGAGATTGTGATCCTGGCCTTCACATCCAACATCAGTGCCTGACCTCACAAATGCTCTTTTGGATGAATGGGCAACAATTTGCACAAACACACTCCAACATCTTGTGGAAAGTCTTTCCAGAAGAGTGGCAGCTATTACAGTTGTAAAGGGTGGGGGGGCAAATCCATATGGATGCCTATGGATTTAGGATGGGATGTCATGTTCTGTGGGTCAGACCAAGTGTCCCAATACTTTTGTTTACATAGTGTATTTGCCAAATGACATTCACAGGTCCTGGTTAATGTATTCTGTAATTATAGAAATAAGATAATCCTGAGAACTTGACATATCTTAAACTGGCACTTGATTGAAATTTTAAGACCTTCTCCGAAGTTACCTTCTATGTGTCTTCAGATGTGTTGCCTCCAGGTGAGACAGTCACCGTGGTTATGGGGATCGATTTCTCTGATTCCACACAGGCCGCCAACTTCCAGCTCTGGTAAGTGCACACTGCCCTCTGTCCACCGCATGCTGCATGCAGGAGCTTCACGATGTTTTATCAGTCATGTGCGTTAAGTGCAGCAGATTACTACTCATTTAGCTAAACCCAAGTACAAACACCAACTGACAGTATATACATAACTAATGAACAATAGATGTGTCATAGCACAGTGAGACAGTGACCCTTAGAGGTGCAACTGAGTAAGGACACATGAGTGTGCACATCATATATAGTGCAACATTTATACTACAGTGATGGGCTCTGCACAGTGCGCATGTCCTGACTCAGCATTTGTTCCATGTCCCCTGTTCTGCCCCACCAGCACCCACACCAGAAAGTTCTTCTTGACGATTCAGCCGCCGGTGGGGGAGTTGATGATGCCCGTGTTCATGACAGAGAATGAGTTCAAGAAGGAGCAAGGTGAGAGCCCCTTGGGGTAGGCGGAGACATGGGTGGAATTTGGGTGGAGCTGGGGGTGGAGATGTGGGAGCTAGTTATTGTGAACCTGCATGCTGTGACAGGAAACACAGGGCAGGAGGCTCGGTCTGTCACAGAGCAATACACACCATGTAGGAACAGCAATGACCCAGGGAAGCTGGTTAATGAGGGCTGAGAGAATTAGGTGGGAAACTGCCACACAGCACAACACACAGTCAGAGCACAATAGCACGTGGCCAGAGCACAGTATACCACACGGTGACAGCACGTGGCAACCACATGACCACAACACACGGCAACAGCATGTGGCCAGAGCACAGCCAGAGCACGGCGACAGCATGTCCACAGCAACAGTCCGCAACTGTACACGGCGATAGCACATGGAGACAGCATGCAGTCAGCATGGCGACAGCACACAATGACAGCATGCAGCCAGAACACACTGACAGTACATGCACAGCACACGGCAACAGCATGCAACTGCACACATAGCCTTGGGAGAGCGACAGCACATAGCCAAACATGCTACATGCAGTTAAATGATTTTCACTATTTGTATTGTATGGAAAAGCTATTTTTGACCTATGAAGAGCAACCAAAATAGACCATGGGTGAAAGAAATGTGCTTGGTTGTTTATAGCAGAAACAGACCCCTCAGAGTTTTCATCTATTCTTGGTATTTCAGCAAAAATAAGATGCCTTGGAGCCCATTCAAAAAACAAGTCACTGTTCCACACCTTTGTGGCGGGATTGTGTAACTTCTTTCCATTATGACCATCAAAGCAAGAGTAGAACTATTCACTGTATTTTCAGATATTATTTTCAACCCTTTAAGTTCCAGCATATTTATAAGAGCTTAGAGCTTAGCTGAATAATTTAAAAAATGAAAATTACCCATTTTATAAAAGCTTTTTATGGTTGTATTTTGTCTTCATGTGAATGAAACAGTGATGTATTTAGCTGAATGTGGAGCAGGCGGCCTGATGTGATGTCCTCAGGATGCCTCAGACAGTGGGAGCTGACTTAGTTACGCAGTGGCGTGTCCTTAATCGCAGGCCAGCTGACGGGCATGAACGAGATCACAGAGAAGCTGACCCTGGGAGAGACATGCCAGGGCGATGCGGCCATTGTGCAGAGGGTCACCTCCACCGCCAGCCTTAGCCGGGTGCCCTGTGGTTCAGAGATGGAGTGCAGGTGAGAATCCTTTATAGAAGTGTTTCCCAACCCGGTCTTTGGGGACACACAGACAGGCCACATTTTCGCTCCCCTACAGACAGGCCACATTTTCGCTCCCCCTCAGCTCCCAGTAAAAGCTAAAACGTGGACTGTCTGTGGGTCTCTGAGGGCCCGGTTGGGGAAAAACTGCTTTATAGCTATAAACTTAAGCTGTTCTTTTCATGTAAGGATGTCCGACTAATGTTCACGTGTACTCTCTGCCTCCATTTTTGCTCTTCTTTCCAGTCTTGCTGGCTTCCGACCTTCTGACCTGATCTCAACCTTCTTCCTGTCCTCCCCCCACCAATATGCAGGTTCGCGGGTAAGACGGTGACCAGCGGCAGCCTGGTGCTCGTTACCATTGTAACGAGAGAGCAGCACGTGGCCCAGCTGACAGTCAACTGTGAGAAGATGCTGATTGGCACGATGCTGGTGAAAGACGTCCTCCAGGCCCTGTCTCAGTGATGGCCCTGACTGAGGGCCCCCCTCATCCGCCCTCATCCTCACATCTCGCTCCCAAATCTCTGCGTCCAAACACCAAGCACCCGCCCCCTCCATCAGCAGCTCCCTCTGAGAACGGCTTTGCTTTGTGCCTGTGTGATCGCGTATGTCACTTCCTGTGCTTATTTTCATTCCTGCATAAAAATGTTCCCGTATAAACAAATTATTTCCTTTTTTATTTATTATGAGACAAAAAAAATAATTCTATGGAAGGTATAAAGCATGCTTCAGAGCACATGATTCCTTGAACTCAAATAACCAGCAGGGGAGATTTTAACATAATATTAAACAGATAGTACAACAGGGGTCAGTCCTACCCTTGCGGAGCCGTTGTTTGTGTGAGTTTTCGCTGCAGCTCCCTAATTAGATCACTAATCAGAGGAGTGATTGGCTGACAAGTCCTCACACCTGGGTTTGTACAGCTGGATTTGGGAGCTACAGGTCATCCCAAAAATCTGCATACACACTCTCTCTTTGCAGTTAAGATTGGCCACCCCTGTACTAGAATGTACATAAATCTCACATTTTAATAATTATATTATTATTCTGCTGTTATACAGAACAGCACAAGCAGGTAAAATGAAATTAGACTTATTGGCCAAATAAATTTAAACCCACTGAATAAATGAATGCATTTTCTTAAGTACAATGACTCAAATAAAACTGTTCTATTGCATTATACTGTAAATCTCACCCAAAGTAGAATCACTTATTGCCTACAAATGTTTTCATGTGGTTAAAAAAATATCTGCATCTTGTACACAATATGCAGTATTATGTGACTGCTGAAAGGGGCCCTGTTTGCACTGAGCGGGCGCTGAATTGCTCTTTGTGAGGCCCTCGTCGCGGCCCAGCCGGAGTGTAGCATGTGGACCAGTGCAAAACAGCCTCATGTAATCGCACTGTGTTTCTAAGCTCACACGGCTGATGCGTTTACTGGCCTCGCATCATTTAAAGAGCCCTTTCATGGCAAGCAGTGTCATTATGACCAATATCTCAATGTCTCTCTTCTTTTGATTGCCCATATGGAAAATGTGGCATTTCAGTGTTTAATCCACTTTTAGCTGCTTTCCCAGCTCTGCGTCCGCTAACTGGGTGCACTTCAGTGGCAGGACCTTTTAGCATGCCCCTCCCCAGCACATAGCCCTGCTTGCCACTTTACTCTTGTGGTTTTTTCCCTTTCCTAACTGTTTTGGTGGTTCAGTGCAGTGCTGTCTCTATTTCCCTGCAATGACCTTGTACATTTTTATCACAATTAACTGTATTAAAATAATATATAAACACTAAAATTCTATGTTCTTTAGAACACCGCTGAACAGGAGATTATGTTATGTCTCTTTTTTTTAATACTACTTGTTTTATATGGTCTACAAACCTTAAGTTGTGTTGCCATGTTACACTGAATAATTCAAGACGATTCTGTTTCTTTGGAGCAAAGAGAATCCTGTTCGTTCAATTCCTGTAGTTTACAGTGACGCAGACTCTGCAGAGGCGACTCGGAGGGGACTGAGCCTGCTGTAGCAGTGTGGAGGCATTGCTCTGTCATGAAGATGTCTTTAAAAAGCTTTTGTGTCATTCAGTTACATGTAAGATTTGTAGGCTCAGTAAAAAACACAAGCCTTTGAAAGCTGAAGTAAATGTACATTAGTGTAATTAGCTTAGCATCAGATTGTATAATATTTATTATTATTATTATCATTATTATTATTATTATCTGCTGCGTGTCTTTTTCGTTATACGCCGTCTCCTCATGTGGACGGAGTTTTTCCCCCAGGTGAGGAAATTGATCAGCTCCCCCTGAAAGAGTGAGAGTATATTGTGTCAGTAAACCCCTGTGTGATTGTGGATAATGTGTCTGAGTACAGCCTCATGACGGAAAAAAGTATATTAATAAAAGGTGAATATGGACTGACCACCATCATTACAGTGATTGGGTAATATTATGGGATGTGCTCCATTACATAATGTAAAATTATAGGTAGTATACGATTGTTCCCTGTTTAGCCTTTGACCTGTTTTCCAGGTGATACATCATAAGTACACATTACAGAACCTTTGTTCACCATGAGCCAGCTACATGCACCGGAACACTAATGTCATGGTTTAAAGGCGAAGCGATTATGCCTCAACAGTCTGATATTGAGAATGTGGGAGGTCTGTGTAACCTCTCCAGCACACCACTGCAGGAATCTAACGGAAGCATGTAATGGAATTATCCCCCTAGACCTCCGACTGATTTAAACTCCACTTTCTGAAGATTCTTTGGAAGATATCGTGCCATTCCATGATAGCGACTCCTGTTGAGGAACTTGCAGAGAGGAACTCGGAACATTCCGGCAGTGGTTCTTTATATAGAACAGAGATGGGACACTACTGCTTATGATTGCCCTCTTTATCCAGGTGACACATCTGTCATGTGAGCTACCCTGAAGCTTCAGAAATCAATCTGCAAATTGACTGCATTAGAAAAAGCTGAGTCATCAGTCAGTTCATTTGCCTTTTGAAATATTTACTTGGGAATTATTATTTTTTTATTATTGTCATGCTGGGAAGTGGTGGCATTTTTGTACAATGCACTACATAGATCTAAGAAGTGCACAAGTCCTCACTAATGGCTCCCTCTGATATGAAACATTTGAAAAAGATAAGTTAATCTAACTGTGAAAATGATACATTGCTTATGAATAGCATCAAAGTCAAAAATCCCATCAATACCGAAAAAAATATCTCTTAAAATATCCCTTAAAGATGTAATAGAAACAGTGCAATATCTGTATGCAGCAGAATGGTGGCTGAAGCCAGACTTGGGAGCATGGAAGGATTGGCCTGGTCTCAGCCCAGTCCTGTTTGTATTCGGGCTGCACTCACGTCGAGGTGCAGGAGGGATGGGCAAACAGGAAAAGTCCACGTCCAGTGTCACCTTGTCCCGCGGTTCCCCACCCAAAGCCATCACAATGGCAGCCGTGCCTCTGGGGAGTGGCGTGATACTGCCTGGTAAACAATGCAGAGTCAGTCAGGCAATGACACCCTCGGCCCAAAGCGGCTGTGCCAGCCCAC
>JAODJX010000007.1:640510-654669 GCA_026776945.1 Isichthys henryi
TGCCTTCATATCACTGAGCACTGCGCACCGCAGACTCAGTATGTAGTACATGCCTTCATATCACTGAGCACTGCGCATCGCAGACTGTGTGCACTGAGCACTGAACACAAGCTCATCTGATAATATCACTTTTTAAATACTGCCAGTAAGATTGTTCCTAGGTTCTTATTGGTTTTTTTCTGCAGGTATCTCCAGAGGTTGGTTTCTTATCCATACATTTTACAAGATGCTGATCTCCAAGAATTCTTGGAGAAAGATGAGGTGGGGTCACTTTATTTTTCTGGCTTGGGTTTGGAGGCCAGTTAACTGATGTACTTTAATCACCAAGACAACTTCCTTGTGTGGAAATGCACTACATGGACAAAATTACTGGGGCACCTGCCCATTACAGCCACGAGTACTTTTATGATGTCCCATTCTAAATCCATAGGCGTCAATATGGAGTCGCCCCCCCTTTGCAGCTATAACAGCTGGCACGGTTCTGGAAAGGCTTTCCACAGGATTTTGGAGTGTGTCTGTGGAAATTTTTGCACATTCACCCAGAAGAGCATTTGTGAGGCCAGGCACTATTGGACATGAAGGCCTGGCTCATCTAATTCACCCCAAATGGGGCCGAGGTCAGGGCTCTCTGCTGGTCAGTCAAGTTCTTCCACACCAAACTCACCCAACCATGTCTTTATGGACCTTGCTTTGTGCACTGGGGCACAGTGATGCTGGAACAGAAAAGGCCCTTCCTTCCCCAAACTGTACCCACAAAGTTGGAAGTATTAAATTGTCGAAAATGTAGCATTGAGTCACCTTCACTGGAACTAAGGAGCCTAGCCCAACCCCTGACAAACAACCCCATACCATTATCCCTCCTCCACCAAACTCTACAGCTGGCATAATGCAATCAGGCAGGTAATGTTCTCCTGGCATCCATCAAACTGCCAGACAGAGAAGCATGATTTGTCACTCCGCAGAACATGGTTCCACTGCTTCTTCCACTACCTGCTGTTGACCACTTCATCCGACGCTTGGCATTGTTCTTAGTGAAGTGAGGCTTACATGCAGCCACTTGGCCATGGAAGCCCATTCCATGAAGCTCCCAGTGCAAAGTACTTGTGCTGGAGTTAATGCCAGAGGAAGTTTGGAACTCTGTAGTTAGGTCAAGAGAGAGTTTCCAAACTATGCGCCTCAGCACTTGGTAACCCCACTCTGTTACTTTATCTAGTCTGTCACTTTGTGCCCGAATTTCTGTTCTTCCTAAACACTTCCACTTTGCAATAATACCACTTACAGTTGACATCCCATGACAGTACGACAGTTATTCACTGACTCTTCAGAACAACCCATTATTTCACAAATGTTTGCAAACCTGAATGCATGGTTAGGTGCTATACACCTGACAATGGGTCTGAATGAAACACCAGAATTCAGTGCCTAAGAGGCATGTCCCAATACTTTTGTCCATACAGTGTATGTCCCTTTACAGGCACTTTAAATACTGTCAGTTTTCTGCTAAATTTAGTGTTTTATCATTTTAGGTTTATCTTTTCTTTGTTACTGTACTTTCCGTGGCACATCGCTGTCTGTTTTGTGAGTTCCCCTTTCACATTGTTCGTGCGTTTCAGTTACCCAGAGCTGTGAGCACACAGGCCCTAAGTGGGCCTGGCTTCAAGAAGATGATCAACAGGGCAACGGACGCAGTCAACAAGATCACCGTCAAGAAGGACAAGTCACATGCTGTATGTGCTCGTCCCTTCACCGGCACAGTCGACTGATCGCTGTGTTTTTGCTCCCTTGTTTTAACTTTGCTACTTTCTGCTGGTTTCTGTCTGCTCTATTCATACCTCACCTCTCTCAGTGGTTTGAGGAGAAGCTCCTGGAGATGGACAACGAGGACCAGCAGCTGAAGAGGCTCCATGCCGCTGTGGATTTGCTGGTCATGCACAGGAAGGGTAAGCCCAAATGATAGGCCCCTTCAGATCCAGTGAGTGCCAGGGTTTACTCCCAGCCCTAAGGCAGGCTACACTGCAGTGGCTTCTCAAATATCACATGGGCTACCAAAGATAACGCTGAACAATAGATGTTGAAGGTCATGCTGACGCACCGTATGTTTTTACACAGAAATAATTTACCCAGAATAATCTCTGGAACATAGCAACAGTGTTTTTGCCTTTGAACAGAAAAATTATACAATGTCTCTCTTATAAAAATTTTTGGCAGTGGCCCACTTCCTCAGATGAGTGACGTCTCTCTCTGCGCCTCATATTATTAGATATTTCACTGGGTTAGAGCAGTATTTCCCAGTTCTTTTTCTGGAAGCCCATCTGTGTATATTGGTATTCGCTCCAGCTTAGTCATTAGGGCAGTTAAATAGATCAGTTCATTTGAGTTATGAAGCAGACCCTAATGAGCATGCCCTCTTAAAAAAAATAAAAAGTGTGGATGATTATCTAATTGGGCGGAACATCTAATGAATGGGGTTAGTGGGTTAGAGCAATATCGACATGGCAGATAGGGGCCCTCCAAATGCAGCTTTAGAAAATGGTGGGGTGGAAGCAACATGGACTCAGTCATCTCATTTAGCCTGGAGATGTTCAGCAGTGGTCACGGGCCTCATGCCTTTCTCCACCAGAGCTATCCGCAAATACAGGGGTGTTCGCCAAGAGCCTGGCCTTGCTGGGCAGCCTGGAGGACAGCACAGCCCTGTCACGTGCCCTGGTCCAGCTTGCGGAGGTGGAGGACAGGATGGAACATCTGCAGCAGGAGCAAGCGACCAGGGACTTCTACACCTTTGCAGAGCTACTGGCCGACTACATCCGCCTGTTAGCAGCCGTCCGGGTACAAGAAAGTCCCACCTGTTCCGCTAGCAAATCACACCACATACATTTTACTATTCATGTTATGTAATTTGGATATAATGCTTAAGGACTCGTTGGACTTCAGACTAACTCACATATATGAATATTTGCAAATATAATGGCTTGATCCATTCTTGAAAGTTCTTCAGGCACTTTTTAAGAAATAACCCTTATGGCCTTAACCACCACACCACTAGGTGGCAGTAATGAAGTGATGGTAGTGCGCTAGCTGCCATGATGAGCTGAGGAAGAAGCTGTGTTCTGCAGGGCTCTTTTGACCAGCGTGTGAAAGCCTGGCAGCGGTGGCAGGACAGCCAGAGCATTCTGCAGAAGAAGCGCGAGAATGAAGCCAGGCTGCTGTGGTCCAGCAAACCGGACAAGTTGCAACAGGCCAAGGATGAGATCACTGAGGTATTTCACAGTGCGTGGGGCGGCGTCATATACCTCTCAGCGCGCGCGCGGGGCGGCGTCATATACCTCTCAGGCTCTAATCTAGTAGTATGACGGAAAGTATATGTGACAATGTGGAATGTGCTATAATTCTCATTTACGTGTTCACCGTAAGAATCTGCCGTAAATATTCTATGAATAGGATTCCCAGTTCAGGACTGTACACACTACTTCATACTGCTCAAAATCATGTCCTTTCATTTGTCGTGTGTCGCTAAGTGGGAGGCCAGAGTGAACCACTACGGGAAAGACTTTGAGAGGATTTCTGCGACTGTTCGCAAAGAGGTACTCAGGTTTGAGGTATGCAGGTTATACTCAGAGGTTGTTCACACATTGGGAAATATGAAAATTGGGCTGAAGGCTAATTTCTAAAGGCTGCCTTTTGTTGTCCACAGAGGGAGAAGGCCAGAGACTACAAGGCCCACATTATAAAATACTTGGAGTCTCTTCTACAATCACAGCAGCAGGTAAATTGTTTTGGCAGTTCTGTAGATCTGAGTTAATGTTACTTTGAATGCTTATTAAAAGTTGTAATGTTGATACTCATGGGTCTATAAATATAATTAGATTTTCAATCATTTTTGAAATTTTAAAGACATCGGCTGCCATGATGGGGAAAAACACCCCTGCCTTTTTGAAAATTAGAAGAAAAGGTGTGGTATGACATGCAGGTTTGATTAGCCTGTGTAAGGCCGAGTTAGTATTTGATAGTAGCACTTGCTTGAATTACACGGCCAGGTCGTGGCCAGCTACCTGCCAAAATAGCAAACGTGAGTTTGGAGAAGCTTGTCCACAAGGCTGGTGAAGGTCAGTCAGGTTTTAGAGGGTTGCTGGATTTCCCCCTCATTTACTCCAGTAGTTTTTAACTGCATTTAGCTAATAGCCGCCGCTGGGCCACTCTTCCTGTTGTCCTTGAGACATTATACTGTTGCTTTAAAGTAAAATTTTCCCAGTTCTGGTTTTCTAACAGAGCGGAAAGCTTTTTTCACAAATTGGTCTGTATTTGGTCCTTCTGTTGTCCTTTCTGTTCTTAAAAGTTCTCCAGTGCCTGAGGAAGGGAAACATCCCCACAGAACTCAGCTGTCTTAGCGATGTTATGTAAATCCACAACAACAGTGCTGTTTTGCAAACCAGAAGGCAGGTCATTCCTTACCGTCATCCTCCTGTAGAGCCCTGATTTGTTCAGCGCTTGTGGTGTCATTGTATCGCTCACTCTAACAAAAAGAAATGTGACCATTCTTTAACAAAGAGACCACAGCGTCCTCGGTGGTCCCTGTCTTCTGGTCCTGCCATCCAGTATGGTGCTCCAGTCCATCAAGACATGGTCTCAGGGCACCTTGTGTGTTTCACTTCTTAGATTTGACCTACCCTGAATCCACATTTTAAAGCCTTTGAAATCTTCAAGAAGAGACACAGAAGAGATCTCTCATCTCTCCCTTTCTTTCAAAAATGACTGAAAAGACCTGCTGAAAGTTCACTACCTTTTTAAAGGTTCCTTTACTTTAATCATTAAAGTTGAACACTGGTAGAGATTAGCTTCTTGCCCATCAGGAAGGCAGTCAATTGTACCTGAATGCTCACTGGGGAGCGGTACACATGCCCAACAAATGTCTTGTAATTTATCATTTTAAATTCATTGTTTGAACACCTTGGTTTCTGGCTTTCCAGTGAGTAGTTATGGGTGATACAGTAGTGCAGTGGGCAGCACTGTACCCTACACTGTGTGGGAAAGGTTCAGTCTCCCAACCCCCCTAACCCTGTACTTGGATAATCAGTTTGGAAGCAGGTGAATGGATGGATATATTTTTCGCCACCGTTTGAAAATTATTGTAATAAAATCTGAAATGTTTCTAAGGAATCAAATTTATTGCAACACTCAGCACTATAGTTTATTACATTTCAGTTTTTATTGTAACTGAAATATCAGCCAGGGACATTAACAGATCTGTTCCAATTCTAGGTGGTGAAATACTGGGAGGCATTTCTACCGGAAGCAAAATCAATTGCATGATGGGAAGCGCAGACCTGGAGTGAAAGAGGCTGCCTTTTTGTACATGTCACCTCTTGCCTATAAACCAAATTAAGAGAACCAGGGTTTACCAAAAGAAATGCAATGTGATAAGTTTCATAATCAACAACCAGCTCTTCAATTTTTCTAAAATATTGATTATATATTTTTTCATTCAACTTCCATCTGTTTTTAAATATCTTTTTTTGTTGGAGGTGGTCCATATGTGAACCGTACATTTTTATTTTAACCATCGTATGTTAAAGTAGCATTGTCTGTGAAGACTATTTATTAATACTGTTATACGTTTACAACACTTCACTGGAAGAACCACGTGTCAGTAGCCTGTGCGGTTAGCCTGTGCGGTTAGCCTAATCCGGCTGTACCAGCAGCAGGACACTTGACTCCCTGGTTCATTAGCTGTTGGTTAAGCTGGCCAGTCACCTGTGAGGAATCAGAAGCATCTAAGCAGTCTGTCTGAGCTTTGGCCTATGAGAAAGTAGGTCATTAAGACGACAGGATTAGGACATTCCAGGATTTCCTTCGGTTGCTCCTAAAAGTTAACGGTCTTTTGCGGTAGCATGGTGTAGAGGTAGTGCAGCTAGATCTTTTTAGATGGTCTGCTGTGTCCCTGTATGTGCAGACAGCTGAACCTCTAGCTCTGGTACAGTGGTTGATGGTCGGTAACCCTAGTGAACAGACAGCAGAAGGGGAGGGTGGGCTCAGCGCTGGCAGCTGAAACTGGAACTCTCCATGGATTAGCAGGGATTCGCTAGGTTCTTGTCCAGGGTCCAGGAAATTCTGCATTTTACAAGTAGGTCGCAATGAAATAATCTATGCTTCCATTCTAAATGAACATGCATTGGTTTAGCATTGACATGAGCAAACTTGAACAAACATTAAATGATTTATGAACATTTATGTCATACCTAGTAGGGATATACGTTATTTATTTTACAATGTGAAAAAACCCCTGTAATTCACATCACTACCTAAAAATGACAAAACTGGAAACATTTGACTACTCATTGTAGGATATGGTGACCATAACATGACCTTTAAGTTGTAAGTAAAAGGAACGGATGTCTTTTGTAGCTGCTAATCTCATCCCTAGCATCCTCTTCACCCTATACTCTTAAGATACTGGTTTGAGTGGGAGTTTAGCATGACAAGTTGTAGTCAATACTCACACCTGAGGCTTTGAGATTACCGCTCAGTGTCCTATAACTTTTGAACATTTCACTTTCATATTGCAGAAAAGGCATCAGCTCAGTGATTTTCTTATTGTAGTTAAGCAGTTTGCTTTTGCCATTGGAAGATACAGGAGGTTGTTTTTGTTTGCTGGTTTAAAAAAAGGCAGAGATCTTTGGATGAAGTGTTTGCCGATCTATCATTGGTCTTTGGATGCCATTCTGTTGTCTTTTCCTTGTGTTATTCCAGCAAAGAACCATTTTTGGTGCATTACAACCTTTATTTTTGAATGCAATGATCCAGTTTTCACAGTTTTGTGGCTACGTTGCGTATGACCTATAAGCATCCCACAGTGATGTTGTGAAATGTTAAATGTGACTTCAAAATATGAAACTATTTCAATGGCCACAGTTGAAAAAGTTGTTTTAAGGAACGTGACGTCGCTCCTTTCAAATATTATAGCCTTTGGGTGGTAAGTGGAACACAAATGTTACTTTGTACTTCTGATCTTTAGTGTGCTGTGGCATCTTCATATCTCTTTAGAATAGAGTTGGCTGTATTTCTATTTCATTTAATGAGATCTCAAAAATAAAGCTTTTCTCTCTTTGACATGTTGGTCAGGTTTCTTAAGTTTTTTTCCATATTGCAGTTTTTGTGGAGAAGAACCTTAATTTTGTTCTTTTGATCTATGCACAAATACTTTATGAATATACTTTAAAACAGACTACTACTGTACCATGTGAATTAATGTTTTAAAGGTGTGCTCTAGATAAAAAGATCTAATGAGATTATCTGAGTGTGTATTGTAACTTTTTCCAATCTTAAAGCATTTGTGGGTAGGATTTTTTATTTTTTTTTTATCCACAGGAGGGCATTGGAGAGCTGACATCTTACCTGTCTTATCAATAGGAATATGCTTAAGGAAGCCTGTGCAGGATTGTTTGGACAAGGGGACTATGCCTTAGGTTAACTCCTTATTCAGAGTGCTGTGTAAGTATTAATAGGCAGTTTTTTGTCTCAAAGGATGCTTAAATTGTGCTGATTTGAATCTTTGAGGGAAATATAGAGATGCACGGTACATTTCAATTGTATGTCAAGAATTCTGTTGAATAGTTCAGGTGATTAAATGCCTTAAATAAGAAAAAACTAAGAAAAACTCCTTTATTGGTGTTGGTTCAGTACAAAGAGCATTTCTGGAAGTGTGCCCATAATCACTGCTGCAGTGAACAATGCAGAGCCAAACACTAACAGCCTTGGTGTGAAGAACACTGACTGAATCGTGGTTCCCTGGGCACATGGTGACTGTGACCAGGTGGCTTCTGGTCTCCATATCAATCTATTCCTTTGCAACAACAAATGGTTTTTCAACTTCTATCCTGCCAGAATCATGAATCGTCACATCTTTAACAGGCCTGTCCCTTTCATCTGTCTCTGTCGCCTCGATTTTTCTCACAACATCCTGTGGAAAGAAGTGAACAGTTAACATGGGTTACAGTACGTGTGAAAATAATCCATCCTGCCCAACCAGCTGTTTGCAGGTAAGTGTTATGCAGGAACTGAACTGGGATCAGAGCATACCATGCCCTCCAGGATTTTGCCGAAGACAACATGCTTCCCATCTAGCCAAGACGTCTGGATGGTCGTGATGAAGAACTGAGACCCATTTGTATCCTTCCCAGCATTGGCCATACTCAACCACCCCGGGCCGTAATGTTTCAGCTTGAAGTTTTCATCAGGAAAACGGCCTCCAAAGATGCTCTTTCCTTTAGAAAGATTGAACAGCTGAGTCATTAAAAAGACTAAGCATCTGTTTGAGACCCAAGATGGCAATATACTATGCAGATACATATACAAATAGACTCAACACCAACCTCCAGTGCCATCTCCTCTACTGAAATCCCCGCCTTGAATCATGAAGTTCTTGATTACACGATGGAACTTGCTGCCTTTGTAACCAAATCCTTTCTGTTGAAAAATTGATTGTTTGATGGACGGGTTTTTATTTTCCCTATTTCTCTATTTTAACAACTATTGTACATTTTGTAAATTCACCATGTGCGGTCTGTGTGAATACCTCTCCAGTTGACAAAGCAACAAAGTTTTCAACTGTTTTAGGTACAGTTCTGCCAAACAAGCCAATAACAATTCGGCCTGTGTCCTCATCTCCGATTCTAATGTCGAAATAAACCTAGAAGAAATAGAAATGCATTGAAAAGTAACATGAAAATCATATTAAATGATTTAATTAAATTGCTTTTTGGTACTTTGATCCTCACACATTAGAAGAATTTCAGAAGTTTTTTCTGTTGTTATTTGCACATTTATCTGGATCCAGATATATTGTAGCATCGGAGTATGGAATTTAATGCGATGTTCCCGTACAGCAAACGTTTGCTAAAATCAATGAAAGCAGTATTACGGCAACAAGCGAGCCGCTAACGACGCGCTCGCCTTCACGGCGGCCGGCGAGCCACGTTCGGCATTACGGCGGGCGGCGAGCCGCTAACGACGCGCTCGGCATTACGGCGGCCGGCGAGGCGCATTCAGCATTACGTCGGCCGGCGAGCCACCAACAGTCGTGCAGCATAACGACAGGCAGTGAATTGCTGTTATTAAGCGTTAAGGCTGAATTCAGCCTTGACGAAGCTCCCGTCCTAGTCAGCTGGCTCATGGGATCGCCGAGCCCCCGTCAGTCCTACCTTCGTCGTGACTTTCGGGCCTTTCTTTTTCTCGTCGGCTTCTGACCTGCTGGGGAAAAGCAGGAACATCGCCGAACCGACGATGGCTGCTATAGCAAAGCCCAGCTTCATCCTTCTGTCGCAGAGCCGAACCATGGACAGAGGAGGCACGACCGCCGCGACGACGCGGAGGTGCTACGGGCTTCGGGGAAGAACGGGGAGGGACTGAGAACGACCGACGGAAAGCCTGTTTACAGCCTGCGGGCCGTGCAGCAGATCGCAGCCTTCAAGTCGACATTAGATTATTAATAACATTTTATTTGACAAATAATATAGTATTACTTATATATTAATTAACCATAAACTAAGTCTTAGTTAAATACTGATCACTTTAAGTTGTTATTAATTAATCGTTACGCATATTTTATACCAAGCAGTTACTGTATTTGTTACTATATCTGTTAATTCTGTAAACCTTTGTGAACTACTGAAGGAACGAGTAATGAATAACACAAGTGAAATACTGATCTCATGTTTGTTCATCATTAATGAATCGTGACGCATCTTTCATCTCAGGTAGCGACTACATTTGTTCATGATTTGTACTAAAGTAGTAACTGAGTTAATACTAAGTATTTGTGTCCCAACAAGAATTATTTAAAGATTGTGGTAAAACTTTACTTGAGACATGCAGTTAAGCACAAGCAAGTTAAGATACCATTATAATAATCTGTGAATCTGCAAGCATTTAAATATTTAAATAATAATAATATATTTTATTTATAGAGCGCTTTTCAAGGTACTCAAAGACCCTTTACATAGAAATTGGAGATACAATAAAGTTAAAACATACATTAAAAACACTTACATACAATCTAAAAGTTTAAAACAAAACGTATCGAAAACTTTCATAGGAAGACAGCAGAAATAAGAACAAATGAATGAACCAGATGAACACATGCAGGTGGGTCAGAGAGAAGTGGTTAGAGGTTATAAGCAAATTTGAAGAGACTTGAAAGTTGCCAGGTCTGTACATTGTCTGATGGGTTGTGGCAGAGAATTCCAGAGGGACGGGGAGGCTACAGAGAAGGCTTGGTCACCCCAGGTTCGGTGCTTTGTCTTGACAGGAGGATGTAGAAGGCTGGCATCGGCGGGGCAAAGGTTATGGAGAGCTTTGAAAGTGAGGAGAAGAATTTTGAACTGTATACGATGGTAATAGGAAGCCAGCAGAGGTTTTGGAGGACAGGAGTGATATGATCTTGCAATCGAGAGTGTGTGAGAAGCCGTGCTGCAGCCTTTTGGATGTACTGTAATTTATTAAGCAGTTTGGAGGGGGAGCCATAAAGGATGCTGTTGCAGTAGTCGAGGTAGGATGTGATGAAGGCATGAATTAAGGTTTCAGCAGCAGAAAAGGAAAGTGATGGACGGAGGCAAGCCATGTTTTTTAAGTGGAAAAAAGCAGATTTGGTGATTTTGTTAATGTGGGTTACAAAGGACAAGTTGCTGTCAAAAGTGAATCCGAGGTTCTGGACATGAGGAGATGGGGTCAGGTTGGAGTGATCAAGAGAGAGGTGGACGTTTTGTGTGAGCTGAGTGAGAGACTTGGGTCCAATGATTATCATGTCAGACTTCTTATAGTTTAATTGAAGAAAGTTGACTTGCATCCAGGCTTGTATCTCTGTAAGACAGTTGGTGAGAGTAGAGTGGGTTTGGGGGGTAACAGATTTTGTGATGATGTAAATCTGAACATCGTCTGCATAACAATGGAAGCGGAGGTTGTGGCGACGAATGATGTTTAAAAAGTGCAAACAGATTGTTGGAGTTTAGGTGAGTTTTTATTTGAGCTGCGACAGCGTGGTCCAGGATCTTAGACAAAAATGGGAGAGTGGAAATGGGCCGGAAGTTTGCCATGATGTTGGCATTGAGACCATGATTTCAGTGAGTTCTGTAAAGGAGACAGGTGAGAACTGGGACAATGGCTGAGAAGTGAGAGGAGGTGGGGAAAGAGGGGAAGAGGAGGTGTGGGACGCTAGCAGTGAAGCCAGGCTGACGTAGATAGTTTCTATTTTTTGTTGGAAAAATGTCAAAAAGTCCAAGCATTTGTTAGTGGAGAATGAGTTAGACGTGCCAGTATTTATTTTGAATAGTTTGTTTATGGTGGAAAAGAGCGCCTTGGGGTTGTTGGATCCAGAATGTATAAGTTGTGAGTAGTAATTAGATCGTACAGCAGTGAGGGCTTCCTTATACTGTTGAAGATAGTCCTTGTACAGTATGTTTGGAGATGAACTGTTAATCCACTTTTTTTAAATAGTCTTTCAAGTCGGCATTTATGGGATTTCATTTAGTGTATTTAAGGAGTGTACCAGGGAGCTGAATGGGTGAAACTGACAGCTTTTGTTCTGGCGGGTGCAAGTTGCTCAAGACAGGATGAGAGTTTGTCATTGTAGTATTTAACCAGATCATGTGGACTGTCAGACAGAGGGGGAGGTGAGGATTGCAGAGTGCTGGTTAATAGACTTGAAAAAGTAGATGATGACATTGATTTGAGATTTCTGAAGGTTATGGAGCGACATAGTTTTGCAGGTGGAGAGAGGATAGTAATGTCCATGATGAGTGCCAGGTGATCTGAAATATGAAGATTAATGCTTGACAGTTGACGAGTGAGTCCAGTGGTGCAGACCAGGTCCAGTATATCGTGATGACTGTGAGTGGGGAAATTTACATGCTGAATGAAGTTGAAGCATTGAAGGAATTCCAGGAATTCCATGGCAGATTTGCAGTTCGTATCATCAACATGACAGTTGAAATCACCAAAGAGGAGAACAGATGGCGACGAGGCACAAAGCTGGGTCAGAAAGGCGGAGAAGTCAGTGAAGAAGGAGGGATTGAGTTTTGGCAGGTGGTACATAAGTGCCATAGTTAATGGGGTTGGACCGGACAATTTGAAGGCAAGGCGTTCAAATGAATTTGCTATAGGGAAGGAAATGGGTGTTGTTTTTATGACCTTTCTGCAAATGGCTGCTACACCACCACCCTTTTCAAGGTGGGGTTGTCGACGTAGGTGAAGCCAACAGGCAGGCTTTGGTTAAGCTCAAGATAATCCAAGGGTTGTGCCAGGTCTCAGTGAGACAGTGGAAGTCCAATTTGGTGTCAGCGATGAATTCATTTAGAATGACGCTTTTGTTATTGAGAGAGTGGCTATTCAGCAGAGCGGGTATTCAGCAGAGCCAGTTTCAGATGCTGATGTGGCCAGAGAGCTAGCAGGTGGTGACCTAGCAGCTGAAGAGCTGGAGCGATTGCAACTGGAGAGCTAGCAGCCGGAGAGCTGGTGGGCCAGTAGCCGGAGTGTTTGCAATCGGAGGGCCGGAGAGCTGGAGAGCTAGCAGCCAGAAAGCTAGCAGCCGAGGAGCTGGTGGGCTAGCAACCGGAGAGCTAGCAGCTGGAGAACTGTGGAGCTGGAAAGGTAGCAGTCAGAGTGTTTGCCAGAGTGTTTGCAGCCGGGGAACTGGAGAGCTTGCGGCCCTATAAATAGGGTCATTTTCAAAATTAAATTCTCCAAATTAAAACTATGATTTGACACAGTTGCAATAAAGAGGGGAGCATTCTGTAGCAATACAGGGAGCAAGATGACTACCTGCTGGTTGAGAGCTTTTTCCTTCAGGTGTTAAATCTTCAAAAGATCCATCCATCCACCCATCCATATATTTTCTGTCCTATTCAGGTTCGCTACGGGCAAGGCAGGGAATAACCGGGTGGGGCGCCAACCTGCGCATCTGAAAAATTTTAGTGCAGAACAGAAACACATTTAAAAATGAGTATTTCATTTAAAATATTTTATTTATTTTAAGTACATCTAACACAATCTACATTGTGCTATTGTTATTATTCAGACATACAGACTAAACATACTTAAAAGATCAGAGAACGATGAGATATTTGCAAAATATACAAATTACAATTAAGAATGTCACGCTTCACAACACAGTAGCCCAGTCAACACTTAAGACTCAACACCACACCTAAGACCCTGCCCAGAACATTCGACTTTGCAATAATCAATTACAAATTATACGTACCAAGCCTCCCACATGCATGTTTTATAAATGAAAAACGTGTAATCAGAGTTAGTTATAAATGAAATCAAATACAGCGCTAAAGTTGCAGCTGCAATCCGCTTATCAGGCGCTACTTAGGCAGCCCCTAGGGGGCCTGCTCGGGTCCTTTGCACTGAACCCCGGAACTGAAGAAAAGCAGAAGACAGAGAGATGCAAACAACGAAATTCAGTCACGTCAGTAAAACTGGGGAACAATTTTGAACAAATTTTTTTGTTGATTTCAATTTTTAAGCTTATTTACAGTAAAATAGGTATGCTGATTCTGAGTGCAGTTAGTTTTCTATCAGTTTCTTTCTCTACCGCTTATTTTAGGGCGATTACTGTAGCGTGGATTTGTATAGGTTATTCATTTACACGCAAGACAGTGGTCAGAGGTTGTGCGTTGCTCTACGTAGTGAATAAGCAAAATCTATTTTTCTACTTACACACGTATTTCCTTTCTTTCAGATCAGGTCTGGCTCTGCTGGTTCTCGTCGTAAGTGCCTAAACAACCCTGATTCATTTTGTTATCTGTGGCAGTTTCACCATTGCCAGTCAAAGGGCGAACATCAGCACATTCGTAGAGCAAGCCTATTTGGCATATTTCAAAGTTAAACTTGGTGATTAAGATAAGTCTTAGGTCCCTCATAGGGTGTGCAAACAGTGTGGTGAAGGTTTACGGATGTTCACAAAGGGAACACGTGATAAGATGCCATTTGGTATACCTATGGTTTGGCGAGAGCTCGGAGATAATTTCAGTGACTGTTACTTTAGTATAGTGAAAACTTCAGGATATAACAAGAAAAATAAATTAAATTTGATCTGCATGAGTTGAATGATTTGGCACGTGATTTGGGATATCAAAGAAGCCTTCAGAACTCCTAGCATCAAG
>JAODJX010000007.1:691590-701921 GCA_026776945.1 Isichthys henryi
CTTATGACACCACAGGAGCCGCTCTGACACTGACTGGAGGTGACTCTGTACAGTGTGTCCCTCTGTGCTTTCCTTATCCTGACATCACTGGAGCCGCCCTGATACTGACTGGAGGTGACTCTGTGCAGTGTGTCCCTCTGTGCTTTCCTTATCATGACACTACAGGGACCTCTCCAACATGGACTGACGGTGACTATCACTGTCACAGTGAGTCACACTGCAGCACAGAGGAGAACATTGAAAGCACTCTGTAGTCACTTGTTACTCTGAGTCAATGGCTCAGAATAACACCTGACTGAAAGATGAAGGATTACTGTTACATGCTGGACAGAATGCTGCCCATTGCAGTGTGTATACAGTGATGGAGATGTGACTGCAGCTACCCGGAAAGAGCATGTGTGGGCTTGTGTGTGTGAGAATCCCTCATCTCCTTGTTTAATATCTGGATGGACTCATCCAGGGTATAGTAACGTCCCCGTTTTAATTTTTAAACCCATAACAGACATTTTAGCTGTAGATTCTGCTCTTTTCATCTCTTGCTATTGGTTTATGTAATTCAGTCGTTGTTAAAAACCGTCGTTGAATTGGCTGCCAGTGAGGTGTAGTTGTATCTGATGTGCGTCAGGGGTTGTTTTTGCCCTGTAATGATTATAAGCGACAAGTGTCAGTTGGGGTTCAAACCCAGCCTCAGCACGTCTGTGGGTCCTTGAGCAAGGCCCAGACCCCCAGCTCCCTGGGCACTGCCACAGGTGGCTGCCCTTCACGGACAGCTTACTCTAGAAAGAGCAAGTTGAAGGAGGCATAAAGACAATTTCCCCGCAGGGATTTATAAAGTGATGATGATGATGATTATTATGAATGAGCTTTCTAGTTATACACGTGAAAGCTGTATCAGTGCTCTAGCCTGTATAGCTGTCTTCAGTACAGTCACATGACTTCTAAAGTCTCGTGGGATTGGTCATCAGGGGAGAACGGGAACCCAGTGCAGTCAGTGGCACCGCTGGACAGTGTGTCTCCACTAGGCTGAATTACTTCATACTTTATCTGTCAGTTAGGATGCCTAGCTCAGAACGCTCTCCTTCAGCTGGCTCGCCCTTTATCCGTAGGCTTTTGGCGATGAGTATCTGCTTCAGTTAGCAGTTAGCTGTGCCCGGCATTATGTCAGTTGGCACTGTTTTTTCCCCTGACCGGTGCCCTGGACCAGTCCTTCACAACACCCCCAGCACCCCCTACCCCCAATGAACTTGCTTGGCATGAGGGTTGTCCCTCCACCTCACCTCTGTGTATTAATCTCTGTCTTTTCTCTCTACACTCTCTGTAGCTGCGTGAAAATGCTCAACCTGTGGTGAGTCTCTCTCTCTCTATAGTCCACATTGAAACTTAAGGGGAGTGGACCAGACTAGACGCTCTGAATTACACGTTTTTAAAAATACTCACAGTAGATTTCCAGCTTGAAATTAAACTGGCATGCTTTTCCTCCTTAGTGCTGCAGAGATTTTCTTGTGAAAGATGCCCGTTAATCCCTTTCATATTTGCTCTCCCACGTTTTCCATAACGCAAGGCTAAATATGGTGGTGCCAATGCCCACAGCTTTGATATGGCAACTTAGTGCCTGATCGCTGCTCCTGTAACGGCAGACACTTTCATCTCATGCAACATAGTTCCAGTTTTTTAATTACCTTTTTTTAACAGCAGTGAGATGTTTTGCTTCAAGGGTAAAGCTGGCGTGAGCTGGAGACTAACCTTGCAGTTTCTTTCTCTGAAATGGAACAGTGTGGCCCATATGGATCAGGGGCTGTGTGACTGCTGTGTGGAGCTGAACATCACACAGACTGTTCTTACTTTAAAACAACCAAACTTATGAAAATGATAAGCAGATTTGCTCAGATAGTGAGAGGATGCCAGCATGTTCACGTAGAATGCCCGCTGATCCTGAA
Source organism: Isichthys henryi (assembly GCA_026776945.1). Lineage (NCBI taxonomy): Eukaryota > Metazoa > Chordata > Actinopteri > Osteoglossiformes > Mormyridae > Isichthys > Isichthys henryi. Next base: position 693,528 of record JAODJX010000007.1, read on the forward strand.
AGATGCTGCCTTCACACCTTTCCTTAAGGCCTTTAAACCTGTGTAAGGTGACTTTTCTGAGCAATCGAGCCACCATGTGATGCCTGTACGGTCCCTCCTAGAGGGTCTCGCTGAGAATTCCATACACCCAGCTGCACTTGATGTTTCAGAAACCCTCAGAGGTCTCTTCCTGCTGTGTCAGTCTGGTGCTGTTCTCTCACCACTGCCCGCTCTTCTCTTCATCATGTCAGGTCCATATCACCGCCTGCCTCTTTTAACTCTTAGCTTTTGGTTATTTTGACATGTGCTATTGATTTCTATTTACTGGAAATTCAAAACGTTCCCAGATGGGGGTGATACCCCCCTCCCCTTTGATGTCTTCACAGCATAGGGTGCCTTTTGTGCTGTGTTGAGGTCCTGTTTCTTTGTGTGTTTGCCTGCATTGGCCTGATCCAGTCCAGTCCCCTTCTGCTCATCAAGAAGCTTTACTGTTGGTTAACTTTGCTGTCGTGTTCGGGTCGGCACCGACCTGTTTAAGTTTAAAATGCATAAAAGCACCACATAAATTTGTGTACTGCATCAAGGCTTTTAGACTTTGTCAGGAAACTCTATTTAAACAAAGTAAATTAAAACTTTTTTTCCCACTAGCCAAGGCATGTTCATACATGTAAGCAAGATAAGACCAATTCACTTTATTTATATAATTCACTTGAGGTTTATTTTACCATTATTTTTTTTATTAAAAACGAGAGGTTTGCTGTCAAAAGAGGCCCAGAAAGCCACAGCAAAAATTAAAACCAGTCTATTCATGGATAAGGATGCCTAACAAAGTAACCAAGAGGTAAGAAATAAATTGGATGGTAAATATTTGTTTTGAGGGTATTTTATGGCTGATTGAAGACACAGGTCGGCACCGACCCGTTTAACATGAGCGATAGGAACAGAAAGCTAACATAGGACAAAGGTAGCTGTATATTTATATTAACACTGCTGAACCGGGCAATGATGTTAAGTTAGTAGTAAATGGAGGTGAGTCCATGTGTCTGATCGTGCCGCTTGATGGCGATGTTCCCGTCCCTGATGTGTCCTTCGATTGTGCTTTAAGAGTCTCTGCCCAGTGCGGATTCAGCTTGTCTGGGACTCCCGTCAGAGTAAGATTTCTTGGTCTCTCCTTCCATCCTCCTCTCAGGTGCTGCTGTTTCTTCAGGCGGAAACGGAAGAAGAATTCTCAGCGACATAAGTGACGCCGTGTGCAGTGCGTCATCCCGCCAGGTCGCTTCTCCAGGAGCCCGGCAGTGACGTATTGGCAAGGGGAGGAGCTTAAGCAGAAACAGACAGCGGGACTCCGCAGACCTGCCTAGCGCACATGTCGCCAGCTGTTTTTATTTTGCTATTTTAGTTCTCTCCGGATCCTCCTGGAACATTTTTGTTACAAACTGTCTTGGACCTGAGTCTAGCTGGATGAGGATGAGACCACGGACACTCCGGGCAGCTTTGCACTTAACTTGCTGTTCAGCACCCCCTCCCCCCCTCCCCCCACCCTGTCTAGGTTCACGCCTTCCTTATTTGGAAGTGTTTGTGAATAGTAACACACTGGAAGTCAATCTGCTCATCATCCACTTTTCGACCCACATGGGAGGGGTGGTGGGGGGGTGTGTGAGGGGCATCCGGTCATCCAGCCAGCCGGGGGAGTTCTTGGATTAGTATAGATGTTACTGGCTTTGCTCTATTGCGTTATTGCCCTGCCTATACCTCTGACAGTGCGTAAGTCCAAGTGTGTATGACATGGGACTCTAGGGAGATGCTGCGCTTTGGCTTTTCCTTTTTCCTCTGTCTGTGTTCAGTTAATCTGACCTGTGCTCTGCCAGATAGAGATCGATCATGATGCCTCTAACATGTATCCCCCAGGCTGACCTGTAATGCTGAACATGTAGCTGAACCTTTTTTCACATGTTGGTTGTAGCTCCTGTTGGATATCAGCCTCCGTCAGGGCTGCTTGTAAATTTCTGGACGAAGGGAAAAAGAATGAGGCATCGGGATTTGTCTCTCGTGGCCTGACTGTTTCCTGGCCACTACACCAGTCTGTGGGGATGGATTTTTTAACTTGAAATGCAGAGGGTTGCTGTTCCTCTGAGCCATGTTTCTGACAGAGGTCATTAAAGCCCGGAGCTATTTACTGTCCCACCTTCTCTCTAAAAGCTGGGCAGCAGGGGGCAGGAACCAGACTTTGTAAGGAAAAGGTCAAGGCCCCATCTACCCAGCCGGAGGGAGCGCCGCCCCGGTGGTCGGGCTGTTCACTGCGTACTGATGAGCAGCACCTGAGCCTCATCACTACCAGTGACGGGCAAGTCCTGCTGCCTTGAGCTGTACATTTAATGGCATGTAAAACTCGACTGGTCGAGAAGGAACGATAATACCACTCCCTCTTATTTTCCTCTCTTCTTGCCTCTTATACCTCCCTCAGACATCCAGGCATTTGCAATACTTAGGCAGCACAATAAGGCCAGGTTTCCGTGACTGACTGACGCGCTGCGGACATTTTTACACCCTCATTGTGAAGCATCATAATTATGTCTGGTCAGGACAGATCACACAGTGTTTGCCACACAGATTCCTGTGGATCTGTGCTGTGTGTCGTCCGCCTTCCTGCCCTTTTAGGTCCTTCCTGCCCTGTTACGGTTGGGGTGTCCCAGACCGCCTTCAAATGCCATCACTCGTCCTGCTTTGAAGTTGGCGAGTTACACACTGATGGTGGGGGGAGTTTGTAGTCGGGAGCGCTGCTGTTTGATGCCTTAACCTGATCACCATTGAGCAGAGCATTTGCCCGACTTCATCAGAAGTCCCTTGAGAGTCTGTGCTCTCAGTCTGCAGCACGTCGTCTGAGCTTAGGAGCAGACGAGCACCCAGGGTATAGACACTGAAGCTTTCACAAAGCACCTCATCAGAGTTCACTGGTCGAACAGTATCTCCTGGCTTATTTCCTCTTCCTTACTGTAACACAGCTGTCAGGTAGAAGTTCTCTTTGTTTGTTTGGAATACAATAGCTAACAGGTTTATTGAATTTAAATATATTTGCTGCCGATTAAACCCCCTTCTAGTTCTGTCTTCTCCAGACTGGCTGAGCTGTGCTTTGCGTGAAGTTACGAGAGGTGAAACTCTTGCCTTGCTTTCATCAGTCCATGCCTACCTGCCTGTTTGCTGCTTCAACTGGGGTTGTTATGCATTTATTTTTTTTATTGTGTTCTTATTCCGTCACGTATACTTAATGTGAACTTGAAATATACTGTATTTTTTAATTTATCCAAATAGCCATGCAGGTTTGGGAATGAGCTCTGAACTCTGAATGCACTACATTTTTTAACTAATGTTACCAGTGAATTTGCCAGTCGTACTGATTTATACTGTACTGTCCATGTCAAGATCCGAGTTGCATCTGCAACAAGAAATTTAAACAAAACCTTAATTTCCTTTTACTGATCATGCAATGTCTGTTCTGTTGCCTTATTTCTGAAGTAGCTTTTTGTGGTTTAATGTTAATATAGACTGGCATATCCTATGTTCCCCTGTGCTTGTGCACATAATACTTTAAATTAATTTGTGTAATAAAACACCACTCTCCCCTCGGTTTTGATGGGTGGGGGTGCACCGTGCACTCTGTGGTTGATTCCGTGTGCATTGCACGATGACAGTGAGGCTCCTACCAAGGGCTTCATCTGAATGTCTTCATATCCGTGCAGTGCAGTGCTGTTTGTTTCTCTGCCTAGTTAGTGTGTCTGGCTTTTCCCTTCACCATGTAATTTGTAGGCCTCAGAATGATGGACATCGATGTACTTGAATACAAAAAAGGTTTCCTTTGTCGTGCAGCCATCATATGTTTAGGTGAATGGCATAGCGAATTCTTCTGACATGTAGCTATGAGTGAGCTGTGTCATGCGACTGGCATCCTTTATCTGCGCCTCTCTGCCCTGCATGGAGTAGCTCTGAGCCAGGATTAGCCCCGTCCAGCACGATGCCGTGTGCTCGGCCTGTTGGTCCTGTCTCCCGTGCCTGTGCAGGGCAGCAAGCCTGATATGAGATTCTGCAGTCGGTCTCTGCTGGCGTTTTGTAAGGCGGAGGAGGACATTCCAGCCTCTCGCATGGATCCTAGGGGCCGTGCGCGTGCCGATTGTGAGCGGTGGCTTCGCCAGCTTTTCTGTCAGTGTGTCAGTTTCCATTGGTCTATCTGTGCTGCACTGTGACTCATATCGTGTTTTGGGTTCGGCTCCTGACTCGTCACTCTTCTTATTTTTTTATCTGTATTGTACAGTGAAGGGACTGACCAACCAGCTCTGGCACTGAAATGGCTAAATTGTTTCTCTTCCAGTACCCTGGGTCTTTTCTATGTATTTTCTTTTAATGATTCCTATGATTATAATGATGCATTTGGGTAGATGCTTCTGGTGAAATGAAAAAAGCTCTTTTCTATTTTCTGTTCTTGTTGCCTGCCTGCGCTGCCCCCATTGATGTCAGGGCGGCCCTCAAGCCCCAAGCTGCCTGTGAAAATGTGATTCCCAGAAATGGTCAGACTGCTTTCCTCCATTTAAATTCCCTCTTTAACAGCGACTTATTTTGGCAGTTTTGCTCCTTATTTATTACGTAAGACGTTTTTTTTGAGTAAACCACTCAGATGTAAATAAATATGTTAATTGATTGTCCACAGATCAGAGTCACTCTTAAGGTTTCCCCACTTTTTTAATAATTAGTTTTTTTAAAAACCTATTACAATCTTTTCTGAGGACTCAAAGCCTTTGCAGCATGGTTATTTGGGTATGGGGTCTTCACCTCGAGCCTTATTTGAATGAGTGTGATGTGGATTTTCTGAAGATCCTGTGGTTTGGAGGCCGTCACCGTGCCCGGGCCGATGGCCCTGCCACTCCCTCGCTCCATGATTTTCACCTTCATTTCTAAAGCACGTTCTTGCACTCTGACCCTCAGCCCAACCTCCCATGTCACTGCACACTCTCCAGAGAAGGTGGATTTTTTTCCATTTCTTTTTAATGTTGACACATCAAGAGATTGAGTTGTTGCTCTTGCATCCCCATACTGGATTGTCTAACATTTTGAAAGGGGGAGGGGCATTTAGAAACAAGCTGTATATATTTTTTATCGTCTCCTTCCCTCCCCCCTTATGTAAACACGCGTCTTTGTGTGCATATGATCACTTATACAGCCCTCTGAACCGTCCTCTCGCTTATGTGGGAAGCACATTTGTACATAGCGGAGGATTCTATGGAATTCTAAAGGCTTCTAAATGCATTCTGGATGTTAGTCATACAGAAGGTGATTTTTTTGGCCTGAAATGCGTCTGTGTGATTAATTCCGGCTCTGGGAGTGAGCGGCAGTGCCAAGAAGTCCAGCCCGTGGCTCCGCATTTTCTCTCCTACCAGTTTTCCAGAGGCTTCATGTTAATTGTTGCGTTTCTGGATTTCACTTTTAAATTCCCACCACAGATGGAATCTCAATGGGAGACTTAAGTTTGCACCCTTTTTTATGTTAAATAAAAAACTTAACTTTTGATGAGTTTGGGTTTTTTTTTCTGGATAGGTGCACAATGCAGTACGGACCCCCGAGGCAGCAGAACGTTCTGTGTTCGGTTCCTTGACAGCAGTTCTCCTGACCCATAACACTTCGGCTGATTTGGACTCACTCACTCACTGCGGTTTTTTTGTTTTTTACTTGGTGACTAAATGCAACTGATGCCACAATTGAGCATCTCTCTGGAATGTGTGCTTACTAGTTTAACTAGTAACTTTTTCTGCAGCGTTGGTAACCAGTCGAAAGTCGGCAGTAATGCTAGCAGAATTTTGGGCTTTACGTCATGTTTATATCTTAATTACTAGAGTCATTTTTTTGATTGATTAAACTCACCTAGACATGTAAATTATGGGGGGGGGGGGGTTGTAACCCCCACCTCAATAATCAAAACCAGCCAATACTACCCCTAGAACCCCTCCTTAATGGGTGGAGACCTCAACCCAAAGTTATGCCCTGGTTCTCAACACTAATTTCATGTAACACTGTAAATGTAGAAAGGGCCTGTGACAGTTGCTGGGGTGCTGTACATACCTGTATATGTTACGTATTAGAAAGTTTACTCTATTAAAATAATGGAGCCACTGTGTTATGCAGGCGCAGTGATGCCTAGCCTTAACTACTGACCTAAGGTTTGGATTGAATCTGACAATTACCACAGCCCATGGCTGAATAAGGCCAACTAGGAGCATATAGGCCTGGAATTACAATTTTTATTAAAAGTACCATTGTGGGCTTCTGTATTTTTGCTGTAGATTTTAAATACGCTATATTTAATATTTAACATGACATATATGATATCGCGAGTAGTAAATCTGAGTAGAACCCATATTAAATGTAAATGCAGAGCTAGATAAGATTTTAACAACTATGAGCTATTAGCCAAGTTCTCCCCAAACGAGCTTGATGGGCCGAATGGCCTCCTCTCGTTTGTACATTTCTTGTGTTATAAAGAGTAATTTATGGGAGAAAAACCCAAGCATACTATGAGCAGTAAGCCGCTTGGCCGTGTTTCGTGTCACGCTAATGGTCACAGGTGGAGAGACGCCCCCCCCCCCAGCCGTCGGTCTGCAGGAGACTTTCATCAGGCCCATTTAACTTGGTAGGTGATGGCCATTTCAGGCAAAAAGACTCCGGTCATTTTATTAGTCTTTTCACTGAACTGCCGCAGAGTAAAAGATGTTTGCCGACATGAAGCTATATTGGATGATGATGATTTCATACCTTGTGAATGTGTAGCTGGAGAGAAAGTGAGCATGACTGGCTGTCATCTAACGTCCAAAGAGTGTTTTGATATTTTTTTTTATTTACGTTTTAATCCTATGATGTAATTCAGTGATTTATGCGTGAATTCCGCTTGTGCCGCCTTTATTTCGGCTTAACTGAAAAGTGAGAAACATCAAACCGTGTTTTTATTTATCATTTTATATTTTTTACAGGGTCGAGTTAGGATTAAAAAAGCTGTACGGGTATTAATTGAGAAGAACTACACCTGCCTTGTTAGCGATTTCCATGGCGACGGGGGGAGGGCGGGGTTGCGAGGAGCTCGCCATGACCACCAGCTGACAGCTGCGCAACAAGATCGCTGCGAGTGCAAAGGTACGGGGGCTTGACCGGGTTTAGGGGCCTCGGCTGCACTGCGCCGGGGTTAGGGGGGGCGTGCTGCACTGTGCCTGGGTGGACGTAGGGGACCGGGCTGCACTGTGCCTGGGCTGACGTAGGGGACCGGGCTGCACTGTGCCTGGGCTGACGTAGGGGACCGGGCTGCACTGTGCCTGGGCGGACTTAGGTGGCCGGGCTGCACTGCTTTATGCTTTAACATCTGGAAAGGTTGACATTTAACTCATTGAGTATGAGGGAGAAAATGATGGCAAGAACAGATGATTTGATAACCTGGAATTTAATTTAATAGTTCCATCTTTAGGTGATGCTTCACATTTTGCTGTGAATGGCCTTCTAGTTTCATACCTTTTTGTTCTTGTATTTCACACTTTGTGTCTGCTTGATTCTTTTGGTGTCACTTATGCAGCTCTGCAGGTTTTACCCTGAGCAATGTTCTATATCTATTTGTCTCATAATGATCCTGCTCGTCTTACTGGTCACCTCAGCCTGTCTTCTTTACAGCTATATGCTTGTGATGTAATTTTAATCCTGGTCACTTGTCCCTTTGGACAGAATACTCTGCTTAATAAGTGTCTGTCCTTGGAAAGCCAAGTTAAACTAAAGGCTGCTAGTTCAAGTTCCATCAGAAACCTTCACTTTAATTAGACTAATTAAATTGCCTTCTAAGAAACTGTACATTGGACCACAATTCCCCACATTTTAAATTCAGAAATCAGGCTTCTGTACCTACCGTGGGTGAGATCATGCACTCAGTCACCAACTAATGCAACTTCATTCTTTGGGTCTCGCTAGGTTAAAAACCAGATACTGACAGCAGGCTTTGACCTACATTTACCCATTTGTAACCTCATTTACATTAAACCCCATGAGTGTCTGGATATGACCACTATACTGGGATCTTTCTTGCATGTTTTGAGAAAACACATGAACTGCAATTAGGCTGCTTCATATAAAAATCTATTTCTGTGACTTTGCATTTAATTTGGGAGAAATTGGCATGTTTGGAAGTTCTTTTGACAGGCTTGATGTCAGGTCAGTGATAATGCAGGCAAAGCCTTTCCTGTGTTTGAGAGATACAGGGTTTGACAGGAATGGTGCAGCCTTCCATCCATCCATCCATCCATCTTCCAAACCGCTTATCCTTAACTGGGTCGCGGGGGGTCCGGAGCCTATCCCGGAAGCAATGGGCACGAGGCAGGGAACAACCCAGGATGGGGGGCC
>JAODJX010000007.1:826475-837975 GCA_026776945.1 Isichthys henryi
GACTTGTGTGTGGGGCAGGAATAGCTGGAAAACAAGCAGGGCAGTGGGGCCCGAGGACCGAGTTTGAGAACCACTGCACTAATCTAACTATGATGTCATAAAAGCAGACACCTAGATTTTTGGCAGATGACCTCTTATATGACGCAAGAGAGCCAAGAGAATTATCAATAGGAGTTGAAATTTCTGAGTGTCTGAATACCAATATTTCAGTTTTCTTTTCATTGAGCTGAAGAATTTTTTTTACCCTCCAGGATTTAATATCATTTAAGCACTCATGGATGAGGTGTTGCCCTGTACTGATTTAAGTGGCAAAAAAAGTTGAGTGTCATCAGCAAAGCAATGACAACCTAAAGGCAACATGTAAAGTGTAAAAAGAATAGGACCAAGAATGGAGCCTTGTGGAACGCCAGAGGTAAGAGGGGCTGAGGAGAATGAAAATTCACCAACTTTTAGTTTGTTAGATAAGATCTAAACCATTCAAGGGCATTACCTTGAATACCTCCATGCTTCAAACGTGATAAAAGAACTGTCTGATCCACAGTGTCAAAGCCGCAGTAAAGTCCAGCAAAATTAAAACAACAGTGTCACCAGATTGGTATCACAAGACGATCATTGTATTCCTTTAAAAGTGCAGTTTCCATACTAAGGGAACACAAGGAACAGACGGTGGCTCCAAACACCAGGGCCATATTAGGCCAGATAGGAAGCAATAATGCAGACAAGGCCGTGTACAGCCGGACATATTTAATGGGCAGCAACTCAGAAGATGTACAAGCCCAACACAACTTGGCTAATGTCTATACAAGTCAAGATGGAACCCACGCATTTACTTCGGGTTAACTCCAGGAACTGGGATAAAAAGCACTGCAGTTTGTATCTTCTAGGAACCATGCTGCCCTCCTACCATGGGGCTCAGCTTGGCTCGTCTTGCAAGCCTGTGTCCACCACTCCAACAAGCCGCTCTACAAACAGGCTTTCCGGAAGCCGTGTGGTAAGTGACCGCTGTGTCCCTGGCTCTCGTGAAGAAAGAAAGGCGGCCGGATTTAAGAAGCAATCTCCTTAAACCCATGACAGGATACCTGTCCTGGCGGGAACCTGACTGAATCCACACCACGTGGAAGCGGACCTAGTACACATGCTTAGATGGGCAAAGCTGCAGCCTTGGCACAGCCCGCTGCACACCCACGCTATCGGTGTTAGAACCTCTGCCTCAGTCACTGGAAGCACGTCCAAACAAAACCACCAGCACACTGTTTTCAGAGTGAGTATTTGTATCGTCTGCATAATCACCAAGCTGTCCTGCTTTGGTGGCTGAAGCTTCTCCGTTCCTCAGTTAAGCTGAAAGCATGCCCTTTGTCATATAAGCTCTGTCCTTGAAATGCAACCACACAAAGGCACAGGGCACAAATTTTCTGAAGTGGACCCTCAGAAGCCAGCCCAGACGACGCTCTCAGGCTATGCATGGAGCCTGAGTGCATCTCCTTGCTGTTACTGGAGAGGTAAAAAAACAATCCCTTCAGCCCAGTGGGTCTCATGCTTCCTCTGTGCTTGGCAAAGAGCAGAAGCAGCTTTTCGAGGAGCCGGGGCCAGATCCTCCCGCGCCGGCATCGCTGACATCGGCTCTCACAGAGACAAAAGCTGGTAATCGTCTGCTGCTGGGCATCGGGCAGCAAGGCGGGGCAGGGAGTGGAGGTGGGGGGCTCCTGAAAGAGCTGTTAAATGGTTCCCCTTACCTACGGGCTCTACAGGGGCCTACATGAAGGCTATGCAAAGCGGCGCCCCCACATGGCTGACAGCAGCACTCGCTGAGCAGCATGTTTGTGACGCCATGACTGTTTTATCCAAAAAGTGTCGGTGAGCAGATGGTGTGCGGGAGCCTCGTAACTCTGTGGAAACAAACAGAATCCCTTTAAAACGTTATGTAGCCATTACATATGCTGTATTTGTTTGTGTGTGACTTCAAAGCAGCTCTTTTTCATGCCATAAATTAAAAACATCATAAACTGTACACCAAGTGAAATACAGGTGTGATGTAATCTCTTTCCAGGGATTTATATCATTACCTTGCATCATACTGCATGATAAATTATCCATTCAACCTTAATCTATGACCACTTTCCCAGTACAGGGTTATGTTAAGCTTAGAGCCGATCCCGCGGTGAGCTAGGAGCCGATCTCGAGGTGAACTAGGAGCCGATCCCGCGGTGAGCTAGGAGCCGATCTCGAGGTGAGCTTGGAGCCTATCCCGCGGTGAGCTAGGAGCCGATCCCGCGGTGAGCTAGGAGCCGATCCCGCGGTGAGCTAGGAGCCGATCTCGAGGTGAGCTTGGAGCCTATCCTGCAGTGAGCTCGAAGCCTATCTCATGCTGAGCTCGGAGCTGATCCAGCTCGGAGCCGATCCCATAGTGAACTCAGAGCCTATCCTGCAGTGAGCTTGGAGCCGATCCCGCGGTGAACTCGGAGCATATCACATGCTGAACTCGGAATCTATCCTCCAGTGAGCTCGGAGCTGATCCAGCTCAGAGCTGATCCCAGGAAGCCCAGGGACACAAGGGCAACACCTTCAATGCCATTTGATTATGCCTGACAAAGCATTTTACATTAAGTTCTATTACACTTCATTACAGCTGCTGCTTATTATGTCATCAATCATTTTAACAGAAATTCCACTGAGCAGACCTGCTGCTAAGACCCTGAACAAACAACAATCCCCTCCTTTCATTCCATGGGCTGGGTTTAAGTTCCTACAATCCCTCACTGAATTAATGGCCCCCAAAATGTCGAAGAAAACACAATTTATACTGCAGTAGGCTGAGTTTAAAAGGCTTCATGAATATCACATGATGTGTTCCAGCACAAACACCCAGTGACATATAACCAGAACTTCCAGAATCCACTGCTCCTGGTCCTCCATCTTGCAGTCGGGGGTTTTTGTCCTGTCAGAAGAAGGTAGATGGCTGGTAGGTCAGAATCACGGAAGGCATTTAACACAGCAAATGCAGTGAATGGCGTGAATGCAGTGACAGCACTTCCCTGTGGGGAGGTGCCTTTGCCACACACAGGGATCAACAACAAGGTGAATTCGGAGAGAGATTTTGATCAGAATGCAATGTAGAGACGGTATTTAACAACATAGCCTACGTAGTGAAAATATTTTGCCACTGACAAATCTTGCCATGGACGTTTGTCCGCGTACAGAGGGTCTCTGGCCATGTATCAGTGAGCATATAGTATAAACCAGAAGTGTCAGCTAACTGACACAATGATTACCTTGTGTGATAAGTGACCAAGACTCTAGGTGTCATGGTACTTTCGGCAGGAACACTCAGCAGATCTGTATCTATAAGATGTAGCTGGTGACATTTTATTGAGGGTGCATTTTTAGCATGGGAGGGTATAAATCCTACTCAGATACAGTGCTGTATGCATCACAATTGTACATTTTCACCCAAGGTGAAGCTCACAGGTCCCACACTGAGAGCTTGGGCATTCCACAGAAAAACAGGACAGATTGATGGCAAAATCAAATCTGCAATGTTGGAGTTATGAAGAACGGGGGGAGGAAGTGGTCTTGCAAGAAAGCCAAATTCTGCAATCTGTTGCAGCAGAACAGACTGAAACAATTATGGGGAGAAATTCCTCCTTTTTTGTTCTCTGCTCTCGTCTGCCACATCCCCGCCATGCTAATAACAAGTGAGAGAAAGAACCACTGTTCTGTTTAGTGTCTTGGTGAGGCTCCCTCCGCTTCTGCTGCTCGCTACATGCAGAGCCGTTCCAGAAACCAGCTAGTCTCCAATAACATGGGGCCCCTCGTGTGCCCCGGGCTAGGTCTAATAATCCAAGGTCTGTTTACCACCAACCGATGACGGTGCGGCAGGAGAAGCTGGAGATCGCTCAGTTGAGCGCCACTTCATTATGGCTCAGTGAGGACTGCGATAATGAAAGAACAGGGGGAGTCGCATTTAGGCCTGCAGTCCACCTCTCCACGCTTATTATGGGATCTGGCTGCCACTGTGCCTTCCGCCGTGGAACAAATACCTGCAATATGGCTCAGTGATCAGGTTCCGTCGCCTTAAAGTGGTGCATCATCGACAGGGTTGAACTGGGATAAAAATAATGTCCCTGGACTTTGGGGTCCCCCATGATACATTTTAATTTGAATAATATCTGGTTCACACACAGAAAACGCAGGGTATGCCAGTCCAGCCCTGAACATCGATCAATAGATTCGTGCTTATTAACTCCCAGAAGAAGTTTGGAGGACCTTCCGCATCACAGCTGAGATTCGCGTCTTTGGTTATGGGACACTTTTTTTTTTTTTGAGTTTACATGCCGGTCAGCAATGACTCACAGACTCAGGCAGCAGTGCCAGACTACTGTCTCTTTTGTCCTTGCCCTGTAAATCCACGTCACAAAGAATGGAAAAATGCATTTATTTTCTGCCCATTAGAATGCTTGGCTGTAAAATGGCCGTGCATTTAAAGCTGGTCATTAGGACTACAAACATGGTAAAGCCTATTTGTTAACCGTGGCCATACGTCCAATTGTTTCCTCTATGAAACCCCAGTGAATAATGTTTGGCTTAAAGGCTTGCAGGCAGACGGGGGCATTTGCTTTCCTCAGATAGATGGCTCGCACTCGGTCGTCATGGCAACGGGGCCACGCTCTCCCGAGCGTCGTTCCCGCGGATGGCGAAGCCTGCACTCTCAGAGCCACCCCTTCCATTTGGCAGCCAGACGTGTCATCGGAGAACCGGCCGGCCAGGTTCAGGAAGCGTCTATTCCGGGATATTGGATAACCAACCTGGTGACATGGACCTTCACACACCATTGTTCCATTTTTCGCGGATGATAAAAGGAAGCCATGGTAGAACAATAAACCTCGGGCCGGGCCGATCCCTGTAAGTGTTTGCAGAAGGTAATTCAGTTGTGGACATGTGTATGTTTGTGGTTGCAGCAGTCGTTTGGGGCATGGGGGATGCAGGCAGAACTGAGGAGCAGCAGCAGGCTGTCACACACGCTAAGGGGCGTACTGACCCAGCGGACACTAACGCTGTGCTAAGGATGTGTTCCTGCTGGGGCCCAGTGCTGCTCGAACCCATCTATAACTCAGCTATAGCGGGCCAGCGCTTGCAGGTTACTGCCACTCAATAAATCTCCGCTTTTATGAGGGCAGACAGCTTTGCCAAGGCTAAAGTGGATGCATCTCCTGAAGCGCAAAGGTCACCGTGACATTTTTCTATTGCTACTACTGCCAATTTGTGAGCCTGAATGAAACTGGGCAGTATTTGAGAGGAGAAGCATTTTGAAGAGGGGATGAGGCTTTATGATGATAGTGTGACGTGCATCAGTTCCAGGCGTGGGCTCACTTCTCCGGGGTCGATTCCTAGCCCCTGTCTCAGTATGTGCGCTTTTTGCAGAATCTCCCCATGTTTGTTTGCCTGTTCTCCTCATGTTTGTGTGGGTATTCTTCTGCTACTCTGGCTTCTTCCCACACGTGGTTTTGGTGGACCACTCTCTGAAAGCTGCCTGCAGTATGTGATCGTCTGTGGGAGTGTGTGCCCTGTGGCTGACCAGCCTCCCATCTAGGGAAACCCCTGCTACCTGCCCTTCAATAGACCAGCCATCCATCCAGGGAGACCCCTGCCTCCTGCCCCATGATGGACTAGCCTCACATCCACATTTCGGGAGACCCCTGCCTCCTGCCCTGTGATGAACCAGCCTCCCATCCAGGGAGACCCCTGCCTCCTAATGTACCGGCCTCCCATCTGCAACCAGGGAGACCCCTACCCCCTGCCATGTGATGGACCGGCCTTCCATTCAAATCCAGGGAGCCCCCTGCTTCCTGCCCTGTGATGGACCGGCCTCCCATCCAGGGAGACCCCTGCCTCCTGCCATGTGATGGACCAGCCTCCCATCCACATCCAGGGAGCCCCCTACTTCCTGCCCTGTGATGGACCGGCCTCCCATCCAAGGAGACCCCTGCTTCCTGCCCTGTGATGGACCGGCCTCCCATCCACATCCAAGGAGACTTCCTGAGGCTTAAAGGAATTCTTCAAATAATTTGCCCACCACCACAAACCACTTTCCCTTAGGCTTCGGGAAATGTCAGATATGGGATCTTATTCACGTATTGCACGTTGCTAAAGACACAGGTGAAAGATGGGGCTTTATTTTCTATTTTAAATTTGTGGGGGGACAATTAGCCATAAAACAAATTGAAGTTTCTATTTGATCCGGCATTTGTGCTTCATCTGGGACACATGATGGACTCAGCAGTGTCCCTGGTTCCATGCCGGCCGGCTTCATGCGTATGGAACTTGCAGATTCTCCCCAGGTCTTCCTCAGTTTCCACCCACACTCCAATGCCATCTGCTTTTGGTGTTTCTGGATTGCCCATATCGTGTGACTGTGTGCCCTGTGCTGGGATGGCATGCCCCCCACAGTGTCCGCTGCCTTTAGTGTGACAAATATGTGCTTCCTACCTAAATCAACCAACGGCAGTGATGCCAACCTGCTATAATTACACACGATTAAGAGAAACCCAAAACGAACCCCCATTTTGCAAAGCTCTGTATGTACAGTCATGAAAAAAAGGAAAATAAAGATGAATTGTGGGTCACAGGAAGAGCCCCCGATACCCCCCAGCCCCGGCGTGAAGTCGCACATAGGAGGAGCAGCCTCCTCGTCATCTGTATCCCCCCCACCGTGACTCGTTAGTGGCATAACACCTCCGAACGTGTTCCTGCAACACCTCCATCCGGGTGGGGGGAGGGTCTGGGGGAAACATCTCTAGCTCCACCCCAAAAGAATCATGAGAAGGCATCAATGGTGGCAAGGACTGCCGACGGCGTGGGTGCTCACTGCGGTGTGTAGGGGGGGCAGATGGGGGGGGATCCATAAACCACATTACAGCAGATGAAAGTGTGTGACAGCTGACATCTTAATGTGATAATATAATCACTGTACAGCCATTTAGATGGGTGTAAAACAACTTGCAGTTTGTGGCAGAGGGTGACAATGGTATTCACAAGCTGTCAGACACAGCCTGTTATCATCTCTGACTGAGACTCGTAGGACAATCTCCCACAGCTCTGTTTATGAAGCCATTCTCTTGTGTGTTTATGGAAGCTAATTCACTTACATTACTTCCCTCTTTTCCTGGAGGGAACTAACTGTACAATAGATCACACACAATGAGCCTTTGCATCGTTTATTGGTTTCAGAGCTCAGCTACGCCAAAGAGATGGTGGAAGAAGAACAGCTTATTACCTCTGAATGTGTCCACTGTAAGTACTATTTCTGCTTATGCTTAATTTTTCGGCAAGAAGAAGCATTCAGAATCTATGTCAAGCACAGGCGAGCCGTCAAAGGTGCTGAGATGTGAAGTGAGGTGTGGACATTCATAAACAGGAAACGGCAAAACGGGGCTGAGCCAGGGAAGGCCGGCTGTGGACTACATGCTGGTTTATCACAGGAGACGTGCTCATGCAAGCAGAATCACACATGGCAGGCACTTCAGAAACAGCTCACCGCATGTGTCGGACTGTGCAATGTAACATAGTGGTTGTTCCGTGCCTGAGCACAGGAGACGGTTATGCACTGTGCGGACATGTAAGGGATCGCATTAGTGCCACTCACCAATGGCTCACACGTGTTCTCTCCTACTGTGATGATCTATCCTCACTTATGACCTAATGTTACACGTTCGTGCCTGACGGCAGAGCAGAGGTGAGGGTCTGATGGATTGCTGGCTTGCACGCTTAGCATGTGACCGCTGCAGCTGCGCAGACAGGCAGGAGGTGTGTGTCGCGCTCACGCCGACAGACGTGGGCAGCATATGGGGCTCCTCTGACATGCTACACCCCATCCTGCCCAAGCAGGTGCGTGGCCAACGCACTGGAAGGGTAAACCCTAGGAATCTGCCTGACACCAAATGGCCCTAACCAGCAGCGGGTTGCCAGGCCCCGCCCCCGTCATCACCCCCCCCAGAGCACGGAGGGGGCGCTCGGCTGGCTGCCCCACAACACAGAAATAGGCGGAACATCATGCCTACAACCATGAATCCTCAGGGTGAAACCTCACTAACACTTGTGCTCTTATGTCACCCGTCACAATATACAAACAGGTACTTAAATTTATTTCATTCTTTTATTGTTGTTACCTACAGCTCAGTGGCCAGCAGCACAGTCTCCTACGTCCAGGATGGTGCATTGGTCTCCCCCCTCCCCCAGCTTTGTGTTCACACATGTTCCTGCCTGCAGGATATGTGAGGGGGTTGTGTGTGAGTGTGAGTGAGCGTGTGCCCTGTGATGGACTGGCATCCTGTCCCGTCAGCCCCCCCACTTGCTGGGTTGGGCTCCAGGCCCACTATGACCCTGTCCTGGATGAGCAGATATGGAAAAAATGTAACAGAACCTGCAGTAAAAAACTTCAAGCAATACAGAATATTCAGGCAATAAAATGTAAGGCTAATAAAGGGCACTCTACACTTTCCTGTAGATGACGGAGGCAGGAGACGCCTGACAGGGGAGGGTCCCAAGCGCAGTCATTTCCAACATTAAACCACCACCACTATCTTATCGAAATTTAAACACAATGCAAAACTATGCGAACGCTTTAGGCTGGTAAAGAAAATACCATCCAATACACCCATCTGTTTGTTAAAAAGGAAATGAAACAATTCTAATACACTATCAAAAGTGAGCTATAGATGCAAGCACAATTTTTACATAATCACCTTTAGTTAAAATTTTATTTTGAAAGTGAAAAGAACTGCATAATTGGGTACTGACAGCATATATAAAAGGTGTTTTGATATATGAGCAGCGCTGTGAGAAAGTAAATATGACTCTCGGGGACATGAGGAGAGTTTTCCAAATGGGTGTCAGACTTCGACATAGAGAATGGTAGCTTTACACAGACGATTCTCTTTGCACAGCCCTGCATGCGCTAATCAGACACATTAAACACATACATACTGTATATACCAGCAGTTTTAGCTGGCAGAAAGTGGCTCAAACGGGCTTAATTTTAACTGAAGAAATACATTCAAAGCTGCACTCAATTGTTCTTTTTAAACATACCTCTCGAAAGTAACTTTGAGCCCTAAGTATTAATCAAAATTAGTACACTGACCTTTAGCTTAAAATAGTAGTAAATGTCTAGAGGAATGATTGGAGGGAGCAGGTAATTTAGAGAGGAATGCATGGCCATTAGCATCTGGGATCGTCTTGCTTTGTAATTACCTATTTTTTTGCATTAAGACAAAAGTCCATTTGCTGATGGCCACATCCTGCCAGTGAAAAGCGTGGCAGGCAGAGAATAACAGGTCCTTAGTGCTTTTCTCTGGTTCTCGTTCACTCCGGCATTTCATTCACTCTCAGCTCATTTTCTATGGGTCGCTTCATTTGATTTCCTTTGATATTTTTGGCCTTTTATCATTTGGGTATTCGCTCCTCCCTGTGCCTCCCCAAAGCTGATTTCCACACGCAGCTTCACATAAATAGATCAGATTCATAAGACAAAGATTCATATTACTTCTGCTTGTTTAAAGCGAACAGACCAATTTAATAAAAGGTAGTAATGTTTCACATCCACCTATCCGGGTCTCGCTGAGTCTGCGGCCTTTAACTGGGATCCCAGGACCCCAAGAGGGGACACCGGGAACAGGGTGAAACTCTATGAAGGCCACATGCTCACATACACAATCACGGCCGACTTAGAGGCACTGACTCACGTGAAGACAGGTCTGGGGACTGCGGGAGGAGTGCAGCTTATGCAGAATCCCTCCTCAGACGTGGAGAGAACATGCACACTCCTGCACGTCCCATGCTCCTCTGAAAGGTGCACGCTGAAAAACAACGTATCCCTATATAAACATCCCTGCTAATTGATCACATATCCCATACTCTCCCTACGCATTCACAAAAAGACATCACCGATCCATCCTGCCTTGGCTGTTTGCGATGGTGAACTCCCTACATCCTGTTTCTGTCCATGGATACAGCAATGCTGCCCCTTCTAGTGTCCTGTAGAAGGGCCTGGAATGTCACATTAGCGTCCCACCCCCCAGAATTACTGTACCAATCACATAATGGACGGCACCGTATCACTTGCATTCTGTTAGCCATTGTACCCATAATGCCTCCCTGGCCTCATCTTTCTCTTTAAATAAAATACTCAGAGGCTGTACACATTCTGCTTTTTTCATTTCTGTTCAGCTGATTTATTTTATTCATAAAGATACTGGATCCCTATAATGCAGTGATGAAAAATCTCTCTGAGTGCGTTGCTCACTCCTGGTTCCTCTGAACGAGTGCCAGCTGCTGGAGGTGGCTCAGTGTCAGCTGCGATCCGTCGTGATTCATGCGGAGATGTCGCCAGGGCGTGCACACGGCTGGCCGCTCACTGGGGTGTGAATGGCGAGCTGCTTTGGGGTCACAGCACGGTCAATCCCAGTATGGGGAGAAGCCATGGATGCCAAATGCTTAAATTGTGGATTTGCTGGTAAAAACTATGATTTTATGTCTGTCAGATTAGCCTCTGCTCACATCAGCTCAGTGTTTGCAGTTAGCATCCAATACATCCATGTACTTGTTGGACTTGACCACTAGTCAACACCTCATGGAGTTAATTATCTAATTAGCTCAATTGATTAAGTGTGTTGATGGTGAAGGTTAACAAATACGTGGAAAGGCTGGGGTGCCCCCAAGGAAAGGTCTGCGAACTCAAGTGGTCTTTGCCCAACTAGATATCTAAAACTAAAGAAATTCTTGTTAGTCTTTATTGAGATAATTTTGAGTTAATTTGTATATATTCTGTGTTTGAGCAAATACACACTTACAAATTGCTTAACATAAAAACCATGATTCTCTTTCATAAAGCTGAAAATGAGAATTACAATCATTTAAGACAATCAGAGAATCAGTTTAAACTCAAAGAACAAAACAAAGATAAACAAGAGACCTTCCCTGCCAGTTTGTTACGTGATTAGAATGATTTTACTTCCACGTCTCGCACCTGCCTCAAGGTTATAGAAGCTTGGGACTCGAAGTATAGAGTAGAAGTAACCTACATAATTAATAACTAACACAGGGTCTATGTGTAAGTCACACTGTTTATGTTTTGTGAAAGCAGACAGGATGTTTGTGAGAAAAATAAGAACTTAAAGGTTGTTTTTTCAGAGCTTCCGCAGCCAACAGAGGAGGTGTTATGGATAACAGAAGTCAGCTTTGATTCAATAACAATAAGTTCTGTACAACAAGTGTTTTTACAGCCCACCTAACAAAGGCTTTCATCTACAGAACCTTGCCCAAAAGACATCATTCCGCTTCTCATGACTACATCTCCGGTACAGGGTCACAAGGAGTCTAGGGAAAGAGGCAGAGACCCCCTGGACAGGACGGCAGTCCATCACAAGGCGCAAGACAGGGGACACCCTGGACAGGATGCTAGTGTATCACAGGGCACAAGGCAAAGGACACCCTGGACAGGATGCCA
>JAODJX010000007.1:876496-887519 GCA_026776945.1 Isichthys henryi
GACCGAGGTGATGCTGAGAGGATGTTGGTGCCCTGCTACCGCCAGCCGGGGATGCAGACTCACCTGTGGGGGCTCCCCGACTGCGAAGCTCCCGCTCCTTGCGGTCTAGTTCAGCCGCCTTCCTCTCCAGCTCCTCCTGCTGTCTGAGGAGGTCTGCCTGGGCGGCGGCAGCCACTGCCTGGGGGCACGAAGCAAAACCACATCACAAGGCCATGAGGGCGTGAGGCGGGTCAAGCAGGTCAAGAGGCACCTTCCTCCAGTCCAGAGGAAACTGTCCAACATAATTCTTTGTGTTCTGTTCTGATGTTAGGTTATTACAATCAGAAGTTATACTGAAATTTCAATCTAAAAGAACGTTTTTTTTCCTTTCCCCTGGAAACTCTTACTAAGAGATCATTAAATTAGTGAATCTGTTGGATCACTGTTTTCCATCTAAAATCAGTCATGCCGAATCTTTCTGAAGAAACGTCTGTGTTTCCTGAGTTTTACTTCTAACAGCTTATTTCGCCGATGGCTTGTGTCATAAGCGTACGCAGACAGAGGGCTCACACGCAGACAGAGGGCTCACACGCAGACAGAGGGCTCACACGCAGACAGAGGGCTCACACGCAGACAGAAGGCTCACACGCAGACAGAGGGCTCACACGCAGACCACAAGTGTGAGAAGTATCCACCTGTGCACTGGGCTCCACCGATGGCTGCAGTACGGCCGGCTGGGAGGGTGACGCGGGGATAGTGGTCCTGTTCTGCATGTCCTGAGGCACAGGATCCAGGTGGGTTGTGTTAATCTCACAGCAATAAACAGCACAGAACAAACCTTATCTGCATTACTAACAGGCAACAAAACCCGCATCAAGCCACCCTACCCCCAGAGAAACTCACTACCAGTTCTTAATATTACTGTGATCCACAGTGGATTTGAACTTTTTGAAGATCTCACCTGAGAGCTCTCAGAGAACGGGTTGTATTCCGAGACGCGGTCCTGTCCAGTGCCAGTTGCCTGTGCCACCGAAGGATCCTGTTACACAGAATTAAAAAAAAAAGAAGCCAGCATTTTATGAGACAACTTACGCACCATGTGACAAAGTATGAAGGAAAATTTACAAGCTCTTCGGGAAAAACGGGTTAAGGAACGTGTCATATAAAAAAAATCAGTGCAATCAAACCAAATAATACCAAGTTTTTCATATGATAAAAGGTGACTAATAAGAGCCGTTTCCTACTAACCGGTGCAGTGTTGAGTGACACGCAACCATAGGACAATTACTCCAGACAGGTCTGACTTCTTATAACAAGTGCGGCGGGTTGGTCTGGATGGGCAGCGGCCGGAAGCAGCGCCCGCGAGATGTGACATCACAGCCCGTCCCGCCTGCAAGCCCCGCCCCCACAACGCGGCACGCCTCTGTTTTCACGTACAAGACTTCAGACACTTTGGTTTTTACAAGTTTCGATCATCAGTATTACCAATAAGAACGCGCTTTAGAATAAACAGACAGGGACAATCTTACCACTCGCCATTAATCAGAGCGCAAAATGCATAACGTCCGATTTATCAGCAGAACGCAAATATACCTTTAAATATACATTTTTATGAGTGTTCAGTGTTTTTAAAAGTGTGAAAGCGAAAAATTAGGTTTAAGGTTTATTTCTTTTAAAGGGGAATTCTCAAAAGTCTTATGTGAAAATACATATGGAAGTCGCTGTTTATGACAATGCTGATAAACACTTCAAACACTACGCTGCAGTTCATATAGCAAATCATCAATATCTTACACTTACAGCCGAGGGCATATATAAAACGGGGTATAAAGAGGTATAGGTTTTATTCAGGCTGGTTCTTAACATAAAACCTGTTCATTCGAATCACTTTGGTCAAATGCATTTGCTAACGTCACAACAAACCCTGGGAACAAACCCTGATAAACTTGATTACTAATAAAAACAGTTTGTGTTTCGGGCTAAACTATATCAATACTGAATTCCTCTTCTATTCACTTCGGCCACGTCAGATGGATGTTGTAATGTGCTACTATAAAACAGCGTTGATTATTGCACAACACAGGTTTGAGGGTGGGATCCCCCCCCTGCTGCGATCTGACGGTCATCGTCAGAAAAACATCAAAAGAAAAAGAGAAAGTTTCTATTTACAGCAGGTGCACGGAAGCCGGGGCCGCCGTTTCTACGCATATTAGCTAAAACATCGCCGACGTTTTGCCCAGATGTCGCTGCTATAGATGTCGTAGTGAAACACACCGTCCCAGGGCAGCACCTTGGGTAAAACACTCCCAGCAGCACAGCCAGCTGCCCAGGCTAATGCCGTTTCATCCCGATTAGTTTACGGGAGCTGGTGTGGGGTTACAGGCTAAAAGGGGATACACCTGCCGTCGCAGGTCAACATCTAGCTGATCAAATTAAGACAGTTATTGGGTCATTGAGCAGGAAACGGTTGTCACGCCACTCAGTACTAAAATACGTTTTCTTCTATGTGTTTTCTGAAATTATAACCAAAACAGTAAGAAGTGGATAATACAGTAAAGTAGGGATCCCGTCTTTTAACTGGATCACGAAAATGTTCTTCCGAAGGAGACTGGCTGGCATAGACGTCCATCATGACGCGTGGTATAAAAAATGCGCGCTAGACCCACCCAAAAACCAACCCAACAGGTTTCTGTCTGACTGTGTTACTTAAACAGTTTTCTTTAAAATAAAGTATGCGTCAATTCTCATTTTTAGTGCGCATTCTCACCTGGAAAGGGTTGAGATCTAGGGGCTCCGCAAAGGGGTTGCTGTCAAATCCAGACATTCTGAGACGGTGATCCTCAACCCCCCCGAAGCAAACAAACCTGCCGTTTCGCTCCTCTTTTCCCTTGTGTTACGAACTCGTTACTTCCTCAAAACCGAGCCTAGTACGCATGCGCAAGACCTGCAGGTGACGTGTTGTACACGTCACCAAAGGCACCTCTTGTGCGAAGCTGGCTGGAATGTCGAAAAAGCATGTATAATATTATGCATGTTTAAATAAATGGTGAATCCTTTATTTGCCATTAGTACAAGTACAGGTACACTGTAATTATTCTCTTCGCTGACTCCATCTTGAGACTGTCTTCATGGCTTTGGGGTTACAGCATAGAGTCAGCCGACGTGCGGCGCCCCTGTAACTGGAAGGTTAAGTGCCTTACGGGCCAGGGACACGTAACTGTCCGCCGAGGCCGGAGCTCGAACCGAACCGCTGAGTCACTCACTGCTGGGTATTTTGAATTTTCAACGGTTACTTTCACCCACAAAAGTTGCAGCTATGTACCGTAGCCCCAGCAGGGTTTAACATCTCCCGACAAGCTCCGCGGGTATTATAAATTAATGAATGGCAATTTTAAAGGTTGTATTGTAAGGCAAATCAAATTTAAAAAATGACTAATATACTCTGAAATTATGAGAGGGTTACCTAGTAGAGAATGCCTCCATACCCAGCATGCTTTGCAGCTCTAGGAAGAACTGTGTGTTCATTTTCTTAATCAATGTGTTGTTGTTTTGTATGTTGTATATAGCGAATGTTTCACCATGTTTCGTGTTAGTGGTGCATGTATGGAAATGTCCACCCTGAATGTAAGTTATATCAAAATTAACCACCTTGTCTCTGCCGCCAACAATAAAGGCAACTTTTTCTTTTTTAATGAAATGTCTCCTTTTCCTTTGTCTTGATCCAGGAGCTCATCTCATTACTATCAGAATGTGGGATGCAGCCTGTTGATGGCACGGAGGAGTGACAGCTGAGCAGAGGGGAAACTGCGGCACTGAGCACTTTGCCTTGCCGGGATATCCTGATGAATGGAGTGTGACCCACCTGCCCTGGCAGCCACACTGGCACCGTCTGCATCTGGTGTGGAAGAAAGCTGCGGTTCTGGGGCAAAATGCAGTGTCTGGACACATGGCCGGTAGAACAAATACAGTGCTGAGAAAGTCTGGGGACACATGCTTCATTTAATAAAATATAACAAATTTAATGGTTTTATAACAAAAATCATTCTTTATTCATTTGTTTACAAAAATATTTAGAAACAACCAGCAGTTTTAAGTAAAACATTCAAGTTGACATTCAAAACAGCTGTACTCTCTGGCATTGGAACAGCATAGAGCTGATGGCAGAGTGGCAGCAGTGCCTGAGGACTCCTGAACCAAACGACGATGCCTGAAGACCTCTTACATTCATCCAACCCATTGGTATGCAGCTGCAGCGCCTGGCCCTCGCCAAACGCCTCACATCGCACGAAATGTCTCTGAGCATCGCAGCTTCCTGCGGCTCACTTCGTATAACAGCCAGTTCATCAGGGATTTTCCAGCACCACCAAGTCGCTTGCAAAAAAGGGCCGGTGCTTTGAGCAGACTTGCTGCAGAAGGACGAATAGGATCTAGCAGCGGCTGGGGAGACTCCTCAGCAATTCCGATGGTTTCTCACACCCCTGTTAAGTGGACAACTGTTGCTACTGCTGCTGCACTGAGGAACACAGCCAGAGGTGAGTCACCCCGGCAACAGTTCAGGCTGTTGACCGTCAGCAGCTGCATGACGATCAGGGAAAGAGCCTGGTGCTGGTTGAGGTTGACTGTCACGAAGTCAGTGCACAGCCTGACGGGTCAACAAAGACTCTGGAGGGGACACCGAGATGCTTGTAGCCTTCCTTGACACGTGCACTGTCCAGAAAGGCCCAGCCTGCCAATCCTGGATGCCCTGGTGACCTGCTGGGGGCCCATATCCTGGGAACCGTGCTGGTGGGTAGGGGCCAGGTGGCCAGAAGCGTAGAGTTCCCAGTCAGAGGAGTTCCCAGTCACCACCGCTGAAAAGCTCATTGAGTAGCTCTCCTGCAGCTTTAATATTATTGCTAGAGGAGCTGCACCACAGGTGATTGGGAAGGTCTGTAGGCAACTGGGAGGCACTGTAGGGGACTTTTTTTTGGTCTTGGGGCCACCTCAGAGTCAGAGGTGTCAGAGGAGTCCTGCATGGTGTTCCTGTGCCGTTTCTTGGAGCACCTGAAGAAGGCGGAAGTAGGTGAGATGACAGCAGGGACATAAGTGTGTCTACGACACACTGTGCCAGTGACTTGGTTTGGGGGTAGTGCCCTATGAGGAAGAAAGGGGGGTCACTCAAGCTAGTCCTTCACTGGGACGACTGGGAGGTACTGCAGCGGCTCTCTGATGTCATTTATCGAGGATGGATGGAAAAACAAAAACATCACTGCCACTTTCCAGATGAAACATACAAACGTCTCTCCCACATGGAAAATACAAATGAAGGAGGTGAAGCGGTTTCATTTCAAGTTCTTTTTAATAAGCTGATGATTATTTGATCATAAACTCGTTTGTACAGCGATAAACATTTTTAAAGAAATATTACACAAATTGCACTTTATACATATGACTCGGTCCTGAACAGCTGACATTGAAATACAAAGCTGAAACTGGATTGCGTCATTTACACAATCTTATGTGATATGGCATAAAACACTTTTAACATGAATACTTTATATATAAATATATAGGGTGGTACAGGATAATATATCCTTTTACATCAGGTAAATTTTCAGATGTACACTAAAGCATAATTATTAAATTATTAATTTGTATTGTATATATGCATGTGTATACTTGTATAAATACACACATAATGTATAGCAGAGCGTTCCTTTTTCCAGTGATTAGTTCATTCACCTTTGCAGGATGCAGCATAACGACTCAGAGCATCATCAGCTTCTGTTTATTAGCCTGCAAAGAGGAAGCGCAGTGCGGCCCTTCAGCGCCCCCAGCAGGTGTAGCAGCAGTGAAAGGTGACTGCGCCCTGCCGGGCCGGCTGCGGAACCTGGCACAGAGCCAGCACTGAACACCAGCGACGACACGCTGCTGCAGGAGGGGCTAAAGGCCGTCTGAGTAGGTAAGAGCATTACAAAAGCCCAAGATTCCTTTTTATATGAGACTTTTTTCTTCCAGTTGCATTTGATGAAAACTAAATGAAGTACAAAATAGTTTTTCCCACAGTATATGGCGAGTATACACAACCACTAAGTTACCCCCCCAAATGCAAGCTAGGGCGATTATGGGTTAAAGGCCTTACTAATGTCTGAGGAAGGAGTGTGGGTGTGGCTTCACATAAGCACGACCTGATTGGTCTTCGAAAAGGTGGTGTATTACCAGCAGACTGTGAAAGAATAGAACCACATGTGAGTTTATGTCTAGAAACAGACACACAAGCTTTGGTGTACATCTAACAGTAGTAACCTACAATATGTGCATCTCCGTTTGAAATACCAGAATTCACATAAGAGTATTGCACAGGTGACATCATCTTGCGTACACAAGCTCACCATTTGAGGCGCTTTGAGGTTACTGGGGCTTCTATTGGATCTACAGATGGCAAAGACTGCTGGACACATTGTCATTCTAAACAGTAACAATGATGATAGCTTTAATATTGAGATACACTGGCTTCAGTATTTGATTACCTTTCATGTGCAGCATACAGACAAATACACTTCCCAGCTCCCACTCCAATAGTGATGTAGTATTTAGAGTTACAATGGTGAAACATCAGTCTAGATCGCGGAAGACTAAATTTAGAGTATAACAGCTTCAGATGAGGTAAACTATTAAACCCTTGTGTTTTTTTTGCACAAAGGCAATTTACAGAGCTGTTGGAGTAGGTGATGATTTCTGATAGCTAGATTTACCGCAGCTTCCCATCTGCTCTACTGAGCTGCTTGTGCAGATAGAAGGCAGCAGGGCCGCGACTGGCAGTTTGGTGGCAGAGGCCTCAAGGCGGATGCCGGAGTGGGCAGCACAGCAGTGCCGCCACGGTAAATATGCCAGCCAGTATCCCAGTGCCTGCATAAGGCTAGCCTTAGCTCGAGCCCGCCTGTCGCCATGCAGGCTGACAGTAACTCCCAGAGAGCCTCATCAGGCTAAAGGGACAGTGCCTGCTCCAGGGCCATAAGTGACTGTGTGACCCTACTGCAGGTGCTGAGCAGCCTTACCACTGTGGCCATGCCCATGGACTGAGGTGGCATTTGACTGGGCAGAAGAAAGCAAGGTGAGAAATGAGTGCACCAGGGGACGGTCCAGGAGACCACCACCTCCCGGGTCCACACAAGGGGACGGTCCAGGAGACCACCACCTCCCGGGTCCACACAAGGGGACGGTCCAGGAGACCACCTCCCGGGTCCACACAATCATCGCACACACAGAAAGTTACACCCATAGACATGACAATAAAAACCAGGAACACATACAATGGAAATGATCATGATGATGAAATTCAAGTCCTTATTTGGTTACTTTAACACTGATACCTCAAGGGGTATTTTAGGGTGAAACCAAGAGGAAAAGGCATCTTGTGAAACAGGGCTATTACATTTACTGCAGTAAGGAGCATAACAGTAAATGTGGTTTTGTAGGGGAACTGTGACTGTAAAGGACAAGCTAAGCTGGTCACTAGATCCCCCCTCTTGCCCCCCCAAGGAAGCAAAGAGCAGCACGGACACAGAAGAGTGAGTCGTTTAAAAAATCAATTCTTTCAAAAATACGAATGATTTGCCACAGGTAAACGTTTGCCTCTAACTACCCAGTAGCTACTGGTGTTCCAGCTTCATATTCATACGTATATCACATTTTATACATTTATATAGATACACTTTCCACATCATGAAAAGGATAGTTTATGGTCAGCAAACTTCACTGAATTATCTCAGCCCTCTGTTGCAGCTGCATGTATGCTTCGTTCACGCATCCTGCCCGTCCGTTGGCTCTGCGGTGCTGCATTATTCAGCCCCCCCCCCCAAGATGTGGTGCCTCCCGAGCCTGGAGCTGCAGGCCATATCACTGTGTGATGCGTCACGCCACCCCCACTCCTCACTGCCGCTGCCAGCGGGGGGGTGGATTGAGCTTTGGGGTGTAGAAGTACCGCTGTGGCTGATCTTGTCAATCAAGGCCCACGACAGAGACCTTAAAGGGCAGGTCTGCTGGCCCCTCCCTCTGGACAGAGTGGTGCCGCAACACTCAATCACTTCTGCTTTCTGCTGACGTGGATAACTGAGGGGGGAGTGCTGATGCTGATGAACTGATGAGCCGAGCAGCTTTACACTTAGCGTCTGTCACACCATGAATTCACTGCTGCCGTACAGGAGCTGCTGCGATACGTCTTGCCCCCCCCCAGAGCCGGCCTCCTCAGGGGGCTTCTGCTCCGGCTTCTTGGGGGACATCTTGGCAGCCTTCAGCTTCAGCCGGCCCTTTTCCGCGCTGTAGGTGCCGTGGCTGATGTAGAGAGGCCTCGACTCCCGGTCTGGGCCGAGGGAGGCCGATCCAAGCCGAGAGGAGCGAGATAGGTCAGACAAGGGTGACTCGGAGCGGAGGTGAAGGTGGTGCGAGGCACCAGGACGACATGGGTAGGAGGAGGCCGTGGAGCCAGAGTCGGTGGAGTCCAGAGATTCGGGCTGCCGCCTCAGGACACGCCGGCCTCGTCCCACCGCCTTCCTTGGTCTGGCAGGAGGACCCATTTGGTTTCTGTCTGCATGGTGACACAGGGCACAGAAATGAGAAAATGTAGGCAGCGGCTACAGTATACAGTAGGCAGCGGCTGCCAGGTATCGCGTGCGCACCAAGCTTACCGGAATAGTCTGAGACGGCTTCCTCGGAGTCAACGTTCAGGTTCTCCAAGCTGTCTGCAGTGCCGATGGAGGCCTCAGACTCCAGGGTCTCGTCATCGGACGCGCGGGGCTCCAGAGTGAGCATCTCGAAGGTCAGCTCCTCCCTGTGGGATGTGGGGGGCGGCGTCACCCTCGCTGAACGGGCTCCACATGCACACACAAACATGCATGCATGCATGCACATACGCAGCGGCAGACTTACTTTTCCTTCTGGAGGTTCTCGATCTGCTCAGTCAGCACCCTCTCCTCCTGCTGCATGGCAATCTGCTGCTCCGCCAGCTCGCTGTTCCCGGGCCCCTCCTCTGGCCCCGGCTCTTCAGGCACATGTGGCACTGGTTCGGGCCGTGGACTTGCGGGGGGAGAGGGCACATGCTGGCTGCCCCGGCGATGCCGCCCCTTGCCCTGGCAGACATGGCAGTGCACCTGTCAGTGTGCTTCCAGTCTATGCCCACCCTGCATGTCAGTGCCGGCCAGCTTAGCAGCCAAACGCGCAGTTTAAGAGCGTGGTGAGTGTGCCTTTATCCTCTCACCAGGCACACTTTTCATGAAATGATCACTAGCCACACTGCTATACCACTGCATTCCAATGTTTTGGAACTTAACTACGCCTTCAACTGGCAAGTTTCTCTGAGCAAGAGCATTTGTGAAATGAATGTATGCAAATGATTGTGTGAATCACTCACATTGATACTGAAAGTTTGGATGAGTGAAAATCCAGCTTTGGACACATCATGCACACATAGGCACAGCTATGAATCGCAAGGAATATTTTCAGTGGCCTGGAAAGCAACACGAGAATGACACTAGTTTTCCAACAAGAAAAGCCCCTAAATAAAACACACCACTGCTTACTTGACAGAAGAGTCTGTAGACAAATAATAAATAATGATACATCCAGTCTTTTGGCTTGTACTTTTCAGGCAAATGCAGCTTTTCCAAGCAACAAACAATTTACCATGTATGGTTGGAAACGGGATCAGCTGGCAGCAAAATGAGCAGGAGGGCGGAGAAACGCACATTCCTGACTGCCTGTCTGCTGCGGTGGGGAATGTCCAGGCCTGGCCCGCGCATAACACCAGGCCCGAACGTGCATACAGCCCAAACTGTCATGCAGCCCCCAGCGCCACGTTGATTATTACCTTACTGGCTGCGTTTGACTGCCCAGTGCCATGGGAACAGAACAACGAGAGGGATGGGGGTTAGAGAGACACGAGCTAACGACCTTCACCCACAAGGACGGCAGGAAGGGTCCCAGTATGCCCAGCAGAACCAAACCTACAGCCTAACACCCCCTCTCAGCCACATACATCACAGTGCAAAACGCCAGAACTTACCTCAAAGAGGAAGCCGGAAGAATGACACGTTCAGCGGCATCAAAGTGGCATTTATACTCCAATTTTGCCAAAATAACATTCAGACAATTCTACTGGCTGAGGAGACACACAATGGCACTAAATAAAGCCGATGTTCTACTTGACCTTAACAAACCCATATAAATCATGGTCTGATGACATTTTTCATACATGATTCAAAGGACTCCATGTGTCAAATATGAATGTGTAGGGATTCCAAACACAGACAGGTGACACCGGGACAGGACGGCACAGCGTGACGTCTCACCGACAGGCGGATGCTGAAATCACGCAGCTGACACCAGCAGCAGAGCTCCGGAAGCGGATTATCTGCCAGGATAGTTGTGCTTACACTGTGCTTCTCAGTGCATGCCATTGCTAAGACCTAAACACACACACACACGTTCATATTCTAGACAGTATTATTAGCGCCTTTCCAGGGAGCAAGGTAGCCAGTCTCCTGATTAAAAAGTAAATGGCTAGAAACACTGGGATGTTAACCTGGCAGGTTTTGGTACCAGTGCCGAATACGAGTCCCATAAGACCCATGAATACTCAGAAATCTCCATCTACAGTGAAGCTAAGAGTGGCACTTTGGACGGTGATATGGACGTGTGCGCTGGCATGAGTTGAGCCAGCAGCAACAGATGGGCACAGAGACAGACAGGGCCTGGGGTGGTTGGAGAGACCAGCCATGGACAGATGGGAGGGGATGGGAGGGACCTGGGGACGAAGGAGGAGATGGGTGGAGCGGCCCGCGGCTGCAGCGAGTGTATGAGCACGCCACAAGGAGAGAGACAGGGCCTAGAGACAATGGAGATGGGTAGAGCGACCTGCGGCTGCAGCGAGTGAATGAGCACGCCACATGGAGACAGACGGGGCCTAGAGACAATGGAGATGGGTAGAGCAACCCGCGGCTGCAGCGAGTGTATGAGCACGCCACAAGGAGAGAGACAGGGCCTAGAGACAATGGAGATGGGTAGAGCG
>JAODJX010000007.1:915443-927246 GCA_026776945.1 Isichthys henryi
CGCTGGCTCTCCACACTGCAGGCGGGATGCAAGAGGACACGCGCCACACGCTGGCTCTCCACACTGCAGGCGGGATGCAAGAGGACACGCGCCACACGCTGGCTCTCCACACTGCAGGCGGGATGAGAGGGGGCACGCGCCACACGTTGACTTTCCACACTGCATGTGGGATGTGAGAGGATGCGCGCCACATGTTGGCTCTCCACACTGCAGGCGGGATGAGAGAGGACGCACACCACACACTAGCTTACCACACTGTGGGCGGGATGAGAGGGGGCACGCGCCACACGCTGGCTCTCCACAATGCACGCGGGATGTGAGAGGGGGCCATACGCGGAATATGAGACGGCAGCACTTACGAGATGAGAAAGGGCACCATGGGATGTGAATCTCGCTGGAGGCCATTTTCTGGGAAAAACCCACTGTTGCACTTGCAGAGCATTCTGAAGGACAGTCCATCTGGCTGAAAACAGCTGGGGGGGGCACACGGGATCCAGAAGGATGCCTCTAGGGTTCGCTAGCCCAACAATATCAGCAGAACTGAAGAAATTAGGGACGTCTGCTCTTTCCTCAAAAGATACACCCATAATCGATCAGATAAATTCAGGGTCCCTCAGTACAGATGCTGAGAGATGAGAAGACAGGCTAAAGGGGGTTCTGAGGCCTGACATAATGGAGTCATGGTCTGTGCATGTAAAGGAGAACAAGCACAAAAAATATTTCTGTGTGCAAAGTGACCAAATGCGGCAGGCATGTTGAGGAAGCGTGTTAAGAACTGCAGTGCTGCTGGGCTTCCAAAGCTCATCGGTATCCTGTGTGGATCTGGAACGATGCAACACGCTGACGACATGCAGCCAACTGAAGACGGCTGCGGGAAAAGCGTGGGGTGGCTGAGGCCGAGGAAACACGGCTGAGCTCAGGGTGTGTGTGGGCCAACATGACACATACTTTCCAGTGTTGAAATGGATCGCTGGCCACGAGGTCTGATCTTTGCTCCTCCAGTGAAAGCTCACGTTCCACGCTACCCCTCGAGCAGAGCCTGAGTTATGATGAGGTTAAGGCCGCTGTTACGGGCGTATCAGCTTGTCCCTGAAGTCTAGTGGCAGTGTTTTTGCAAACATTGCATAACATTGCGGAATTTGCTCAAGAGAAAAATGCTCTTTTTGATAAATGGTGTGCTGCCGGTAAATTGCACACTTTTGAACAACCGAAGGAATCACATTTATAAATGTTCTGGAATCACATTTATTTCTCTTAAGTGTAAAATAGAAGACTGAGATTGTTCCCATGCTAAAGTGTCCTGGCATAATTCAGTACCTCAGAAAGCAGTGTTTTGGTGATGGGACCCACTGCAGCCATGAGCTACTCAAGCTGGATATGCAGGTGTACAGGGAGACAGCTGACTGGCCAATGCTCAATTCATGCTAATTAACACCAATTAACACTAATTAATGCTAAAGGGAGAGAGCTTGTACTGGTCTGAAATGCGACATATACTGCTGAGTACTGCTCTCAGCTTTATAGTGATAGGGATTCACTGCTGCATACAATGTCAATAAGACCAAAACACCGGAAACGGAGCCGGCGGGACCGGCAGTGACGCGGGGCATCTCATCCGCAAGCAGCGGGCCTCTCCTTCAGGAAGCAGCCATCTGGCTGTGGGCACAAATGAACTCCAGTAACCGCCTGAAAGCAAATGAAAGAATTTACAGCAAAACCATAGATGGCTGTGCAGAGCGTGGGGGTGTAACCACGAAAGGAAAGCCAGTGTGCAAAAGGCGGGGCTGCATTTACGAGCAGCAGGCTGCACACAGGGCAGGCATGTGGGCCAGCAAGGGGCCGGCAAGGGGCTGCCACGGGTCCCGCCCACTGACACCAGCTCGCAGGGTCCCGCCCACTGACACGTCACATCATGCCTGAGATGGACACCGTCCCATTGGAGAATTGCAAAAAAGCCTTGGCCAGCACCCCCCCCCCCAAAAGTATCGGAAGACAGTAGCCTAGGGGACATCTGATAAATGTCAGATGCTGACATAACAAAACCCACGCATAATAATTCTGCAATAATTCTGCAAAATCCCATTGGCCATTACACACCTCCCATGATGCATTTCATTTGTCCTATTTGAGGTTTATTACTGAGAACACAAACCAAGCTTATGGTGTGGTGATGATGAGTGCCATTACTGAAACATTACCATCAGGCTGTGAAAGAATGGAGCGAGCTTACAATGACAGAAGTGCTTTTCTGTGCCCATGGAAACTGCCCACACAGATCAGTATTACTTAATTAAGGCATCACACCTTAGAAGTAACCGAAACAGACACTGTCCTAAGGGAATGAATCCCGGAGCCTGCTCAGAAGGAGCATCTTACAGGGAGCTCTCAGCTCCGTGACGGTAACCAAAAGGTGATCGATGGAGCGATGTTCCAACACACTGCCACGTGCGACACGGCCGCTCCAGCATGTGCACATTTGAAAACACAAGGCATTTAGTACTGTAACTGGGTAACTGCCAGGCTGGGATAATCAGACATGCGAGATGACCTTCACCACGCCGATCGGCGGCTGGCTTGCTGATCAAGGCATGGTGCCTCCCTCCTTCTGCATGAGGAAGGCTCCCGTATATCAGGATGACTGGACAATATGGTAATGAAATCAAATGGAAAATAGACGGCGTAGGTGTGCTGACAGCTGCTGACTGTAAATCACGCTCCCATGAGTACAGTCGTGTACCAGCGCCAGTAGGGAATCCGTAACAGTACAGCATGTGTGGCACAGGGGAGATCCTGACACAGAGAGTCTGCTGTGGGGGAGGGAGACGACAGCAGCACGCGGCCCGGTCTTCAAGGCTGCTATGAAGCAGCCCTTCTCAGCCCCACACTGTCACTCGGCATGGCAACACAGAACTTCAAATACCCAGTGCTGCGTTTTCCACAGACACTATCTTTCAGGAAAACGGGACCAGAGTGCTTTCCAAGAGCAAAGAAAATGCCCTCCAGCCAGGAGAACAAACCCATCTTTAAGAGATCTCTAGCAAAAGCCATGATGATGATGATGATTTCAGGTGGCTGCCTTTCTGGGTGGATCTGATCATCACAAAGCCTGCTGCTACAGAACTGTACTACATGGCTGCTATGTCAGTCTTCACAGTTCTTTGAGTTCTTAAGGAGCACAGAAGAGCCATTTCCTAGTGAAACTACTTCAACAAGCAAGTGCACAGTCTGTAGATCTGGAATGACAAGGTCACACATCATGCAGCTACCCTTTGCGCTATGTTCATTTTTAATCCCAGTGTAAGGCTGTAGGATTCTCCCAAAATGTGTCATAGAGCCAATAATGGCACAGCAGCTTGAGGGTCAAGGAAGCGCCAGACACAAATGGATTCTCCAGACGTCTCAATTCTCATCAAATCTAATCATTCCAGAAATTCAAGGTTAACATCAAGACACTCATCCTGCAGCCACAGGTCTCCAGCTGACACAGGGGGCTATCTAGCACCTGGCCCCCAGGGTGGAGCCATCTCTAGCCGGTAGGCAAACCGCTTCCCTCCCACCCCTCATCTGGGATGTGTGGCACCCGCTGAAGGCAAAGGCATGCATGTCACATGTGACATGATTCACGGCACTGGGAAGAGGATACAGCATAGTTCATCACCCTCATGCATTTTCTTCTTTGTTGACCAGAATTTTAAATAAATAAAACCTTCGCAAACCTTTCATTTCTGCTTCCAGCTTTTCTGGGAATGGAGCTCACCAACGACAAGTTAACCTGATAGTGGAAGTGGACTGGACATAGCAGGCTGCAGTCCATGCATGCGGACACCACCAATGGTGAAAGGCAAGAGCGCTTGTACCGGCAGGAGACTGCGAGATCGCTCACCTGCTCCAGCTTGAAAGTGTGCTGGTTGAAGTAGTGCTGGAGTCTCTCGTTGGCGAAGTTGATGCAGAACTGCTCAAAGCTGTTGCTCTCGTAGTCTTCAAAGCCAAAAATGTCCAACACACCAATGGACAGGATCTTAGAGGGAAGAATGTAGGGTGTAAATTAGAAGAGACAGAAGAAACAGAACATCTGGAACGTGCAGGAGCAAGGAGGAAGGGTAACAGCACTGGTAAAGACAGAGCAGTGAATTCCCCGACCAGCGAGTCCGCTCCGCCAATTCCCCGACCAGCGAGTCCGCTCCGCCAATTCCCCGACCAGCGAGTACGCTCCGACAATTCCCCGACCAGCGAGTACGCTCCGCCAATTCCCAGACCAGCGAGTACGCTCCGCCAATTCCCAGACCAGCGAGTACGCTCCGCTAATTCCCAGAGGGCCATAACCCCAACTAGCGCCTGAAATGCAGCAATGCATGCTGGAGCATGACAGAGTCCCCGGAAAGGGTTGTTCCAGCCTCACCATGGGCTGTGGGCGTTAGAGCGACTGACAGAGCTGAATGCTTTCAAATCTGTGTCAGAGAAGACTAGAGGCAGGTAGATGCTGAGTCACAGAAAGCGTATTTCAGACATCATTCCTGACTTCTCCCCAGGCATGTGGCTTCTGTCCGGTCGCACAGCATGCACCTCTGCGCCCTCTGCAGTACCGTCCATATTTCATGACATTCGTAATGGCGCTGTGTCTCTCTCTGGAGCTGGATTCTGTGACCATGTCTGAAGGACCACATGTGGTCCCTTGAGCAAGATCCTTAACCCCAAAAACCACTTCAGGGGTGCCAGATAAATGAATGGCTGAGTCACTGCTCTGATCCCAAGCTTCTCTCTCACCCGAATGGCCGCATGTCCCATGGGAGCTGCACGGGAAATTGGAAAATCAAGAATTCCAGTACACCTCATACTTACACAAATGGTAAATAAAAGTATCAGGGTCATGAGGAGGAGTAGTCCCTCGTAGTGTCCTCCTAAGGGGGACCCAGGTTAGCGCCATATATCACACCCCTGCTCCGCCATTTGG
Source organism: Isichthys henryi (assembly GCA_026776945.1). Classification (NCBI taxonomy): domain Eukaryota; kingdom Metazoa; phylum Chordata; class Actinopteri; order Osteoglossiformes; family Mormyridae; genus Isichthys; species Isichthys henryi. The sequence continues at coordinate 920,395 of JAODJX010000007.1, forward strand.
AATACCACAGGCATTTACGGCCCAGAAAATAAAGCACCGTTCATGTGGATTTCCCAGAATGCCCCTGCAGAAATACCCTATCTGGGAGAACACTCCCTGGTTCTGGTGGGGGGTTAGAACAGGTTGTTAAGGTGAGAGCTCCACCTAGATACAAGGTCACCCTTCCTTTCCCCAAACCAGTCCTGTAGTCCAAAGCAAAACCCTGCCTCATGAGCTCACCTTGGCACTCTCCTCCAGGTCCTTGTTGTTGAGCAGGGCGTGGTTGATCCGGAACACGATCCAGTCAAACAGGGCACTGTAAAGGGATTTGGCCATCGAGTCTCGCACGGTGCCAGCCTGAGAACAACAAGGGTAACATGTTACTGGAGGCCAACTGAACCTCACCTTTTCATCTGGGCTGCCGTCGGTGCGACATCCCCTACTGTCCATGGAAAATTAAGACTTTTTCCAACTGTGATGGATCAGAGAGACAAGCAACAGCTGAGCACAAGTCTGGGTGCAAATACCCAGAGATTTCCCAAAATGTTTCCTTTTACACAGAGAGTGCACACATAAGAAGCACCACTGTGACACACACACACACACACACACATAGACACACACACGCCTTCAAATTTCAGAGCCATCCAAACCGCATAGGAGCCACATGGCTCCTGCTGGGACTGCGGGCTGTGTACTGCGGGCTGTGTACTGCGGGCGGACACCCCATCACATCGTCAGCTGGACGGATTGACGGGACAAACGGGACAGATCAGCCAGGCATCTCAGCTGTTCCTCAGACATAATACTAAACTGATATAAAAAATGAGGGATAAAAGGAGCATTACGGACCAAAAGCTCAGTCAACAAAAGATTAGAGGTACGTGTCTTAAACGGACCCCGAACCTGCTTAGGTCAGACACCATAAAACCTGAACGCTGCTGAGATTCATGACACATCAGCCATTTTCTCATTAGGGGGCGTCTTATTTTGGCAAAACAGTGGCAGGCCTGAAGGGGGTGGCGGGGAAATCACAGAAATGACATCACCTTCATCCTTTTGCTTCTAACGGTGCAAAAGTGCCTGAGGTCTGTCTTTTATTTGCGTATTACGGACTGACATGACGCCAATGCGTATCACGAATACACGTGAAAACGAAACAGACCAGACCCAACCAAAAATCAGGGAACATTCCTGTGATACATATATGCACACACATAGCTTTCAGTGCCGGTTTGAAGCCTGTCTCTCAGGATGAACATTCCGGATCAATGGCGCATGCTTCAGGGGGATCGCCAGCAGTTGAAGCCAGAGCTGTTGGGAGTGGAAAGCCGATGGAAGAACACAACGGGCCAAAGATTTGGTGGAAGAAGCCTGGGGCGTAATCATGATTATGAGAGCAGGTTGGGCAACTTCAGCAGCCATAAATCACTGATAAGCTACTTATTAGTCAACCGGCCTGGCATAGAAACCGGCCGACACGCTCCAGCAGAGGGCCCAAGTAGCTGGGACACAATCTAATGGAGGAACAGCAAATACGATTACTGCACTACTCTGAGAACAAGATAATCCTGTTCTCTAACCATAAGAGGCATTTAAATTCATTTGTTCTTTGACAAAGGATGGAAACTACTGAACAGTTTTAACATTCAACAAGCTGATCTTGTTTTGGATACATTAGCAGACTACTTGGTGATGCACAAAAAAAGCACAATGTAACAGAGGATGGCCAAGCAAGAGCTATTCTGCTGGATTTGTTTCTGGTATCAGGCTGCTACCAGAGTTTTACAAGGCTGAGAATGTGGCTCCTTTTTGGAGAAGTAAAGCTTGGCAGGCCCAGGTCAGACCTCACCAAAATGACATCATCAATACCAAGTGACTGAAAATCGCAGCGAGAGGCACACAGGCGCATTCCACTCCCATTCACTCTCCCCCCAGCCTTTCCATGTTTACTGAACCCCTCCCATCACAGGAAATCAGCGTGAGTCGTTCCATGCCAGACGTTCGGGCAATTCAAGACTCGCACTGTGATACGGACACGGACAGCCTGTTGTGGCCTATCAGGCAGGCCGCTGTATCCCCATGTGACTAGACAAAAGGGAAGATTGTGAAACAATCTGCCAGAGTGAGATTACAGCCATATATCAGTGAATGAGCGGCACTCAGCATCAGATCACATACAGACGCGCATCACCGCTCCCATCAGGTGTGAGAGAGGTGTGAAAAAGCTTCAGGATTACTTATGTACAGTAAGCCCCGGCCGACCTACGCTTAGGTTACTTATAGTACTCAGGGAGTGTCCTGCTGAAGGCCAGGACTTGCCCTTCACTTTAGGCTTGGCCACCATTATGGTAATTTGAGGTAAAAAAAAAAGATTTCATGATATCGGAATATCGGTGCTCTGAAAAATACTGGCAAAATACCATATTACCGCAGTATAATGTCAGGATTGTATAAATATTAAATAATCCAAAGTCTACTTCCCTTCCCATCCTTATGAAAAGTTCAGATTGCGATTTTTACTTTTTCTCCTCCATAATAAATTACTGCTTCATTCTTATAACACACAAAGGTGCTAACACATCAGGCATTTGTTACTAACAGGACAGGATAAACAGTCAAGGGAGATATCAGCTTGCACCATTTTTTCCCACCCGTCTCAGTAGCAAAAAATCTTGTCAGAACCAGCACATTTTCATTCCAGCTATTCACCCGATGCGTCCCTGGCACAAACGACCATAGGGTGAATGATCTCAGCAACGCGAGGCACCTACAGCTCGCGGAGCAACAAGTGCTACACACAGCTTTCTGAGACACAGCTGTGACTCAGGAATCATATTTTGCAAACTGGGGTGTGTGTCCTTGTGTCACAATCCAGGATGGTCAACGGACTGTGGTGCAGCGTACCAGAAAAAATCGTCACCCCCCACAGGAGTGACCCTACGTTTTAAGAGGTGTCTCTCCACCCACGACTCCACGGCAGGGCTCACAGAGGGTCCCGTGAGGGCCAGGCAGACATGAGGCATGACACAGCAATGCGGGAAGGCCTCAGCTTCCCAGAAGCCCTGATTCCAGCTCTGTGGGTGTCTGAGGTGAAGGACGTGTAGTACCTCAGCCAGCTTGTAGGGCACGATCAGCCTCTCGCCCACCGTCACGGTCTTCCGAGTGGTCAGGGCCTCAAACAGCATCTCTTCTTTAACCTGTCAAGCAGAGACCTTGGTGAATTCATGAGAGAGGATGAGCCGCAGTCACATGCCCCAAGCTCTTCACCCTGTGCTTGGACTAGATGGCATGTTCTTCAAAGCCAGCTTCACAGTGAGAGGGGTCGCATTCCTTGCTGTGCTGAGCAAACGCCCTGCTGACAATCCAGAGGTGAAGAATAGCAGTTACTCTGTGAATCTTGAGCTCAGACTTTAACCCCATAGATTGTTTAGTTATGTCTATGGCATCTGGCCATGAGAAAGACGTGTTCTCGGTTACTGACGCTGCCCCACGGCGCAGGCAGCTCGCGCTGCAAACATCTGCTAGCTGAGGGAAATGCGTCATGAAGAAGGTCACCATCAGCAACTGCAGACTCGAGGACACGGGTGACACGAGAGAGAGGGATGCTACAGCGAATGAGCGACAGAGTCAGGAGAGGAGCCATTCTGTTACCTAAAGGCAGCATGTGACCCAGCAAATGTGAACATGGACACTGTATCTCCCCTGAGACTCTGGTGCGGCTTAAAGTGGGTCATTGCACATGAAAAACAAAGCTATATACCTGGAGTCGACCCAGATAAGAGTTCTTTTACCGAGAACAGAATTAACTGGTTTCCACTCTATGCCAGTGATGCTCCCTGATACAAATGCTGGCCATGTAATAGTGCTTCACATCCCCAAAAAGGATTTGTGCATCTTGACATTTAACTGTGATTGACACTTATACAAAACCACCCCACCCCACCCCCCCCAAAAAAAGCAGGCAGGAGATCGGGATTCCAGCGATAACGGGCCATGGTGATGACTGGACACCGTGTCCTCAAGATGACAAAAGTTACAGATGGCCTTCCGCCTTTCTGGAAGCCTCCACTGTTGCATCCTGGACAGCTTTGGGAAGCAAAAGCTCAGCTTGTCGCAATTATTTTACAAACTATTATCTCCCATCAAGGAAACATTTTCATGGGTGTAAACAGCGCAGCTGCAATTGATTCTTATGGTGCCAACGGGCAACACTCAGTCCACAGAGGTCTCAGCACATGCTGAGGTGAGCACCAGCCAGGTCCTGGTAGCACATGGGAGGATCCGGCTTCAGATTACAACATTAAACTATTTGGTTTGGAGTTGGCAACAGGATGTAATTTGAATCAAAATCATTCCTTCTGAAAAACCTGTTTTGAACAACCGAGAAAGAATTAAGCTCAAATCAAAGCTGACTATATTAGTAGCACAAACTCACCCATAGCTCAATTTTTTCAAGTCTTTGAATCACACAATTCCACATAATTAAAGAAAACAGGGTGTCTGTCCCATGTGCCAAAGTGTGATCCTATCATTTGCACTTGTCACAGATCTACTGTGGCTAATTTAATTAGCAGGTCATCTGGAACAAAGAGAAACGAGGTAATTACAGTGATGAAGTGGTGAGGTGAGCTGCAGGGGGCCTGAACCCCAGAGCCCAAACCAAAAGTGCGTAGCGTCACCCAAACACTAACAAATATGGGAAGTGTGTCTCCATGGTAGAGCCACGTGTTAATCACACAGCCCCTCCTCATAGAGCTGCACAAACAAACAGCATCAAGGCCCCTTCCACCTAGCCCGAGTTCTGGCACACTTCTCTACTGTACCCTGATTTGCTGATTCATAAATATCCATGCTGAAGGTTTGACTTTGCCCACTATGTCAGGGTTTGGTTATTTCTGCACACTGCCATATGCCTCTCTGGCTGTCCTTCACGTTCCTACAAAGCTGGTTTTTAACACTGAATGCACCTGCTTCCCCAATGAGCCCTTCTGACAGCAGCAGAGACATGACACACTTACACAGACAGGAGGCCGCAGCCCAGAACGCCACGGTGCCATCCCCCAACATGATGACTGGGAATGGACTGGGAATGCAGTGTGAACACACTCCTCTACTTATGCACCATCTGAAACCCATTTTAGCAGCTGAGCTCCTCCTAAACTTCGAGTCAGTCTTGCTATGTTTTGTTTTTTTTACCTTGTCCACTGCAGATCAACAGTAAGGCCGAATTCAGCATCTCAATTATTTTTGACGATGGTAAAGATTTACAGGCAGAGCAAGTGGTGACGGGATCTTGACACCTCTGCAGACCCGAGCACTGTGGCACGTTTGGTACGTGGGTGAAGCGCTCGCTTTTGTAACCTGGGACCCATGGAGGGAGGCGATGCAGTAAAGACATTCCCCGCCTGGACCGTGGCCACCGGACCTGCACTCGAGATCACGCTTAACATTACCTCCAGCCTACGGGCTGGCGGCATGCGGGTTTCTCTACACGCAAAATCAACGACACACATTACATCATGTGGGCTTAGGAGCTCACATTAAAAAAGGCTTTAAGGAATGTCTGCTGCTGGGGGGGGGGCAGGTCAGAAGAATGACCTTCCCCAGAAACACTGCTAACACTCTAAAACAGGCAAGTCCTCTTAGTGGGGGACATATATGATAATTAAATTATGCACAGCCTCCACATCACATTCCTGCACATAATTCAGCAGTTGGAGCTACAGAAGGCACCGTCTGCAGGCGACATCGGTGGGGTGAGGGTTAGGGTTAGGGGTTAGGGTTAGGGGCAGCACCGGGGCCTTACAGGAAGCCTCTTCATTATTTCATTGAGAAAAACAGAATAATTTGTACAAAGGCTCCTCTGAAGTGTTGTTTTTCCCATCTGACATTCTGAAAAGGAAAACTTTCTCTGGGAAGGCATTCCTTTTAGTATACGGCAAATCAGACAGTTACAATAAAACTTTTAATGGAGTCTTAGCTGAAAAGGATCGTATTAAACAGTTTAGAATGGAGAACTTCCTCTCGGGGTGAGGGCAGGCTGGAGAACAGCAGTGAGAATTTGGGTTGGAGGGGGACTGGGTGCAGGAGACTGCAGATGCCCTGTCAATCCACAAAGAGGGCTGCCCCTCCCCCACACCATTCGGAGACCAAAGGCACATGTGGCGCACGTCCCCGGTTCGTAGCCCGGCTGGGCTAACAGACGCAGACTCCTAAAAGCGGAGCTGCGTGTTCACAGCTGGCCACAACAGCCTGGAAATTATTCAAATGATTCAAAATGACTAACGGGCCTAATGCAGATGCTCTCACACGGGGATGTAAGAGGGACGGCTCACCTCGAGCAGCTGGGACACAATGGGCAGGACGTCCAGGTTGCAGATGTCGATGGAGTCATCCCGATATGTCTTCTTCTTATAGCGGATATTCCCCAAGTGAAGGATAGCGGACAACAGAGAAAAGATCCTGCAAATGGAGAAGAGAACATGAGCCAGTTGCATCAGCATTAAAAAGCTTTTCCTGACCCATCATACGTGGAGAAGGCAGGCCTGGGTCTGATCGACGCAGGGTCACACAAACGGAGACGACCATGAAGTGGGAAATCCACAGCACTGGGCCACCATCGTGGACCAAGCTTACTGTGTACGTGTAGAGGGCAGGAAGCCCACCCCGTCCCGCTGTTGTGGACCAGGCTTACTGTCTACACACAGCAGGCAGGAAGCCGACCCCGTCCCGCTGTCGTGGACCAGGCTTACTGTCTACACACAGCAGGCAGGAAGCCCACCCCGTCTCGCTTTCGTGGACCAGGCTTACTGTCTACACACAGCAGGCAGGAAGCCCACCCCGTCTCGCTTTCGTGGACCAGGCTTACTG
>JAODJX010000007.1:927366-943583 GCA_026776945.1 Isichthys henryi
CACACAGCAGGCAGGAAGCTAACCCCGTCCCGCCGTCGTGGCCCAGGCTTACTGTCTACACACAGCAGGCAGGAAGCTAACCCCGTCCCGCCGTCGTGGCCCAGGCTTACTGTCTACACACAGCAGGCAGGAAGCTAACCCCGTCCCGCCGTCGTGGCCCAGGCTTACTGTCTACACACAGCAGGCAGGAAGCCCACCCCGTCCCGCCGTCGTGGACCAGGCTTACTGTTTACGTGTGGTGGGCAAGAAGCCCACCAACTCCATTGCCAGCTGCAGCCGCTCGAAGTCGTGCTTCAGGTCCTCTCCTTCCACCGTGAAGCAGTCCTGCTGGGACAAACAGCAAAGATCCGCCATTAGTGGAGGTGCCTGGTTAGTCAGTGACTCCTCCCACAAGCAAGGAGATTCCTCCCACAAGCAGGGAGACCCTCATGGAGCTCCTGCTCCTCTATTTAAGGGGAGAGCAGGGTTATCGGCCAAGCCTTGGGGCCTCATTGTCTAATTTTCTGAAAGCTCAAGCACTAAGAGAGCTGACCTAATGGAGCAGGGAGAAGACAGCCTTCTGGAAAGCCAGCTTTCAGCTTGGTCAATAAGGTATTTTTTCCTCAGATACTTTACAGATTCAGACAGAATGGACTCCTCCAGTCTATTAAAAGAATGGAAAAAAACTACAAGGCCTATTCTGTAATACAAACCAAATTGAACACAGCTAATATATTATAATCTTACTCTTTATAACTAGTGTTAAAAATAATACTTAATGAAGAATGGAAAATTCATCAAGATAAATTCAGGAGAACAGAAGCTGGTTATTGGAGAGATTCCTGTTTTCCAAAAACCAGTGATGCAATTAATGTTTCTGAATTCCACCCCAACTGAAACTCCATCCATCCATCCATTTTCCAAACCGCTTATCCTACTGGGTCGCCGGGGGTCCGGAGACTATCCCGGAAGCAATGGGCACGAGGCAGGGAACAACCCAGGATGGGGGGCCAGCCCATCGCAGGGCACGAGGCAGGGAACAACCCAGGATGGGGGGCCAGCCCATTGCAGCAACTGAAACTCAAACATGGAAATATAGCAAAATGCATAAAACAAAAAAAGATCTTATTTCTTTTAAGAAAAACTGAGTTAAAAAAAAATCTGGTTTGTGGGAATATCCCCACTGCAATTATCTCGGGGAAGATTTTTTCCCCCCCACTTTTTCCATTTGTCTGACATACACACGTGTTCACACACATGCAGACTCACATGCAGTCACATGCACAGTCCACATATTCATTCATGTCTTTGTGGGGACTCTCCATTCATTTCAATGGCAGAACCATAATCCCAACTATGACACCCTTAACCCCTAACCAGCCCTAACCTTAACCATAAATAACCAAACAAAATACAAGCTTTGGCATTTTTAGTTTTTTATTTGCAGATTTTTATAAAGTAAAATGTCCCAGCAAGGTAAGATACTGCAGGTTTTTATGACACTGTGGGGATATCGGGTCTCCACAATGTAATGATTACAAAAACAAACAAACAAACACACACAAACACACACAAACACACACACACACACACAGAGGGTATACTTATCCTTATGGGGCCCGCTCATTCACTTCTATGGGGAAAAATGCTAACGCTAACTATGACGACCTTAACCCCCACCCTGCCCTACCCATATCCATAAGTAACCAAGCAAAATACAAGAGTTTTTGCATTTTTAGTTTTTTCATAGCAGTCACTAATTTTTATAAAATAAATAGAGTTTTATAAGAAAAAAACGGATATTTATCACGTTATGGGGACATTGTGTCCCCATAAAGATAGGTATACCCGCTTGCGCACACACACACACACGCACACACAGTCTATGTGGTTAAATTCTAAGGACTGTCTGGTAGGTTTTAGCACATCTACATGATCAAAGAGCTTTTCCTCAAACGGGAAACTGAATCAGACCTCAAAAAAGGTCATAATAAAAAGTTAAGAATAGTTAGGATTTTACTGAAGCACCACAAAAAGACTAATGCTGCTCGCCACACGGCTCAAGGTGACATCTCACCTTCCCTAAGTCTACTATAATCTGGGACTTGAGCCAACAACTTCCAGGATAAAAATGATTGTCTGTGATGAGCGCTGTAGCGCATCAGCCATACTCTGAAACATCAGATTTGGAGTCAATAGGGTCAGGTACTGTAGAATAATTCCGTGCTGCAAGGGATGATCCACGATACAAGAAAGTCATCCTCAGGCACCACAATAACAACGGAACGGTAAAGAACACAGAGCGCAAACCTGATGCACAATCCGGCCCGATAAGCTGCAAACCACGTAACTTTCAGCTGCAGGAATCACTGCCCGAATGTTCTGATTTCATAAGGAGCAAAGTGCCTGTTTCTGAAAAAGCAGCCCGAACCAGCTAATCTGCCATAAATGGAACAACTAAGAAGCGACAACGGATGGAAATCCAATATGGCTCTGGGTCACTCGATTTATTATTGTCTTGCAAGGAAATGTAAAGGAATAAACGGGCAAGAGAACCTAGATTTGTGTTTCGGCAGTTAACATCCCTATAATTTCTGCTACTTTCCATCACAGGAAAGCCAACTTCTCATTCTGTGTCGTAATTCCATACTTATGGGTTTCATTTATTGGCATGCGATTCATAAGCAGGACTTATGCAAGCTCTAATTCCACTATTTTGCAGCGAACATTCATGCATTTCATCAAACTTATGCAGGAAAACCTTCACTTCCACTTGGTACTGATACCCTACTGGTATAAAGACAAAATGAAAACATAGGTCACAAGTGCTACATTCACCGCTCACTCGTCGTTTTCCTCCAGGAACACTGACAGGAAGGGACGGCGTGATTTCCAGAAGGCTCAGGACGCCAGCGGGCTCACTTACCCTCCCTGGTACTCCACGTCACTTGCCAGCCCTCCCTGGCCCCTCCCTGGCTCTCCCCCAGCCCTCCCCGACAGGCACTGGATCAAGAATCCACCACCGAGCAGAGCACAGAGAGGTCCTGGGGCAGCACCCCATTCCAAGCATGCAGCACTCAGGTGTGGGTATTTCGCATCGCCACAGACAGGAAAAGTAGATGGCCATAGCGGATGGTGCCTATCCTGCTTGGTCATTTGCCTCAGGAAACTGCGACCTGACTGGGCTTCGATGACGCATCTATACAGCTCCAGTGGGAATGTTAGCTGGGTTAGCGTGCAGCCAGGCCTCCCTAGTGAGCAGGTCCGGGTCAGGGGCTGCAGCCTAGTGCTTAGCAACAGAAATGAATGTGTTGCAGTACACCAGCATTACGCGTCTCTGGGGGGAGGGTTCAGGAGCACCAGGAGAAAGGGGGCTTTTGGCAGGCCAAGGGTGCCTACACAAAGTCAATATAAAGAGGCCTTATCGCTGCAGTTATCTGGGCTTTGATCGATCGCCTGGAGCTGAATGGAGGATGTGACCCGTATCCAGAGAGTCACAGGGGCTGCAGCTCAGTGAAACGGCCGCTAGGTGGCAATGTGATGTGAGGCAGTCTCAAATCGAGGAGGTGGTAATGGGGTGGGGGTGAAGGAGGCGTGAGGACTGCAGCAGGTGGACACAACCCGAATCAAAAATGACAGCAAGAATCACAGAACCAAAGGGAAGCGGGGTGGTGGGGCAGGTCCGGGTGTGAGGTGAGAATTCCAGAAGCCCAGCGTGGGGGGGTGGGAGTTGTGGAGGCAGGGCTACTCCAGCACTGACACAAAGAGCAGACATACTGACCGCTTCACTCTCACAGTGATTTCCCCAATGCGACGTGTGGCCTTTCTGTGTCATCTGTAAATAAGGCAGATGGGGTTAGGTAACATCCCAAACACAGCGGGCTTTCTGCACGCTGGGGGGGGGGGGGCAATAAGAATACAGGCAGCCAGACAGCCAGCCTGGCCCTGCACACGTCCACGCCTCGCAAGCTCAATACAGAGGGCTGAGACTTCCTTCATGGCAAAACTCAAATGAAGAACAATAAGCCAAGTCAAATTCAGGATGGATGGTGAAATTACACATGGCAGGATGATTTCATGAGGTCTTCCTTAGATCTAAACGTCGTTAAGGCTGCGCCTGGTGTCACGTGGTCAGCCTGCATGTCAGGCGGGGTCACATGGGGCTGCTGTAAATCGTTATGCTGGAGTGAGTGTGGAGTGTGGGTGGTGTGCCTCAGTTTACAATCAAGCAGAAGCTCCTAGGGCTGCAGAACAATGGCCCCCATTTCCGTTTTCCTGTTTGCAAGGTGGGAGAGCAGCATGCCTGCCTCCCAAAAGCCTCTGGGAGCAGGAGCGTAGAGCTACTGCAGATTAAAAACGCAGATTCCCGGGACAAATTACAAGCAGAGAATACAGAAAGCGCACATTATACATCATAGACAGATATATTCACACATGTTGTCTGAACACAGATTTCACAAAAACAGCCCAAGTTCGACACAGACTACCACAGAAGCAACTTTTTGTATAAACTGCAGTGCCCTCTGCTGTGGGTATCAGCACTGTAATCCAGTGAGCGTGCCAGTGCGGCTGCGCACCCACCTGGTTGAGGTAGTGGTACTCCTCTGGCTTCTGCAGGTGGAACATGACCCTCTCTTCATCACTCGCTCCTGCCAGCAAGTAGTAAAACACGTGGTAGTTCCTGCAGGAAACACGCGTCACACTGTCAAGGAGCTCGGCTCTCGAAGGAGGAGACCTTCTGGGAATAAAGTCTCCATGGCAAGAATAATATCAAGATGACAGGAGGTACAACACAGCGTAAACGGAGGCCACACTGCACTTCGGTGCCATTCATTTTAATTAAGAGGTGAGGGGGAAGTTATTTTAATATTTTCCTCCGTGTCTTTGTGAATGTGGAATTTTGCACGGTCTCCCCATGCATGTGTCAGATCAGTCTGGGTTTTCCAGCCTCCCCCCACAAACATAAAGAGATAGATCAGCTTGCTGTGACCATGAGCTGCTGTGTCAGCCCCGCAGCAGACTGGTTTCCTGGCCAGGGTGCCCCCTCCTTGGTGTTTGCCGAAACCCGACCTGGGATAAGTGGTTCTGGGAAACTGACTCAAAAAAAAAATGAAACCGTCTGACCATCAGATTTCATGACATGTAATACTTGCAGACCGGGTCCAAAAGGGGGCCGATTTTATTGCATCTCGCATCCATCGTCTGTTTCTGCTCAAAGCCATCACTTAGGTAACCATAATGTCTGTCACTGAATGTCAACAGTGGAGTAAAGCAGATTTAATTCACGAAAAAGATCAGCCATGAGTGAGGACATTGCGGCATTAGAAAAGGTTCAATGTAGGGCTACAAGAATGATTCCTGGTCTTAGAGGAATGTCTTATGAGGAGAGGTTAGCTGAGCTAAATCTGTTCAGTCTCAAGCAAAGGAGACTAAGGGGGGACATGATCCAGGTATATAAGATACTAACAGGTCGGGATGCTGTTCAACCAAATACTTACTTCAATATTAGATCAAATACAAGAACTCGTAGCAATAGGTGGCAATTAGCGGAAGAACATTTTAAACTGGATTTGAGAAAACACTTCTTTACACAGCGTGTAGTTAGAGTATGGAATAGTCTTCCTGTTAGTGTAGTGCAAGCTAAAACCTTGGGTTCCTTTAACCCTCTGGGGTCTAGGGGTAGGGAACATACTTTCACTGACTGGGACATGATCACAACATTTCATTCAATATCATAAACTTAATTCAGGGGAAAATCTGTTATTTCTTATATATTTGTTTTGACATTAAACTCATCTTAGTGTAAATATGTCAGATTTATGTGAAATTTAATTTGACATCAAAGTACAGACATTGCAAAATGCAGTCTGGAACACTTGCAGAAACATTATAAAAGTACATAGTAAACAATGGTGGCAGTTTGTTTTGGTCCCAGATATCTGATCACCAAAGTCTTGGTTACATGAAGATGACTAAATGGTGTAGTTACAACATTCAGTTGGATAAATAAATAAGAAAAACCTAACTCATGTCACTATTTCTGGGCTCCTTTCATTGAATATGTAGCAACACCTGGCCACACCTTTTATGGCGCTGATGGGGATGTATCTGGATCGCCTTTCACTTGCTGCGTTGTTCATCTAATTACCATGCAAATGCGATTTGAATATGCAGAAATGCAGCTATTTATAATGCGAATAGCGATCTTCAGGTGAGGGCGGCACTACACCCCCCATGCAGGTAAAACAAAGAAAGGTGACATGGTTTATTTTTTTGCCGATTTAACCTAATTTTACAAACTTTAATACTTCCAAGAATTGACGTTTTGAAAAGACGACAAAAGTGAGTGAGTGACTGAAATACACGAGAAAGATACGCGGAATCGCCGACGATGCCGTCAACTCCAAAGGGTTAAATCAGAGCTAGATAAGATTTTAACAATTCTGAGTGATTAGTTGAATTCTCCCAAAATGAGCTTCATGGTCGGAAGGCCTCCTCTCCTTTGTATTTCTTATGAATACTTTAATACTTTTAATACTTTTCCCCCTTTTTTCATCAGGAGACACTAACTGCTCACCACATGGTTTATGGAATACAGGGGGGCAGGAGGGGGGCGGGGAGAGGACCTGAGGACCTGGAGGAAACCGGAGGAAGACATGGGGAAAATATGCAGACACCATACACGGACCCGAACCCTGCTTTGCAAAGGTGCGGCCGGTGGCTGGGTGATGAGGTACACTTACCTTTCATTGTGCTCCTGGTAAACCAGCCTGGACTTTTCTAGAAGGTACTTCTCCACATAAGCTCTAAAAAGCAGAAAAAAGTGCTGAGGTCAAGAATTAGCAAATAAGTCCAGCAAATCAAGCCAATCTCTCTAACATTCTTCTATATGTAAACAGGATACAGGAACGGGAGCCAAATGAGTTGTGAAATGACACCTGACTATAGTTTCGTGAATCAGAGGATCGCAAAGCTTCTTTCACTACCTACACATTCCTATCATAAATGACAGATAACCGAGGCATGAGAGCAAAGTAAGGAATCTCTGAACTTTAGCTACATTAACCAGCTGAGCTAGTTTTATCAGGAAGCCGGGAACAGCCTGTTATCAGATGTCAAGCAGCCAGCCAGGTGACGGCCACACGGCGACGGTGAAGCGGGAGCCCGGCAGGCCGCCATTACCCGCCAACGGTGCCGCTCTCCTGGTAATTCACTTGGATAAACTTGCCGAAGCGGCTCGAGTTGTTATTGTGAGCCGTCTTCGCGTTTCCAAATGCCTGCAGGAGGGACAAAAAAGGAGAGGGGGGGGAAGAAAAAGTGAGCAAATAAGGGAAAAGTATGGGCTGATGAAGGTAAGGATCAGGGAGCTGCGTACATGTTTGGATGTGCTGAAAGTATAGAAAAACAACTAGCCCTCATAAATGAATCAGAAGCATAAAAAACATCGATCTGGAAATGACAGACTGGCACTTAGCAGTCACAGCTGACCTCACTGGATAAGCTTCATAATCCGGGTGAAACATGATCTAAGGGTTGAATTCCCAGCAAGTCATATCCTTCTGCGTGAATTTTGTAGTACATGCCAGGCCTAGTATCTTTTTGGACATGGCCCAGCCCTGACGTGAATCTGGGGCACAGCAGCAGAGCTAAGAGAACTAGCCCGGCGATTCCCTTTGGGCTGCTCGCCTGAGTGTAACCCCAGCCTGCTGGGGAAGTCGTCAAGCCTCACAGTCATTTGTAGCCATGCCGAGAGTAAACAAACTGCTGCAGGCAGGGCCCTGCTGGCGGCCAGTGGGCCCCTCCCGTCCCGCGTCGTCACGCCGCAGAGCGGTGCTGTGGGCCGGCCCAGAAGTAAACATTGGCAAGATCTCAGGCGAACCTCCCCGGCCATGACTCATGCCTCACTGCTGCATCGAGGCCGCGGTGAAAACCGGAAACCAAAGGGCCCTGTGTCCCTGCTGATCCACAGCTAAAGCTGCCTCGACCTGGCAAAACGCGCTCCATGCAGAGGGGAAGGGGCGGGGAGCACCATGGAAACAGGCCGTGAACAAATAAACCCAGGAGAAGATTATAGGTAGGGCAGGAGGTGGACAACTGACACTGGCAATGATGAGATTAAATGTGAGGGTGGTGAGTGGCCCAGTGGGTTAAGTCTCTGTGCTTGTGGTCAGAAGAATGTCAGTTTGAGCACCGGCTTCAGGAGAACAGTCACATGTCTGTAAAACCTTAAGCAAGGCCCTTAAACCCCAGCTCTAGGGGTGTTGCCGCTTGGCTGACCCTGTGCTCTGACCCCCGAGCTATGGAGAGTAAGATGAGGTCAAGGAAGAGAAGTCATTATTTATTTACATGCTAAAAGGCCTGAGCAGCTTTTACCAAATAGGATGTACTGAGGACCAGCAACGCCAGCCAATGCCCAGTGCTCAAAGTGTGGACTATAGAGGTCCACATCCCAGTTACAAATACACACAAAAGCATCTATTCCCGCACCAAGGAAAAGGGTGAGCAAAACACAAACCCCTCGTCAAGGGAACAGGGTGCCAGTCAACCCACCCCAACCTGTATTCTACATGAAGTGAAAGGAATCTTAATTCGGTGCCGCGTAAAATTCAGAAGTGAGCTGGTCCATTAATCTGGGAAGAGTGCAGAGGTGAGGACATGGATGCTGGGCGATTTATTCGCTTCTGTGCCACCAAAAGAGCGACAGCACTCCAACTGGAGAGGAAAGGATCTTCCAGTCAGTCTAGACACATTTACAGTGTGAGGGACTTCATAACACTGCAGCCACATTTGGCACATACAGACCACTGTCCAGACAACCAAAACAGCCCCCTCGCCCCCTAGAGTGAGAGAAGGAGAATGACAGATCCAGGACAGACAATGTCTGATCACGCCCCACATGCTTATTCCTCGCCTCAGAGCCACGAGGCCAGGCAGACACACAAGTGCATTCTACCACTTTTACCAACCTCCCGTTTATTACTATCATTCAGCCGGGGGGGCCATGCACTTTCCCTCCTTTACTGAAGAGACGTTACTCCTTTTCTGCTGCATTCTAACAACTGCAAAACCCAGGCAAAAATGAAAATCTGAGCAGCAGGGCTGGGTACTTCTGTGGTACCAAATTCTGATGCCCACACAGCCAATCATGGCGTCTGACAGTTAATAAGCCTGCAGCACACTTGTGTAAAGTCACTGGTGATTAGCTGTCAGGTGTAACTTTACACAAATACATTATAGAGGCCGGAAGGAAAATTGTGAACTGGCTCATGTGTGTGAGGTTGCTTTTGTTTGTCGCATAGTGTAAAAATTTTTTTAAATGCCTATTAAATCATTAGTGTGGCTGCACAGGGTTCCAGACTGTGACCATTTAGTCGCATTTTGTGACAAAATTTTTGGAGACAGTGTGACTTAATTTTATAACTTTCGCACCAATGTGACTTACAAATACACCCCGCATACAGTGACAAATATGTCAATACATCATGGTATATCACCTGAAACACCCGGAGAGTCGATGTTCATGTGCATGCATGTGTGTGTGTGTGTGAGCGAAATCATCGGAACTTGGTTCGATTGCAGTTCCTCCAAGACACTACTGAGGAGGTGCTTACAGAGACAATCCTGCTGACTGCTTGACCACAAGCATCGGCTCTAACATGGACTTTACGTGGAAGTGCAGCAAGAAGAAGACAGCAAAAGGAATTATTTTTCTACCTCAAAATTAAGACTGAATAGCTTTTTGCTCACATCTCCATACACTGACGGTGCCAGTAGTGAAACGTACCGGCGCTTATTAGCGGGAAAACGTTACATCTTTTTTATTCAGTGAAAAATGAAAGATCGATCTGCTAGCCAGATTAAATTTATGAATTATAAACAAGTTGCAAGTCAAATAAGCAAAATATAAACAGAAGATTGAGAAAAGTATCGTTCAGGAACTGGTATTGAAATCAACGTATCGTTCTGGCACTGGTATTGAAAATTTTTGAACGATGTCCAGCTGTACTTAGCAGCGACCCAAAATAATTAACCCTCAAGAGCTTGACAGACATGGCAGACACGTCATTAGATAATGGGTGAGAGATACCATCAGCACTGTGTCATAAAACTGCCGCTCCCTCCCAAAACGGAGCACTCTCTGGGCAGCTACAGGCACCGGCAAGAACATCCATCCCATCCCAGAAATAAATCACCATGTTTGCCATCTATTCCACTACTGCTTCCATTTGTAATGGAGCACTGGAGCTGCGGGAAATAAATGACAGGATGGTGGCGGTCGGCGATGAGGAGACTGTCATGATGTCATACAGCGTCTCCTCTGTGTGATTGATGGGGGGGGGGGGGGGGAGTGTCTGTTTAAGCTAAGCTCCCATGGAAACCCGGGGCCGCAAATAATCGGCCAGAGAAAAATATTTTTAAAAACCTTTAATATTGTAAATTAAGGTGATTTTTTTAACCTTTGGAGTCTTACTGATTTAACCAGATTGCCACTAAAATTAATGTAATCTGGCCGGCTTACACTCCTTCACTGCGAGTCCCCAGCTGCAGGGGCCCGGGACGATGGCCCCTCCCTGCTCGCAGCTTTCACTGTGAGTCTCCAGCTGCAGGGGTCCGGGACGATGGGGCCCAGGACGATGCTCGCTGCCTTCACTGCGAGTTCCCAACTGCATCTTAACATCTTTCCACTTAATTCTCCAGCATTTCTGCAAACCCTCAAATCGTTCAATAAGATGTACATACACCCCCCACCCCCCAATCCCAACCTTGTGTTTCAATATGAAATATACATGGCATAATAAAGACTTGCGTATTCAAGAAGAGGACCATACTATACCTGTACAAAATCAAAATCTTTGAAAGATTGGGTCTATTGGAAAATCATGGTTAGGATGAGTGCAGTAAGATGAAGGAGACCCTAGGACAAAGACAGGGATGGTCACAGCAGTGACAGGATGTCAGGCTGTGGCGAAGACCCTGCTCCCCATGTGACCCTGTGAATGGCCCCAGGGATCTGTTCACCTGGGGATCACTTACTCATCACTGACTCATCACTTCTGTTTGGGGCCTGATGTCAGCTCGGCCAATGTCTATGACTTGGGGAGGGGGGAGCAATAGAAACCCTGACCACTAAAGCGTGTCGCGCTCACACCAAATCGTTACCTGGATACACCCGAAAACAGCACTGCTACAAAGTCCTTTTGAAAGATGCAAAATGCCAATCTTGCCTTGGAGAGACACACATGTTTACTGCTAATGTGGACAATAGCCTGCGACCAGTTTCCCTGGGAGTACCCGTGCGGGCCAGCGCCCTGTAGAGCCATGGACAGCTTCCCCGCTACCTCAGAGCTGCTGGCACAACTCTCACCACCTCACATTAGCATGAAAAATGGCACACAGAGCAGACAGCTACAGGATATTTTTAGCAACGGCCTCCAAAGTCAGATGGTTGATTAATGTGACTCGAGCCAGAAAGATATTCAGGTGTGCTGCAGGCTGGGCCCTACAGAGGAGGCACACGCAAAGCCATGGCCCTAAAGTCGTTACAAACCAGAAAGTTCCAGGACCCTTGGGGAAGCAGCAGACCGACAGATGATGGAGCAACAGACACGAAGGCAGGGTCTGGGATGTAATACCCACATAACTGCAAGCAGCAGCGAGACAGTATCCACGGGCACAGCAGCGACCTGAGATGCCAGATAAGGCACGAGGAACAATCCGGAAACCCCAGAGGTACCGGAGAGCGCGTGCAGCTGGAGACTCTGAAAACAGAAACGTGACAAAGGGCAGCCCTGTCCCGTGCCCAGTTGACCTGGAGACACAGCAGGCAAAAATGAGTCACTGCTGACTCGGGTGACATGGACATTACGGCTGGGTGCATAATTATATGCCTCAAGTTATTTGAAAGAGAGGAAACATTCTCGGATGTGGCAATGCGTCCGGTGAGCATCACACGACACACATGCATGAGACGGCCCTCATCACCGGCCGCTTGAAAAGAGCCCATTCTCTAATCTGCTCAGACACATTGCTGAAAAGACGAGCTAGATGACAGGCAGCCAGGATCCAGCAGGGAGAGCCAGCCCATCACTCTCCACACCCAGTATGACAGTGTTCCTGCTGCACTCAGTCACATCGTATACTGCAAGACAATCACCTGAAGCCAGGGTCCCCAACAGGGCCTGACCATCCAGAGATTTTATTTTTATTTGTTTATGTGTTGTAAGAGTAGCTAAATCAGTCACCGGCTGCTAGTGTTTTTCATTCTTGCTTAACCGATGCAATGAATTACAGTAATTAGTTTAGGATGACAGACGTGTAACAGAGTCACGCTGACGTGTTGGACTCCAGCATAACGAAGCCAGACGGCAGCATGCAAATGATATGCTTGCTGAGCCACTGAGAAACGGGAACTGGCACTTTGGGCAATAGTCGCTTGGCAGGTCGGACTGCAGCGAGACTGGAGACTCATGTCTGACCTCTGAGCCCAAAGCTTGTGGGGCTAGGAAGGGTCAGTGGATCTGCGTGTCAGAAATGGCCCCTTTGTCAGAGCTGTCAACTTTCAGAGCGGATCATCAGCCCTTTTATTTTTCAGGAAGGCGTGAGTCAGATGTCAAGGACTGTTCGCTTGACCGCTCTATGTGGGGCCTGAAGTGCCATGGAAGAGCCAGAGCGGGATGTGAGGAGCATGGAACAGAAAGCTGTTCCCCAGAGCGAGATCCGAGGAGCGAGAACAGAAAGCCAGCCCCCACAGTGAAATGTCAGGAGCGAGAACAGAAAACTGTTCCCCTGAGCGGGATCCAAGGACCAAGAACAGAAAGCCAATGGGCCGGTGAAGCAACCTGGAAACCACCAGAGAGAAGCAAGCTGATACGCATGTATAAGCTACACAGACATTGCATGTTCCTACCATTAAAACAAAGACCATGTGCCACAGAATGAGGGAGAGGTAAGAGAAAGCAATCTTTTGGATTAAAATCACTTAAGAAATGGAAGGTGTGACACAGTCCTCTGCCATCATTGCATGCGAGAAATGAGACTCTGAAAGGGTCAGTATAAAAATGATGGACACGATTCTCCATTACATATTATGAGCAAGAGCAGGTCACACTGATACCGAAGGACCCCAAATGGCTGCTCTGGATCCAGGGTAGAGAGTCCATTCCCGCGCAGCCCACTGGCAGGGGTGTGTTTCTGGAAGGCTGGCAGCATTTGGGACAGGAATGAAGAGGCGCCCCTGTGTGGTCTGACACTTGTAATCCCATCTGAGCTGCGAACTCTCTGGAGATTTCATTTTCTTTCTCCCCATGGGTGGTGGATTATGTGCCATTTCCGAGGTTTACTGCTTCCTTCCCTCTGCCATAACCCTGTCACTCCTCCCCTCCCCCCAATAAACATGCAGTGCAAAACCTCCTTCCACAAGCTGGTTCCTTCCAGATGTAACGCAATGTCTGCACTGGGCACAGCCTCTCCCATCACGGCGCACCGAGCTCTAGAGCAGTGTCTCTCAACCTGGTCCTCATGGACTCCCAGATAGAGCAGAAGCATGAACTGTCTGGTTCCCTTTGAGGACAGGCTTGAAAAATACTGCTCTAGAGAGCCAAGGACATGATTCACGTCCATCTCCGCTCGTATGAGACCAGAGTAAAGGTGGCCCCACCTCCACGGTCCCAATACCAGGCAGCGGGTGCCACAGCCCTAGAGCCATTTAAAAGGAGGGAGTGAGACTCCTGTGGACCACTCTGGTATCAGACCATGGGGCTGTTCTGCCCACACATGTACTAGCTTAGATAGGCACCCATGTCGCAGAGTAGACTTAGTCTGGGCCCACAAAACATTTACCTATTAAATCAATCATCATACTCATTATGCTGTATCATACAAAGCAACTTTTAAAGATCAAGGTTCTTCTAAAGCCCACAAATCAAAAAAATATTTTATCAATTAAATGGCCAATTTACTGCTGCAAACATCATCTAGTTCTGAAACATTTCACATCCTTTTCTTTATGTAAAATTTCTTTTGAAGCATTTGTCAGTTTTTAAAAATGGTCATATTTCAAGTATCCTGCCTTGTCTCAGATGGTATCCACGTCACCCCTGACTGTCCAGGCTACCAGGTTAATCTGATGGCACCGTCCATCTCAAACATCAGCCAGTCCCAGGATAAGGGCTTCCAAACAAGACATTTGACAAGCAGAAATTCCCTAGAACCTGCGCCCAGAGTGAGACACTGACTGGGATGAATAGGCGTCAGATGTTCTAGCACAGGTACGCTAGCTTAATACTCTTGCATGAAGTGTTACTGGGCCAGTCCAACCTGAGAAATGACATTTTAGTGAACCAACCAATGAAAGCACATGTTGAAGCCCCCATTTTAAACAACTCGTGTCCATCAACTCATGTGACACTGTGCTTGCAATACAGGTATCTTAAGATCCCTCTGGCGAACTGAACAGCACAAGCACGGAATTAGAAAGGTAACTGTAGATTATTACAGGCGGGATAGAAACGTTAGGAAAACACACAGCAGATGATAATTCAAAGAGAGTGCATTAAGGAGAAACTCAGCCGGATGAGACAAATTAAAAGCAGGTAATGGCAAGGACTTCAAGTAATATATTCAGAACCACCAGACAGGTGGAACCAATTTCACACAGAAATCCTTGTCACCTGACTCTCCCAGCCCTGCCCGCTACACGCCAGCTGTTAGCAGTATCATACAACACTAAAAGTATAAAGTCTGCTTTTTAATCCTAACAACCCGAATGGCGCAGAGTCTTAAGTCACAGGTCACAGCTGCATCAAAGAATGAAGCCAGTGTCCAGCATCTATTACTGCCTGTATCTGATTCTGACTGGGCAGAAGCATCCTGACCTAGATGCTAACAACAGGGGCTGCAAAGGTTGGGCCTACGGGCCACTGGCTACACCATAGTAACTCCTGCAGAATTAGCATCGTAGTCCTATTCTACATGGCCTGTTAGCATTCAAACATGCAATCAGACACCTGCCTTAGAGCCAGACTTAGACGTACATTTCCATCACGGGCAGTACATCGAAAGCAAATGACTCAAAATTATTTGAACCAAATTACTAAAAATATATGGCTTTAAACAAAATTAAATATTAAAGTATTGTTCTCAAGTTACCATGCTTCGTGCTGGAAACGCCAGTCAGAGATACTGTAAAACACGTTGATGAGCGTGGTGAGGTAAGCAAGAGAGCGAATGAATTATGTACAATGATCCTTGAGGTCAAGCAAGTGCAAAGCCTCCTTTGGACACGGAGTTCCCGGAACATTCCGGGCCTAACAATGGGACAGTGTTTCCTCATGGCGGCCTAACTGGGGCGAGTTTGAAAAGTAACGTTTTCTCCCGGCATGGCTTAAAAGGCCCGAACAAAAACTGTTTCTTTTGGCGCCAACCAGAACGAAATGCACAGGCCAGAAACCAAGAAACTTCACACAAACACTCTTAGTGAAAGCAAAAGTTTGAGTGGGGCTTGTTTATTTTGTTTGTGTTAAAAATATTCTGGAAATTCTTGAAATTCCAGTACCACGACAACTAAAAATAAAGTGGTGACTTTGGAAACATGAACAGCTAATTTTCTAGTTTTGTGGCTTTTACACGCACAAAATCCACTTAAATGCATCCGTACAAGACACCGGTCCGCAGAGACACGTGGTATTAATGGGGTGCTGATTAGCCATGTTCATCATCGTTTTCAGTCTCTGTGGAAGACAAATCGATCAGTGGGCCAGATTTAATTATGATTTTAAAACACGTTGCAGGCAGTCTATATCCACGTTAAGTTCACAAACTTACCACACTGCACACCACCTCTGAAAATATTATGCTCTCTGCGCACCACCACTACAACATTATACTCGATCGTGAGGAACAATATACTGGATAAGAAGTGCTATTATTTTCAGTACACAAGGGTCATCATTTGACGCTACCACAATCCATACTCGTGTTTGATGCGGCGTGGCTGTTACAGAGCGTATGACGTTACCCATCTCTGTGCTCGATTTTGCTGCACGGTGGGCTGTAACAGAGCGTATGACGTTACCCATCTCTGTGCTCGTGTTTGCTGCACGGTGGGCTGTAACAGAGCGTATGACGTTACCCATCTCTGTGCTCCTTTTTGCTGCACGGTGGGCTGTAACAGAGCGTATGACGTTACCCATCTCTGTGCTCGTGTTTGCTGCACGGTGGGCTGTAACAGAGCGTATGAC
>JAODJX010000007.1:960892-981463 GCA_026776945.1 Isichthys henryi
GCCCATTGCTTCCGGGATAGGCTCCGGACCCCCCGCAACCCAGTAGGATAAGCAGTTTGGAAAATGGATGGATGGATGGATATTCCAAGTCTAATGTGTGTAATTTGTGAAGTCGCCGGCCACCAAAAAAAAGGACAGGAAGTTCAGCAGTGGAGAACCTTCAAGAAAACAGCCTGCTGGTATCGGTACCAAGCCTGCCCCTCCCGTGCCATTCCCTCTTCACCTTAACATGGAGCCCATCTCCGAGGCAAAACAAGCAAACTGCAGACATGAGCCGCCCGAAATGGGGTGCAGCAGATGGTCAAAGACTGGGACACACATGAAGGTGGCAATCTGACATCAGTACAGAGTCAGAGGTCAGAGGTCATTGACTGTGTGATTGGCCGTCGGTGGTGCAGCCGTCACTAATGCGGCCTGAGTCAACAGCGCGAGTGGAGCAACCAACACTGAGTTCCCGTTCACTCAAAAGAGCAGTGATCCAGAAAGAGACACAAACCGCATATACTATGCAGGCTATACAGGTAAAAGGTTAACTGCTTTATCAGTATAAAGTCTGAGAAGGTTCTAATTAACACAGATGGAATGTTTAATTACAGCCCTCTGCAGAGGCCCACACACACCTCAGCCAAATCGCAGATGCCTGCACTGGGACGTCCCACAGGCCCCTAGGCTGCTGCTGCTGCAGTGTGGGACTTATTATAACAGACAAATGAAAACCTTCTTTCAGAAACACGCGGAGGCTAATCCACGCTAAATTTGTCATGGAAAACCAGAAGCCTGAGGTCTTGTCTTGCATGTGACCAGCAGTGGTCTGTAGCTGGTTTGCGCCGGCCATGGGAATCCAGTCCCTACGGCAGAATTATTAGACAGTGGACAAGAAAACAAGCAGTTAAAGATCTGATATATAATCATACAATTTAAATCTACCATTTCCATCCATTCTGTGTTCCAAAGAGCAGGAGTGAAAAAAGCTGACTCATAAAACAAATTCTGTTAATGGAAATTTGCTTCTATGGCCCAAATGGCACATATTTCAGTCCGCAGAGCTAAAAAGAAAGCCTGGCATGAGTACTCCTGTGACCCCAATCCCTGTCTGTGGACAAACACACCGCTTATATGAGAATAGTTCCTTATTCTTACACCGTCTTATTACTGGCTTTCTGGATTATGTGTTTCTGGTTAAGACGTATCACTGGGGTTACGACACAACAGATTCTCCTGCAGATTAAACGCTAGTTATTGTGCAATTCTGAAGCGGCCAGCAGCAATGGCACCTTAACGCTATCAGCCGCTTATAATGGACCCTTGAGGAGATGGAAGTTTCCACAGTGATGTCATTATGCAGGAGGAAACAGCAAGCGTTGACACAGACACAGTGCAAGCCGAGTATTCCTCAGCCCACACACACTATACGGAGCCTAGTTTTCACTGGGTTCTCTCGCTGTAAAATGACTTAATGACTGTAACAACCAGGAGTGTGAGTGCTATCTACTAGGCAGCACGCTGAAGAGAAATTATAGGGAATACAGGGCATTAGTGTTCTCCACCCTCAAACTCTTACTCGATTGACCTTTCAGCTACTTCTGCCACACCTCCAACAGCATTCCAGCCTCAAACCAGGTTGTTGAGGTTCCAGAACAGACAGCCTCAAGCAGCTAGAGGGGCTCTAGGGAGGCGGAGCCTGGGGGTTGCCATGACACTGATACGGTGACCCTTCGCAAAAGCAGCTTACATTTCTATCCACGTACACTGGCGAATATTTTTATCAGAATTACCCAGATTTAAGCAGTAATATGAGAGGAAAGAGTGGTGCTGTAGATGCACAAGTAGCAAGCAATTAAGAGTTTCGCAAGAGGAAAGCTTTGGGTCAGAAGTGATTCCTCATTAGCCTCATTGCTGTCGTATACGCGAGAGATAATGGAGTCAGAGCAGCCGGCGATTCTCAAACCTTCAAGGGGGTCTTACTTCGTCAAGCCACCGGGCACTTGGGTCCCAAAATTGCTCCAAAAGGCAGAATAAAAAGGAGCTGTATAAGTATTTCTTCTGCAAAGAGGTTCAAACTACCTGCAGAAATAATATCTAGCATCAGGAATGTGCAGCAGGCATAAGAAATAGAGTCCGGTAGTATGTTGACGCTTACATCTGAAGAGTGTAAAAAAGAATCCTGCAATGAGGACTTTGAGGGTGGAATGAACAGATGAAAAATATCAAAGTTAGTGTATAATAGGCAGAGCCCACATTGTCCTACTCTCTCCATCGTCTTCAGATGCATCCATAATGAATACCAGTCATGAGCGATCAGTTGGTCCCGGAAGCCCCACCCCTGGGAGCCCAGAATGGATGCCCCACTTTACCTCCAGTCCCACCGCTGGGAGATTAGCAGATGGCAGAAACCTCGTTGTGAGGCGAGACAGGCTTGCTTGGGATAACTGACAAGTAAATGGGTCCCTTGACTGATCCTGAGGGCAAAGGTCAAGGAAGAGAGCTGGTGATGGAAAGGCCAGGCAAATCCACTCCCACCCGCCTAAGTGTTCATTTAATTGCCAGTTACTCATGCACTCTGGACATGTTCAGCAGGGCACCTGCATGCATTAAGGCCCGACAGCAGGAATCAAGGCGCAAACTCAACTTGGGAACATAATGACCATGTCAGAAATCTTGCCCAAAGAACAAGCTCAATACCCATACACAGTACTGGGAAACCCCTGAAAAAACCCTTGCAGAGGGCAGTACAGAGGCCCACCTGCATGAAACTAAAGACCCATTACAGTGTGTGTGACATCATGCAAATAATTATCCCACCATGACACCAGCTGTGGTAGGGAGCCGTATTACAGAGGAATATAAGAGTCACCACACAGGCCTTTGGTACAACTCCATCCTTTACGCTCTCCTTACTGCAGAATCTAAGCTCTGATTGTGAACTGATATGGCCTCATACAGACCTGCTGGCTCATAAGGCAGCGGAGGCCTTCAAACCAGACAACATACAAAACAGAAAAACCTCCCGTTTGGCCGAATGGGACCGGGCTGAAATGGAGATGGATGGAGATCAAACACGGGAGGATTCGGCTGAGAGTGCAATGGAGCCGCGACTTCCTTTGGCTTTGTGTAACACTTCCTGAAGCACGGTCTGAAGGAGATGCCATGAAAGCTTTCTGACTGACCGTCTACTGCAGTGTTTCGGTTTCGCAAAATCTCCATTCATAAGTGGGGAGAAATATCATTAGAGTATATGACTGATAACTTAAATGGAACCTAAGTGCATTAAGAAAGAACCCAGATGCGTAACATCAGCAAACGACGTGCCTGAATGGTGTGGATCTCTCCGATTTCCATGTACATCACTCAACCAAAGGCAGAGCACCAGCAGCTAGGGGACGATCAGCTCGTCTCCCACAGCCCAGCAAGAGGCCCCACATCGTCCACGCTGAAACCCAGCAGTGCCACTCATGCTATACGTTCACAGTGCATACGGAACCAAGGGAAGCGCACAGCACTACGAAGGACACTGTGTGTAAATTACCCTAAACACCTTTTGCTACATTAAAATCCTCTGAGATTTAAGCAGGACTAAGATGCAGGACAGGGTAGTTTTTGTTATACATCAGATCTGCTTTAAGCTTATCAAAATAGCATTTACTGCACTTACCCTTTGTCTCGTATGGTAATAACTCACACAGACCAAAAATATCTCTTTCTGCTTCTCAAAAGATCTGTATAAATAAGCTGCTGACTGAGAAGCGAGACAAAAAAAAAGACTGATCCAGCATAAGGAGGTTCAACATCCCCAAGCCGTCAGCAGATCAACCGAGGTGTCGGAAGAGGAGCGGGCCTGCAGAGCAGCCCCAGGGTGGGACAGTGTGGCCGGTCACTCCTCTGATTCACGGAGCGCTCAGGGACGGCATCCATGCCCAACAGCCCGCGTCCAACCGTGGTAGCTGCCCCAGCCCCCGCTCTCGCTCACCCACCAGCAATGACCCACCCAGGAGGTCCGAGCACAGAATCACGCAAGGGGAACCTTCTCAAATGCTAATGAAACAGCACCAAAATCCATTGGGTTCAGGGGGCTGGAGCAGCAGCAACCTCCCTCAGTACCGGCTGCTCCGTCCAGCACTGACGGAAATAAGCCACACCGTCCAGGCAAGGCAGAGCAAGCACAGCTCTTCAGGGAAAGAAAAACCCCTCCTCCCGTAAAAGGCAAATTACATCCAGGCCTCCACCTCCTGCCTGGTGGCTGTGCTGACTTTCAGCCCAGGGTCTCCCTCTTACTCTGCCTTGGCTCCCTCCTCCCCCATGCACACTCAGCCTGTACTGGGACACCTGGGATGAAGTGGCAGTCTTGAGTGGTGTTTTAACAGAGAGGCAGGGAAGGCTGGCTGGGGAGGGGTGGTTTGGAGCACACCATTGCTTCCTGAAATATAATACCCATGGAGGAAGAGTGGACATGGGGGGGGGGGCTGGCCAATAGATGAGACTTCAGCCTGTCAGAGAGGCTTGCTCTCTGCTAAAACCCCCCTCTCCATTGTGGGGGGGGATGACATCATTCATCATGCTGTACTGTTCCCCTTTGGGAAAGAAAGGACAGAAAAAGAAGAGAAATGCAACAAAGGGGGAGTGAAACCCACACTGCAGGTTCTGGCCACTCAGCAGGCTGCTCTGTTGGGCAGCCTTGGTAGAGGTTTATGAAAAGCCCTTTATGGGCATTACCTCCCCAGCACCCCCCACCCCCACAGCCTCCGCTCCCCAAGCGGTGCAACCCAACAGCCCCTGCTGGACATGGGGCCAGCCCGCTCTCCCCTGTGAGCAGAGTAGCAGCCCCGGGTCGGCTCGGGTCCGCAAAAGTGTGTCCCCTCTGCACGGGACCCCGAGTCCAGGAACCAAGGCCGGACTCATTTGTCACCACAATTTGAGATCACAATTTCAAAAATACCTAAGGGATGGGCGCGTTTTTCAAAAGCGGTTCTCTCTGCACGCCGTGCTGCTCAAAAGCGTCCCAGGGACACCAGCTGCTTCCCATAAAACTGCTGCATGGCCAGAACAACTGGAAACTTTCAAAATAAACATGGGATTAAACGACTGGATACTGTTACAAAACCCAAACACTAAGAAAAAAATATTTACTCACAGCAATTTACAGAAGTTTGTACTTAAATTTCAAAAAAATTCACCCGTCAAAACTGTCCATGATGGACATTGTCAGGTTCAACTAACAGATGCAACTGTCAAGCACACCAGCCCCATTTATGGCTAAATAAGTACTTTTAGACAAATCAATGTTATATTTCTACAAATGCAAATTTTTCAAAATGCATACATTGTATATACAAAATTTGTGTGTGTGTGTGTGTGTGTGTGTGTGTGTATATAAAGCCACCCACCCCCAACCTCCATCTGAGGGCTTAGCCTCACTCTCACACCCCTACCAGCCATGTCGCTAGGAGACAGAAAGAGTGATTGTGTCAATACTTCAGCAGCTATCAAGGAGCCCCGTGGAAGAGCTCCCAGCATGCACTGTCATCGCTGAGCGTTGCCATGAGTGATGGAAACACGGTGGCCATGTACCGCAGGAGGAGGTTGGGAGAGTCACAACAAGACAGGCAGCTGCAGAGTCTGCCAGGTAACATCCATTTGACAGGTAGGATGCAATGGTAACGTACCATACATCCATCTTCCGGCTACTTTGCCTGGGAGTCAAGCCTCCTCCATACTGGGTTAGATCTGAAGTACACCTGGGTCAGGAGGCCAGTCTGCAGCAGAGTACACGCAAACAAGTATAATCTCTGTGCAACTTAAACACACCAATTATCCTAACTGCATGTGTTCGGACTGCGGAAGGAAACGAAAGCATCCAGTGAACACCAGCTCAACACGGGGAGATCATGCGAAGTCCACACGCAAAGAGTAAAGACAGGATCAGAAGGCCCAGCTCTGCAGATCAGGTGATCAGGCTCCTCCCTAAAACCCAAGCATTTCCTCAATCACCGCACCACAATGCTGAACGTGATTACTAACAGAAGTTATTTTTTGTTGCTTTTCCTAATTTTAGATAAGGCAAAGCAGACCATTCATACACAAGCCTCTAATTACACCACCCACATGTTAGGCTGACTTTTGCTCATATTTCCTGCAGCGTCTTCCACAAATTCCATTCCATTCCCTAACCACTGTCCTTCTTGTTGCATAAGACATACTATAACCTATTTAGAAATCAATCTTGGACTCAGACCCAGAGAAAGAGCTGTTAGTGTTTAAATCTGAATAACTCAATACTGGCTAGAACAGAGAAAAAATGATGAATTCAAAAAGTACAGTAATAACGAAGAGGGAGGCTGCGACAGCCGCCGAAGCAGGAAAGCTTGTGGTCACTTCTGACGGCAAAAACGTATGTGGACAGTTTGACTGTCATTAAGAAAATATCCATAATTTACAAACACTTTTTGCGGTTTTTCTTATTATTCTTAGTCTTTTTATTGCTATCCATTCATTTTTTAATTATAAAGTATTAAATGAACTTGTCACCCTTAAAAAACTTTTCAATCATCCATTTCACACAGTCAGTCACACAGACTTTATAATGCACCATGGAGGACCTGTGTGGAACGACATTTCAATACGCTGAATACTGTGTATATTGTTGTACTGACAATAAATCAATCTTGAATCTTGACACACAGACAGTGTGGCCAAGAAAGAAAATGACGGTGTTGATGTATTTTAGGAGAACGACATCCATGTTTAAATAATTACACCAATTAACTATGTGGGACAATGAACTGGCTTCCCTACACAATGCACCACTTGATTTTCAGATTGTGAATTTCTATACATCTTTATTAATAACTGCACTCACCACCAGACACTGCAAGCAAGCGACAACTACTGAACTTGAAGTGCACATGCAAACATTCCAAGACTAATATTTGGCTGTCAATTTATCTGAAAAGCCAATGAGTGCACAAGAGTTCCTATCAACTCAAAACGCTGATCCAATATCTCATTACAGCAGTGATCGCCACTTTTCATAGGTGTTAACAAGATTCAGCACACATAACGAAAGGGCTTGAAATGTAAAAACAAATCGGTGTACATCTCTGCCTTTAGACCTCAATGGGCTGAGATTAAAAATTGCCGGACTTCCTTTTGTTGCAATATTACTGCCAGGAATCTGAACACTGAATATAAAAAGGTAACCTTACCAGAGTCACAGGATTCTCATGGACTAGCCATTTCTATAATCTGGGAAAGCACATTTGTTTCGTCAGATAATATACTGAATATTTTCTTTGACTGGTACAAGCGCTGTTACTGATCCGTGAGGCTGAACATAAAACTACCCCTTACGTTAAGTAAAATTCAACAAAAATATTTTAAAAGTCTCGCGGCAGGCATAAATTATCAAGATCGATCTCAAGATTGTGATATTGAATTGTCAAAATCAGTATCACAATTAATCATAGAATCAATGTTCTTTCCCACCATAAAGACTCTTCAACGCACTGACCCAGTGACCCACCGATGACCAGCATTACCTCCCCAACATTACATTGACGGCCCAACAGGCCAGCACCCTCAAAGATGGCAGTCTCACTTAAACAGGAGCCAGCTAGTGCCAAATGTCAGCCAGCAGGCACAATAAAATAAGAAAACAAACAGGAGAAGGCGGAATGTTTCTATGTTATGGTAACTGTACTTCTGGCCATTCTGAAACAGGACGCAGACTTGGTCACCACGAGGAACAGGCTAAAAACAAATGCCGGGGAAGTGGGTGGGACGAGGGAGCAAAAGAGCAGCGGGGTGGGAAGAGCTTGGACGCAGCCTCCCAGCTGGGCGGGCACACACAGACACAGACACAGACAGACACAGACAGACACAGACAGACACAGACAGACACACACAGACACACACACACACACACACACACACACACACACACACCTTACAGGTATTTTAACCTGAATTTTCCTGATGACACGGCTGCTACATGTTAATGTGTTATTGATGTAAAGGACTATTTACTGCTGTGCACACACTTGTTTTAAGGTACGGTCTGTAGCGATGCTCTTCCTGCGGTCATTCCAGGAAAAGCCAAGACTTAACGCAGGACACAGCAGCAGTAAAGCAGTAGCACTCATCACATGTGTGTCAGACAGGAGGGCGCAGTGACGATACTGGAGAGCCAAGTGGTCCAGCGATCCATGTTCAATGGATGACAGGATCGGCCTCACCACCCCATTGAGGCCTAAGTCACACCCCATCATCAGAGTCCATACCCCTACAAATATGAAATGACCTCAGAAACTTTCACACACCTGAGTCATGGACATTCTGGCATTACTAGGAATGACTCTGGAAAGCAAGACCTTCTGAGTGTAAAAGAAAGTCATAAAACCAAAGGGAACAAAACAGAATTACAAGGACAAACTATTTGATAAAATTTAAAAACAGGAGAGAAACATCCCAGCCGTGACTCCTGACGAGTCCTGACACAACACTCTGGAAACACACTTAGCAGAATCATGTTAAATCGTTTTTTTTTATTATTTTTTCTTGTTGGGGGAAAAAAAATAAATAAATAAAGTTGGTCTGCAGACCAGATACAAATACAATACTAAAGGAAACACGTAAAAACATTTCACAGGCCGTATAAAATGCTCTACATCACCATGGTGAGGGTCCACTTCCTGGCCCACCAGCCCTCCTTTTCTCGTCCTCCCACCTCCCCAGAACAATGGAGGAACAGGATGGGCGACTCAGGGCTTTCAATTTCAAAATGGCATGGAAAACGCTACCCAGAAATGGTTTCTACCCTTTCATGATTCAATCACTATCATTAACAAATGCAAATAGAGCCTTATCCATCATTCAGCAGGTACAGGA
The DNA here is from genome assembly GCA_026776945.1 of Isichthys henryi. Classification (NCBI taxonomy): domain Eukaryota; kingdom Metazoa; phylum Chordata; class Actinopteri; order Osteoglossiformes; family Mormyridae; genus Isichthys; species Isichthys henryi. Next base: position 969,773 of record JAODJX010000007.1, read on the forward strand.
CTGCAGCCAAATGCCGAGTCAGAGGTTCTTCCTCATTGACTTATTTCCTAGCATGTGACTTAAAACAGTGTTTCCCAAACCAGTCCTCAGGACACTTTGGAAGATTCCACATTTTTGTTTTATCCCAGTTCGTAGACACCTGTATTTAGGGTATTCGGGGCTCCTGATTGCTGGGTCAGGTGTTCTGGGACCGGGGACCAAACAAAAATGTCGATCGTCTAGTAGGCCTCAAGGAAATATCTGGGAAACACTGACTTAAACAAAAGCCCAGACTCAGTATTCACAACAATATTTAGTTGTCACAACAGACAAATGAGCTAACAGGATCAACAACAGAATCCAAAAACACAAATGCTTGACAAGCAGCAAGAACTTCCACCAACCAGGATATTATTATGTTTTTAACATCACAGTGAGTAATTATTTTAGATAATGTACCTAATGATAATGCTTCAGAAATGGTGTTTATCGAGCTTCTGCTTTCACAATGCGCAGCCATTCACTAAATTCATTCAAAATAAACCACATTTCCTATGTGAGTCTTGCAGGGATAGGAATGCTTCACCCTCACTGCACCTAAGCACGGGCTTCTACCAGGAGAAGTCAGACTATATATTCAAAACAAGCAATGCAAGACAGAATACTAAACAAACATGAGCTATAGCACCTAAAGATAAAACAGAAGGCAGAGGACAAGTCTTAAACAAGGAAGAATCGTCTGCAGCCGGGTTCCCCACAGCATGTGAGCATCTCCCCTGACACCTGCCAAAAGAAACCCCGGCTAACCTCCTCCCCGACAGCGCGGGCCGGCTAACCTCCTCCCCGACGGCACTGACACCCCACCCCAGCAGATTGCATAAATGGAGAGACGCAGAGTGACTCGACCGAAGGATAAATATTTATATACTGCGATATGAACAAGCTGTTTAGTGTGCGCTGGTGCTAATGGGCCTCCTTCCCGCATACAGCAGGAACGCCCTTCTGCTGCCTCGGGTAATTTTCACAACTCCTCTGCTCAGACATACCCCCGACCACATGGCGGAGCCACTGGCAGCCCTAGCGGAAAAAGACGCCGAGTCATTGTCAGGACTTTGTCTAAGGGAGGCTGCAGGACAGACGTGGAGCACACGGAGACGGCCAAAGGAGGTCAGCCAGGCCTCAGGGAGCCTGGAGCCTGGGTCCTGAGCAGGGTAATTACCTTATTTGTCTAGGACAGACTTATAGACACTGGAAAGTTGGCATCAATGTAGCCTAATGCTGTCAATCAGCTGAAGTTCAGCTCAAAGGGTTTTGAATGTTAAATTGCTTCCGTGTGACCTGTGAGACAAAAAACTATTTTTTCCAACTGATGTAGTAGACTGACAGTAATTCAAGTGCAGTTCAGGTCTTGGAAATGAATTAGTGTTGCTGTTGGATAACGGGGGGGTGTAGGCTTACAAAACAGGACCTGTGCAGGACTGGAACCTATCAGAATGCACAGGACCCCCTGCACAGGCTGGGTCCACCTTGGATGGGACTACAGCTTAATTTAATCATCAAAACAGAACATTACAGGGAATACCTTGAGGTCCACATGAAGCCTGAGACAGCCGTCGGGAAGAGAGTGCAGCCGGAGCGGCTTGTGGTGGTATTTCAGATATTCAAAACGAGCTGGTTTTCAGACAAGAGGCAGAGCCCTTTCCCAACACAAAAACAATTCCAGATCCAGATCAGAGGCAAACATCAATGCAGAAAAGGAAATAAATATCAAACTGCGTTTAAAATCATACAGTAATAAGATATACTGGTCTCATTTTGTTAATGAGAGAGGAATCACATAACCGGAGAGAGAGATCTCATGCCTACTGCAAAAAAAAAGGCTAAAAATAGAGATTACAAACATATACAACGAAAATGAGCCGTCATCAACACAGACGTCAAATCAGCTTTATTACAGAAGTAAAGGAATTAAGCCTAATGCCTATAGGAGACATGCGAACTGCATGTAGGAGACATCAGCGCTCGACACAGCAGAACCCAGGGATGAACATACCCCCGCCGCCCCCCACCACATTCCTCGTGTATGACTGCATGCCAAGCCCAGCGTTAAGCTAACACCGTGAGTGCAGAGGAGCCTTCACACTAAGTCACAAAATCACCATCTACAAAGACAGACCGCTTAATAGGAAGAACACAAACAGCTGCACCTGCCACTAGCTATCAGTTCTACACTTAATATACTTCTAGAAAAATAATGAGGAAGTACAGCCATCATCATTCCATAGCTTATGCATCATAGTCATTATTAAATGATGGATTTTATGTCATTTGATCAAATATGAAGGACCGTCATGTTTCTAGAATGATCTCCTGCAGGAATTCGCTGCGATCAAAGGTGTGCTGACCACAAGGGTAGAGACACCACACGCCAAGCTGCCATTGGCAAATTTAAAGTACTTATTTGACAGATCAATGAAATCATGCAGCCTCATACCTGAGGTGTCACTCAAAGGCTATCCATTAAAACATCACACACTGGCACAAACCACCCAGCATGCACTGCATTCTTACTGACACTTTACACTGCGAGAGCCAGTATGGATATTTGACTATCATACTTTGTTCATAATGCAATGTGGTAAATTAATGGTGTAACGGTCACCTCACTATACACGTTTCACCACTAGGCACTACAGCAAATGTTTATGGCAAATCTAAGATGCATTTAAATAAACATACATTTTTTATAAATGTACAGAATGCTGCAGACACCAGCCTCAGCACACATCCAGTGACTGGTCTCCACCCTCTCCCAGAAATCCCAGAATGCATGGCCCGGCCCGGCCCCAATCCAGTTCACAGAGCGGTTGCGGATCCATGCTGGAGTTAAGACACTGACCATCGCACAAAATTCCACAAAGAGTGTGACCCACTAACCCTGTAAATTCCCCATAAGGTAGGAAGGTGTCTGCTGCTGATCCCAAGCTCAGTGTCGTGTCATGAATTCAGCACGTTCCACACGTCCTGGCGAGAGTCCAGCACGGGCATATGCTGGGTCTTACTCAACCCACACCAGCTAATACTGGCAGCACAGCATCTGCCTGACTTGTAAGCCACTTTTGACAAAAATCACCGATACCATACAGATGAATGTGAGGAAATGTAACGTCAACGTAAACATGAACTTCTTGCAACCTCACGCTTTCAGATGTCCTGCATTCCAGATTTCATTGTCATGTGTGACATAAACAGGTACAGCAAGTTCATGGGGGAGGGGGGGGTATGTAGTTAAAACACCTAAGACTGCAGCAGAGAAACAGCGTTCCTGGACACTTCATGGAGAGCAGAGGCTCTCTGTCTTTCCACTTCACACACAGGAAACAGCACCATCTTTTTTTCTTCTCTTTTTTTAATCGTGCTCAATAACAGATCTTTAAAAACGGACATACTGACTGGAAACGTGTGCCGTGCCAAACCGTGCCGAACCAGCCGACCTCACCAGCACAGTGTTTAAAAGGCGACACTGCAAACAGAGGAGTCCATCTTTTTGTGGCTACACACAAACTGCTTCTGCACATTCTGTTCTTAGGGCCATAAACTGAGTGTCCCAAAAGAAATAAAACCCAAACACTTAAATACCTCTCATCTTTATTAGATGATTCAATAACGCAGAACAAAAGCCATCTTCAAAGATGGCAGATTCACATTTTCTAAAGAGTTTTCATATGAAATCTGACAGATGAGCCTGAACAAGACAATCCATGATTTAAGATGGAGGAGCAGAAATGTGGTCTGTCTGGCTGGAAACTGGGAGGGAGCAAAAAATGTGGACCTTCTGGCCACCATTACACAAAGTACATTTCCCCTGCAAAACGAACACTATAGGCACAAGCAACTGGACTTGGCAGGGTTTTCGGTCTGTGGGGGGGCAGTGAGATAACCAGAACTGCACAGGCTACAACCAAACCTCTTAGTTATGAGACCAGCAGACATGGGCAGGAGTGTGAGGCAGGATTATGCAAGCGCATGTCCCAGTATGGAGGGTTAATCTCTTGGAGTGATTATACCCTAATCCCAACTCGGAAATCAATCAACAGGCTGCCCAGTAGCTATCAGGGAACTCCATGTTTCTGAAGATGTCAGAGCACCAATAGTGAAAACCATGCCAGATGCTCCTCATATCCACCAGAGGTGTCTAGAAACAGGTCAAAAATAAATCCAAAAAAATGAAATACATATGAACCACTGCACTTCTGCCTATGTGACATCTCCATTCCCCTTCTTTTTCGAAATCAGTGGAAATGGAAGCAGGCTCTCAAATGACATCAAGTGAGAACCAGCCCAGCACCAGCTCCACCTCCATGTTGTTGGAAACAAGGTAAGTGGGAAGTGGATGAGACAGGGAACACCTTCACTGGCCATCTGGAGAAAGGCATTCTTTAGCCCACGTCAAACTAACAATGTGTGTTTCAGAAAAACCACATCCGTGAGCAGTGGGCTCACAGGAGAGCCAGCAGCTTGTTAATTCCCCACAATCGCGGTTTTGGTTACCGAGTAGGACTGCCTGGCATAAACACGGAGGAGAAATGGCACACTGGTGCAGTACTCCAGGCCAGCACCTCACAAACCAGGAGTTGCAGTCAACTTCAACATGAGGGCATTTTGGACCAGAGATCAAATGAGAGGAAAGGCAAGTGTTTCTCCCGGGATGCATGACGAACAAGGTGGGAGAGAATGGGGGAAAGAAAGCACTACTGCATTTACACCACGCCTGGGAACATCACAGGGCCAGAAAGGATGCAATCCCAAAAAGGAGAATTCCATCCATAAACCAGACAGTTGGTTTTAGCTATCAAACTACTTTAAAAGTAACCAAAGAAAAACGTTTTCCAAAAAGCCTGTTTCTTTCACAGTTTGAAGCAGGATCATGCCCTTTGGAAGGACGGCATTTTCATGGGTGCTTCTGGTCAGCTTCTCTCAATTTGCATGTTCAGCTTGTTTATCACACCATTGACCCTTCTAGTCCCAGTCAGGTAAAAAATAAATAAATAAATGGCAGCTTTTTTAGTCAGATTGATGAGGGTGAAAAAGTTCACTGGAACTAGGGCAGAAATGCAGTGCTCCGTTTTGTTCTACATGCCTAGCAGAGTACCCATAATTTTAGTAGGTTTGCCCTTTATCTGTAAAGAAAATAAATACAACATCCAGGTTTATCTGTGCCACAAATATAGGGGCTGAATGCTTGTTCTACAATGAAAATTCCATCTGGACAGAGCCTAGAAGAGAGGTGAACACGTTCAAAGGGAGCAGCGAATGTGGCACTTTTCTAGCACAATAGGATGACCTCCCTCCTCTGCCCCATAGCCACCTCAATACGCTGCCCTACTTCAATACCCAGACACAAGACCAGGTACACAGGGTAAGATGGGTCCCACCTCAGCTACACCATCCATCAGAGCAATTAAATGATTTTACCATCATATTTATGTCAAGAGCAGTACGAATGTAGGACTCAAGTGCAGCACGAAGCTCATGTTACATGGAGGAATTGTCTATTGTTAAATATGGGGAATCAAGTGCTGAACCTCTGCATAGAAGCTTCAGTATAATTAGTTCTTTGGGGTAATTCAACACGTAAAACAACAAACTGGTCAGAATTTTGTGCATATTTAAGGTCACTAGAGGCAACAGATGGTTTTTATACCACCAAGCTTCAAAAACATGCAGTTATTTTTAAACACAATCTAAAAAGACAACTAAATGATACAAACCAGATATGTTCTGAGCAGAATCGCTGCTGCCTACAGGTCACCACAATGGTGCTGTTGCTTTCTGCCACAGCCTACGTCGCTGTATGAAGAACTCTGTGACAAGAGGCAGATGGTCTGGCACGCTGACTGGTCAGACGACTCGGTGGGGCACCTGGGTGGCAATGCCACAATGGAGATGGACCCAACCCCCAGTGCCAAATCCAAAGCAACAATCGTGCATAAAAGCCATGGAAGCTGAGAAGCATCTCCTGACAGTCTGCGAGGTGGTGCCAAACTGGACCCCACTGCACCATTATAAATGTGAAGTGACTGGCGAAGCATCAATCACTGGTACTAACTGGCAACAAAATATTTCCTTTGAAGGTCTGAGCCATTTCATTCAAGACCAGCAAACAAACTGGCAAGAGGGGTGTCCCAGGAGCCTGGATGTGGGACAGCTGCTGCTGGGGCTGCCACAAACCAGGTTCAACCGGAGCACCCAGACTTCACCTATGGATCGCCGCTCCCCTGCTCAGGAAGAATGATCTGTCCTTATGGAGCACACTCCAAAACAATGATTCCTGGGCATTTTATGGGACGGTTATCCAACTCACTTAATTAAAAATTAGCCCCACCCCCACCCTGAAACCTAACATGCCATGAGGTTCCTTCCGAAATAAACACTTTATCACACGATAAACAAAAAAACAGGAATGCAGTTTGCTTTGGGGACTTTCTGTTTGGGACACAACATCTGTCTTCCAAACGCCTTCTCTGGGTTGCTGGGCCAGCATCATGCACGGAGTTGTTAGATTCCCTGCATGTATGGAAAAAGACATCTTCTCAGCCCATGGTTACACTGTTCAAAACAGTAAACAGCCATGCTTGTTATCTGGACAATCATCACACCACGCAATGCACACCCAGCATACAATGTATAGGCTCACAGTTAAACAACATGCTATTAGTACTAGCTGTTTACATGTATAGATCCTGCAAAGCTTGGGGAAACAGTCTTACATGGGCATCAGAAGCCAGCCAGCTAGTCAGGGGTTTTTACAGATCAGTAATTGCTACTCAAGTTTGCCTTATGACTGTTTTAATGGTTGCTCAGCAGAAGGGCTGCACTATTAATCGTAAAAAACTGCAATATCGATTCACAGCTCTATACAATCTCATTTCTAAACTACAACAGTTCTTCTGCATTATATTACATCAGCTGGATAAAAACAAGCACTCCTACTTTTCTCCAGAAAATCTCAAGCATCCCATAATTCTGCACTTTTTAAAGGGCACTTTTCCACAGCACCAGGTATCTTAGTTTTGGTACTTCAAGAAAGTACCAAAAGTACAGTACTTCAAAGTGTTTTCCACTGGCATAACAACTGGTACCGGTGCTGAATGACATTACAGAGTGAGGCGGCATGTTTTATACTGAATTCGAAAAATGGCTGTATATTATTATAGGGCTGGCCGATGTACGATATTAAAACCGAAGACACATGTTACCCACATGCAGTTCTTACATCACTAGCCTGCTAGATTAAGATCAGGCTGTTTCTTACTTTCAATTCTATATACGTACATTATAGCGGAGAGAGTTTATGTTCCCTAAAACATTTTTACTCTGACAAAGGAAAAAAAAATTATGAAGTTTTGCTATTTTAATCATCATTCCCTTCCAAGATAATGTATTACACATTTACAAATCAGTTTAAAGTTTACCTCCACTACTTCTGCATGAGCATTGCATGCTTTCTCCGAGACAATCATAATCATTTTCATCCTTGCTGTTTACATCACTTCTGACGGGGCTGTAAAAAATTTGTTGAACTCCTTATTTGTTTTATAAATAGCCCAATATTTATTACCACAAAATCACATTGCAATACTAAGAAATTCAGACGCTCCTCTACTTACAAATGAGATACGTTCCAAACGGGCGTTCATAATTTGAAATGTTCGCAAGTTGTTATTCAACATCATTTTAAGGGTATACGCAAGTACAAAGAATTAGGATGCTGGGAGTTCGCACGCTGCGGTGCTGGAGTATCGGCCAGAACTCGTACTAGGCGGAATTTGGGCGCAGAAAAATAAATTGGTGTTGCGGACAGGAAACGGGAGCCCAAGGAACACAATTTGGACTTACAGTCCTCTTCGTTCGTATGTCTGAAAGTTCCTAAGTTGAAAGTTTGTAAGTAGAGGAGAATCTGCATTCCATTACCATGATGTCCTACTATTTTATGCAAAATAAAATAACTATACTGATCTCTGGTATTTCTGACCAGATCGCAGTTAAAGTTTAGGTCTCATCCATTATTATTCATTATTATTAGCTGCATTTATCCTTGTTTTCTGAGCTCAGAATGGTGGTTGCATTGTTTTCCAGAGGCAGGCTATATTTGCATATCACTTTCGACAAAGAAAGCGTTTCAAGACCCACCCCAAAGTACCAAAAAAGTACTCCACTGGCATTTCTGGTACTGGAACTTTAGGTGGGCTGTTTCGGTTACCCTAACTGAATGATCAATTGAGTATTTCCTTTCTGTCAGAAGTTGATATGCCGGTCCTGGATCAGACATATGTTTTGCACAGTCATGTTTTGTTGTACTTGCTTTTGCAGTTTAATGAGTGTAATAAACGTTTAAATTTGCAAGAAAAAAAAAATAGTTACATACAGTCATGATCTCAATTCTACGCAAAAGAATGTGATGCACACTTAAGTAGCGGTAACCCTGTGCGACTCACACTGCACAAACAAAGCACTGAATCTCCTCAGCTCTCGCACCATCAATTAACAAACATCAAACAACCGATGCAAGAAAAGCAAAGTGAAAAACCCAGTTGCTACGCAAGTTCCATATCATCCTATCTCAGGCAGTACAAGGCACCAGGCTGGGGTACATCCTAGCCAGGATACCAGTCCATCACAGGGCACATATACACATGCTTACACACATATTCTACAAGCAATTTAGAGACACCAAATGCATGTCTATGAACGTCAGGTAGATACCGAACATGAGGAAACATGCGTGTCACAGGGAGAACATGGCAGCTCGACAGAGAGCCGTGGCAGGAGTCAAACGTCCAAGCCAGGAAATGAGAGGCAGCCATGCCAATCCATTTCAAATTTAATTTTTAATTCTGGAAAAAAGCCACTCAGAATATGGACACGAAGGAGAAAAACCCTTATTTTTCCATGCCCTAGTGAGCAGTGCACACATCTCCGACCTCAGCTGTGAGTCTGTCATCATGCTGCAGCACTCCATCCCAGCCCAAGGCCAGACACAAGAGAGACAGCTTAGCTTCCCTTTCAAAGGGGTATTATATAGTCATCACCTTTTATGCAAGCTCCGCATACATAATTTATGGAGGGCAATATGTTATTTTACTTATTTGTGTAAAGAACTGACATGACATGATGTGGCAAAAACAGGGAAACGGACCTCGTTCACCATGCGAGTTCTCAGTCAGATGATGCTTTCCCCTCCCCCCCCAGTGCAGCTCTACGCCCCAGCTCACAGAAAACATCCAACATAAATTAGCATCATGAGCAAAGTGCCATGCACACATATACATATAACCCCACAGTGAGGCCAACCTTGGGGGTGGTGGGGGGGACACATTTGATCATGCCCCATGAACACATTAACAACTGGAAATGCACAACTGGTGCAACCTTGGAAGCATGTGTCCTGCCCAGCTACTATAACAATGTATGCAGCTTAAGTTTCATTCAAAGCGCTGTGATAATGGATTCAGAGGAGGACTGTAAGTTTAAGGTGAAAGAGTACTGACATAAGCAACCAGCAACAGCATCAGTGCATGGCCAATCATGGTTGCTTCCGGGGATTCGTGCTGATTCGCGGAAACCTTCCTTCTGAGCCATCCACCGGGAAGCCGGCTAGCTGGCTGGCCACGAAGTGTCACACAAGGGCACAGCGTCATCTGCCAGCAGCCATGCACACAGGGCGGCAGGACCCCGAGTGCGTGGTGGGTGCAGCTCCTTCTAGAAGAAAGGCGAGTACATCTGCCAGCAGCCATGCACACAGGGCGGCAGGACCCTGAGTGCGTGGTGGGTGCAGCTCCTTCTAGAAGAAAGGTGAGTACATCTGCCAGCAGCCATGCACACAGGGCGGCAGGACCCCGAGTGCGTGGTGGGTGCAGCTCCTTCTAGAAGAAAGGTGAGTACATCTGCCAGCAGCAATGCACACAGGGCGGCAGGACCCCGAGTGCGTGGTGGGTGCAGCTCCTTCTAGAAGAAAGGTGAGCACATCTGCCAGCAGCCATGCACACAGGGCGGCAGGACCCCGAGTGCCTGGTGGGTGCAGCTCCTTCTAGAAGAAAGGTGAGCACATCTGCCACCACCACACACCTGCAAAGACACTCTGAGGTACCCAAAAGGCAGAGCAGCCCCGAAAAAGGTTATTTTTAAAGGAAATCTAGGTAGCAGTCTAGAGAGTGGCAAGGATGTGTTCCATGACATATTTCTAAGGAACCTTCTGGATACCGGGAGCAAACTGAGAACAGCTGGAAGATAAGTCAATGCAAAGTGACTGGAATTTTTAAGTTGATTAAAACGTGCAGAATTTAACAATAACATGCAACAAACAAAAAAAGAACGAAACAAAAACATAAAGTTCAAACATGGATTTCAAAAACAGTTCCATTTTTTTTTTTTTTTTAATGTTGCACCAATTACAGAAATACTGAAGCCAAATTGTACATCAGTCAAAGACAACAGAATCAGGATTAACAGCATCACACCCAAAATCACATGGTCAACAGATGACTTGTAAGGATGAATGACAACAGAAAAGTTGAGGACAAGTAAACTAGCAAACTAGCGAAGAATGTCGCGCACAAGCCTAGAGGTTCCTGAGAGGGAGGCACAATGAAAGACTGATGGTAAAGTTACCCACCAAAGGCTTTTCAGTACAAGTCAGCCCAGAAAGCAAAATCTCTGAAGGAAATCTCTAGCAGGTCACTTCATGACAGTCACAGTTGGACCAGTCAAAGAAAGCTACTGATCTCTTTTAAAAGGAAGAAGTCAAAATTAATCAAGCTCTGGTCAATCTTAAAATCAGCTTTAAACATGTTTGATCTCCTAAATTACAGGTTTTCGGTGAAACTCATTGGAAAAAATGGCACAACAGTCCTAAGGGTGAACAGAAGGACAAAATGATTCAGCCCAATCATCTGTGACACCCACACCATGAACAAGCACAGAGTGGGGAATCCAAAGGACTTACTAAGTATGGGCATGCAAAGGACGCCGTGATAAGACTGTTTTTTTAAATTCCTTACCTCAAAGGTTTCTTAAATTTTGAGCAATTAAGGAGTGCCAAAGATTTACATGTGGCCAGTTTCCCCTTCAGCAAGAAAAAAATAGAAGTGTTACTTTTGGGCCACAAACCCTGCTGTCAGGGTATGACCAGGAAGGACTGCGGGATACGCAAAGTCCCTGCTAGACAACAGCTCATAGGGTCTGGAGACAAACGCTCACATCCGCTGCTACACTAATTTCATGGGGTCTGAGTGTAAATGCAGCCATTTCCCTACCAGCTTGCCAAATGCTAAGAAGCGCGTTACCACTCCCAGATTTACCTTCCCTATTGAGGGCTTACTGTTAAAATACCAGGGAGACAGAACTATAAGACTAGACAAAATATAACAAATTCGATATTTAACTAACTTCATTTAGTGAAATCAGACCATCAGGTCAAAGGCCATAATAAGTATCAGGCAACTGCAGCAATATCACGTCAGTATTTTTTGCCAGAAAACACGTGTTTTAACTGCAAAAGCCTCTTCCAACACACCTTAGAGTTCATGTTACCTCTGTGGTGTCTGCTATATTATGAACCGGCTCTTAGATTCATAGAATATAACTCCTATTTGTGTGTGTCTATGTATGTATGTATGTATGTATGTATGTATGTATGTATGTGTGTATATA
>JAODJX010000007.1:981563-991984 GCA_026776945.1 Isichthys henryi
TATATATAATATTAAATAAACATAACACATCCTGTTACTAAGCAAACACAATAATTTGAGTCTTAACACATGTGACACCGATCATCTTATATTCGGTTTTACGTGAAACGCAGGAGGAAAAACAAAACCGCACTTAAAGTGTAAGATTTTACAGCTGTTTGTAAATAGCTTTTAAACCGACGAGAACTGCCGAGCGGCACAAGAAAACCGTCGGTCAATTGAAACTCCCTCCCCCTGAAGTAAAACCTCGCCACGGGTACATGACAAACACGCAAAGCCGTGTACCACATTTGACATTTGTAACATTTCTGGAGGTAAGAAGTATTCAGGTATTAAATAACATAATGCAACAGGAAAGTGACTCAGGTATGGCGATGACATTGGTACAACCGGTTGGAAGCGGGAGTCCCACAATCCTGAAGCATCCGAAAATCAGGACGATGTGCCCGAATATTATATCAACTCTCAAGAGAGCCACGACGAAGTTCTGCATTGCAGTGTCCCACCAAGCCCGGAACACGGGGCTTAGACAAATGCCCCAGGGTGTCCGCCACTGGGGAAAACGCCACCACTATAACCAGTATCGCCACCATGTATGTGACATCCAAAGGATAACGGAAGCTCGATGCAAAACGCCGCATGGAAATGTCACCCCCCCCGACAAAGCGCACACTGTTACAGCTCGGAGCAGCAGTGCGCATCGCTGACGGCGTTAAATCGGACAGACAGGCAGCCGAAAGCGGGGCTCTGCTTCTCGTCCCCACACAGCTGCCGCTTACCTTGCTCACCCCGCCCGGGTACGCGGGTCTGGCAGCTTCCACGCCGGACACACACAGCCGGCTTCGGCGCGGCGACTAGCTCACGGCTACGACGAATAAAAGGGCTCAAATTAAGCGTCTGGCGGCCCAATTAACTGATATCCTTAATTACTCAGCAAAACATACCCCCGCACTGGCGTATGACAAATAGTGGGCATTTGCGTGAATTTACACCATTACTGGAAGCGAATTCGCTGTTTATATCCATCTCTCCAGAGGGACCGACACCGCCGAGGGTCGGGGAGCTTAGTTGGACGGGTTGCCCCCCGGACCGAGCCCGGCTGTAACTTTGGACCGCCGCCGAAGAAATCCCGGTCATAAACAGAAAGGCACACGCACGGTTATTAAGAGCAAAAGCCCAGCCGTGGCTGCTGCGCAAAAAAGACCCCTCCATTCAGACAGGGAAGACAGTGAGCAACTTCAGACGGGGGAAGCCTTACCTCAGCTCCCGGCTGAATGCAGCCTCTGCGCCGCCGGACTCTCTTTGGATGGACTGCAAATGCAGCAGTGGGAAAAGCCGTACAAAACCTCTCACTCCCGACACGGTAATCTCTGCTTACACCATTCCCATTGGGCTTTACCACTGCGGAGTTCAAAAAACCATACTCCCCACTTATTTTTTTAAAAAAGAAAGAAATAAACCCCAATCTTGTCCCCCCGTCTCACGCCTACCACAACTCCGAGGGCTTTTCTACTAATCAGTGCTAGCGCTCATACTCGAGCATTGCGCGCTCCCGCTACACTTTTCGACGGTGGGGGCGCTAGCGAGAAACTGCGGGAAACCGCAGTTGCCGTGCAACGCCGTCGCAAAATCTCTGTCGTAAAATAACCAAAATCGATTTACGGCATCCATCGTCTGGAGCCTGCAATGAAGAGCCGCCGCTATTTCCTAAGCTTCTGTTATTCTGTGTGTGCACAAGGTAAGAGGGATGACGAGACTGAGCCCGATTTTGCTGAGCATTTGAGGATGCACCACAACTTTTCCTAAACTGTGTAGGATGTATCAATGTTTACTTTTACATGATAAGCTAGTTATAATCCGCAATGCAGTTGTTTATCCAGTTGCTTAAGTAGCGGAGCTAAATGTAATACTAGCTTCATGACGACATGTCATATGCCCATACTCGCGACAACTGAGAATGAATAGTTTTGAATGAGAGAGAAGCTTTTGCCGATGTTTGGGACAGAAATTAGGCAGCTAGATATGTGATTTCGGTGCTACTAAAAGTGCGTAATTTTACGATGATGATGCTAAAACGACTTTTCTCTGAGGCCGCCCTATGTGAAATAAGGTGAAGCAGAATGTGAGCAAGGGATTATGTGCTCCGCATCTATCAGTGATGTCACTGTACAGCATTTCTTCTGCAGGAACAGAGTAATAAACACCTTCGAGTTTCAGTTCGGTAGAATGAGAAAGACCCTCTTTCCAGTCAGATTCCCCTAGTACTGCCCTGTGCCTTACGCTGGCACTCCACTGTAGGGCCGAGAATCACGTGATCTACACTCCTGGGCCGGACATGATGTGCAAAGTTCAGGAATGGAGGCGAAGTATTGGATCGAAAAAAACAAAAGAAATGGAAAGAAAGTAGTAGTATAGGATAGAGGTTATTATAATATTATTATAACGTAGCATAATTTATTTATATATGTGTATAATATTAAATTGCTAATAGTAAACCATAATAATGTACTATGATAATACTATCCTTTATTATCTTCACTACGATTATATTGTATTATTCTGTATAATGTTGACTATAGACTTGCCCAGCATAGGCTGTTTCTGCCTGCTTCTGGTCATACACACAGTCGGATAATGTTTCGAATGAGCTGGCGCTGTGAATGTGTTCCCAGCAACATATCCCAGTTCACATTGACGGAGCCGACTGACAGTCTTGGTCTTTTTCAGTTCTCTCTGGTGTAAGTTATTGGGATATCAGAATGTTAACAAACCGCCCGTTATGACTGACTGTAGCCAACATGAGCCGTAACAAACCACAGCCACAAGCAGCGTAATGTTTCCGTGTTGAACATCCACTTGTGAATTTAGGGTTAGCTTGTGTCAATGGGTAAATATATTCATACATTTCATTATGCGTACCGAACTGAAAGTCATGTAACCAAATGGCACATAAGGAATATGTGTGCCATTATAGCTGCGTGATAGTTACAAAAGAATGCTTTAGCTGTCAAAGTGAGCTGAAAACCAGTAAGATTAAAATTCACACTCTATAACCTCAGCGGGACTTCCTGAAAAAGGAATTTAAATCGGAATCGAAAACATTGACTGTGGAAACAGGGATCGAGGATCGATTTGTGGTATCCTGCTCTGGGGAGAAGAACAAGTATTTCCATATCCGAGAATTTTTATATGAAAAAGCAGCTTGTGATCGTTTTATGTTTATCAAGAGAATCCTCCTCTAGCTAATGTTCTGTCACATTTAATTTAAATTCTAACATGGAAAAAAATTCCTGAACATTTTAGGCCAGTTACATGTTGTCTCTCAGATGACTGTACAGCAGCAGAATTATATAAAATGCATGAACTTTTCATGACTAGTTTGCTTGTGGTAATTTGACTGCAAGTACAAGTGAAATAAAGTTCCAGTAAATAAAAGTATGCTGTGTGAATATTGTGATCACAGTAATGGTGTAGGTGAAGGTAAATGTAATAAAGTCTGTCTAGTAGCTGACATCCAACCGCAGCCATTAGCCAGCTAAGCTCCTGTCACTGGTGTCTCCTAGGTAGTGCGTCCGCCCCCCTGCATGCTGCAGCATGGACCCTGTGGTCTTGAGCTACCAGGACAGTCTTCTGAGGCGCTCAGACGTGGCCTTGCTGCAGGGGCCGCACTGGCTGAACGACCAGGTGATTGGCTTCGCCTTCGAGTACTTTGCCACAGAGCGCTTCAAGAGCCTGGATGGGGCGGCCTGCTTCATTAGTCCCGAAGTCACGCAGTTCATCAAGTGCGCCACGAGCCAGGAGGAGCTGGCACTGTTCTTGGAGCCTTTGGGCCTGCCCGCCCGCCGCCTGGTCTTCCTGGCCGTCAACGACAACTCCCACCAGACGGCTGGCGGCTCGCACTGGAGCCTGCTGCTTTTCCGCCGTACGGGGGCCCGATTCTCGCACTACGATTCACAGAGCGGCAGCAACTCCCTGCACGCCCGCCGCATCGCTGGCAAGCTGGAGTCCTTTCTCGCGGCTGATGGGAGAGTGGCATTCGTCGAGGAGTTAACTCCCGCACAGCAGAACAGCTACGACTGCGGCATGTACGTCATCTGCAACGCCGAGGCTCTGTGCGAGAGCGCCGGGCAGGAGGGCGGCCCGCAGACCATCACACCGGCGTATATCACGCACAAGCGGGCCGAGTGGTGCGAGCTGATACAGAGACTCTCCCGTCTGAAAAAGTGACCCGTCGGGGCCAGCCTCCTTTCTTAAATACGCTCGCATGAGTGTTTGAGACAGGAGCACATATACTAAGAACTATGGTAACTAAACATACTAGCTGGTAATGGCAATGCTAACCAGTACATATTTTTTACTCACAATCTACTAAAGTAATATGAAAAGGCAACTGACAGACTGTATAACTAGCTATAAAAAAATCTGACTCTCATAAATGGCAACATGGCAAAGTTCTCTGCCAAAGCCAAGAGTACCTAAATGGAAAGAGAAAGGGTGCCTGACAGTCATCCTATATTCAGAATTTTATTTATTTACAAATGCGTGCAAGAAGGGTAAACTTGTACTTTTATTGATTCTTCTTCAGACATCTGCATAGAAGATTATATGCAGTTTCGTGCAAAGCAGATTTCTGAGGAATATCTTGTAAATTTACTTATTATTTTTAGAATATGCGTCCTATTGAGTACTATTTTTTTGCCGAACCAGAGAACCATATTGTTGAAAATCAACGAGTGCAACAAACTGAGCCGGTGAACGGAACCTTAATCAGAAAATGATGGATTGTGCAATGCTTATGGGAGGAATTTAAAGTTTAGCTCACCTAATCAGTCATTATAATCAATATAATGGACAGTATGACTTGCACACATTTGATTTGTGCATTTTGTAGAGCACAAGACATCTGAAATTTGGCATCAACGTTAACCAGACAGCTATTTCTTCATTTGCATTAGTTATGACTTACTATCGCTGCTGTTTCCGTGTGTGAGGCGGAAGATTTGGATGGATTCCGTCAGCAAGCAGCACAAGATGATGAGTGGCTTGGTTGGGTGAAAACGGGGGGATTCCAAATATGCCATTTTGTTTTAAGCCAACCATGTACTTTGTTTACAAAGTGTTTTTGCTCAGGGTTGTTTGTGAAAAATGAGAGTGCATAAGGAATGTAATTCTGCTGAACATGTACATTGATGGTTTTGGTGACATTCTTAACTTCCAGTGCCTTGGAAGTCCACCTGATGCTATTTTAGGCAGCCTTACGTTATTCATCAGACCATCTGTGCTGGAGAAGATGACGAGGGACGACCAGCAACAAGACGGATGGACTCACAAAAAAAGAGCATGCTTTTGGGAAGCCAGAAGACCCAAACAGACCATTCTGGAGAACTGGCATTTATGCTTGGAGCAGATCAGCAAAAAGCCCATCCACCCTTCATGCCTTCCGATGTGTTTGATCTCACGTCGGTGGGTCAGTCAGACTGCACACCCCCACACGCTGAACCTATCTTGTTTCCAAGTGAGGCATCAGTGTCTGAGGGCATCCATTGGAGGGCCAGAGAGCTGGTAGGAACCGCACCATTCTGGCCGATGGCTGGACGCCAGGGCTTTGGCCTGACAGCCTTGAAAACTGAAACATCAGCAGGGGTGCTGGGATTTCATCAGTCTGGGGGAAATGTCTGCAGGAAGTGTTTTACACGACTTCTAAAAGCTTCACATGATTGGATTAGGCCTTCTTGCCCAGCAGAGTGTTTTTAAGAAATAGCTGAGGAAACTATTAAACATTTTGACAGCAGCTTTAAGTGCGACCTGCTGATTTCTCGATCTGTGTTCCATTTTTGTGCTGTTGCAAATTTTCTTTTTCAGTAAGTTATGTTTTTTTCATTCATTACTTAAAACAGTGTGAAATATGCTTACCATCTGCAATCCAGGATAAGTAAACAAAACTAAAAGTACCCATTAATTGAGGGAGAATGAGGTATAATTACATTCACATGCTGGAGGGGCCCGGGTTATGCCCCCCCTCCATCAGTACGACATGATGCTCTTCTCCTCCCTCTGCGGTGTTAATGCTACAGGAATTCTGAGTGATGGCAGTGTTCCCTGAAAGTGTCTCTGCTCTGTAGCAGATGGAGGAGCAGTAATGGAATGCGAACTGGAGAAGAGAAAGCAGCCCGCAGTCGCTGCGCTGTGACCATTTTGGTTTATAGCACCAGAGCCAGACTACTGTGGGCCTACAGTATCCCTGCCTTCCTGCACGACCCGTTTAGCGGATCGGGAATCCTGAGAGCCTCGGTGCTTGTCCTGCACTGCAGCTACACTCCAGTACAGCCTGTGCGTACTATTGCTGAACTAACCCCCCCGCCCCAGGGCTTATTCAGAGATTTGATTATGCCATAACCTGTGCCATACCATATATCATAGCCTGTGGGGTAGCCTGCGCCATACCCTATGCCATACCATACTCCATAGCCTGTGCCGTAGCCTGCGCCATACCCTACGCCAGAACCCGTGCCATACCATACTCCATAGCCTGTGGGGTAGCCTGCGCCATACCCTATGCCAGAACCCATGCCATACCATACTCCATAGCCTGTGCCGTAGCCTGCGCCATACCCTACCTCAGAACCCGTGCCATACCATACTCCATAGCCTGTGGGGTAGCCTGCGCCATACCCTACGCCAGAACCCGTGCCGTACCATACTCCATACCCTGTGCCGTAGCCTGCGCCATACCCTACGCCAGAACCCATGCCATACCATACTCCATAGACTACGCCATACCATATGTCATAGCCTGTTCTGTACCCAGAGCCATAACCTGTGCCATACCATACACCATAGCCTGTGGGGTAGCCTGTGCTGTACCCTGCACCATAGTCTGTAGCGTGTGCCGTAACCTGTGCTGTAGCCTGCGACAGCCTGTGCTGTAGCCTGTGCCATACCCTATGCTGTACCCAGTGCCGTAGCCTGTGCCGTAGCCTGACCCGCACCTCCTCTGAAACTTGTGTCAGGGTACAGCACAGGCTACGCAGCTACCTATGGGGTAGACTCTACACAAAAGTCTAAATCAGCTTTTAGCTGTTCACCTCGACGCAAGCTTGAAGCAAAACAGCCCCCCGCCCACCACAGTCTCACCCCTGGCTCTGGGTTCACCACCGTCCCACATAATCCTCTAGTCAGAAACAAACTTTATCCCCGAAATTTACCTCGTGTTTATCTTCCCAGGCACACAGATAAGTAGATATTCCCTCGTCTGACTTGCTCTGTGTCTCGTTCTTTAGAACAAGAGCAGTGTTTCGGTTCCTGTGATTTGAGTTTTCAGTAGCAGCACTGCAAAGGGCCTGCAGTGACTGTGTGGGGTCGACATAAAAGACGAGCCCTCGGGCTACAAGTACTGATCCTCATTAACTGGATGTGACGGATATAGCTTTACAGAATGACTTTTTGAATAAATGAGTCAGACGAACATTACTGTGCATGAAAATGTGTTTCCTGTGAGGGGAGGTTTCACTGATTGTCCTGTATGAATCTGTCCTCAGAAGCCAGGCTGGTTGTGTCAAAACCACATTCTTTCTGATGCTGGTTTGAAAATGTAATGAGTCACCATTTAAAGGGTGGTCACTAAATGTTTTCGAGGTTAATACCATACAGACAGGGTCCCGTGTGAGTTTATATGGATGTGGGCATCTGACACCAGGGATAGTTACGCTTTTGAACCTAACTTTAGTTGTTAATTAGCCACACGAATGAGGTCACTCCTAACGAGAGCCAGCTGTGACGGCAAAATGAAATGTGGCTTCCATGGATGTCAGATCCTCAAAGGGATGGAGCTGGAAAAGACACGTTACTCCCTTCTTTGGTTACAAAGACTGGCTCCTCTGTGAGTTAATCAGCTATTTGCATGAGCTCATTCTTCCTGACTAATGGTTAGATAAATGCCCCCACCCCGCCCCCACCAAGATATATAATGCTGACTGTGCTAAAGAGGAATTGGGATGATATGCAGGGTAGTATGAGCAAACAGCAAGACTCTTCTGGAGAGGGAGAAGCACAGAAGCAATCTAGTACATCTGATAGCACAGGCCCTAAACCACATATTACTGGATGTGTGTGCATTAGGTGATTTAAAGGTGCAGCTTATGAAAAGGAGATAAAAGTGAAAAACAACAGCGGCACCAAATGAATGCAATTTGTCCAGGCATTTTTTTCCCCATTTGTGCCTTAAATGTGTTTTCAGAGAAAGACACTGTTACTGTAGTCAGGGAGACTAAAATGCCCTAAAATGAGATGAATTGCTTTTGCAAGCTACTTCACCCTCAACAATTGGTGACATACAATAAAGGTTCAGATAAAACCAAGATTTATCCCATAGTTGTCTATTTTTACTGAAGATAATTGTTCTCTCCTGTTGTGTTATAAAACCAATACCATACGAGGGCTTTTAACACAGAGGGGAAAGGATGGAGTTCTTCAGCAGCTGTGTGAGATGTTCCCAAGGTGCATTCTATGCACAAACGTTAATGCACGGGTAGAGGATACTTACCCCCAGCATCCTGTGCATGATCCTGCTGCGCTGCTCAGATAGATGTTTGCAGGATCCTGAGTGAATCAAAGGGATCATTTATGTGGTGGTTCCAGAATTGGGTTGCAATCAAAGGCATGTACATGGGCTATGATAAGGCGCTCTCACACCGCAGGAACCCGATTGTAGTTCCTGTTCCAGTTCGGGAGCCCGTTTTTAGTCTCTGCTCTAGACTAGGGCTGTGTTCGATTCAAGTGCTGCTTCTTGCTCAACTGCATCGCAGCGACACGACAAGGCTGTCCCATTTCAAAGGCTCCTTCAAATGTGGTCTGGAAACATATCCTCCTTTTGCGCAGTTGAGAAGGATCCACCTGTTGGACCTTTCGGAGCCTGACATATCCCAAATTTGATTGCACAGACCATCGAGCCACAGCCTATAAAGGCTGCATAGATTACGTCCTTTGAAGAATGCAGCCACTGAATTCGGACACAGCCTAAGTACTTTTTATTCTAACACAAACTACTAGGGAAGCACTAAGTGATAACTTGATTGGTTGGCGCTTAGAGCCATAGCTTGCTGATTGGTTGACCACAAGCACTGGCGCTAATGGAAGTTATGTGCAGGAAAAGAGATAGAAGGAGCGGAGCAAGAACTAAGCAGATGGGATTGTTTTTGTACCTTAATTACATTTAATGTGTTAAATACATATTTTGCTCATGTCTCCATATGTCTGCATCAGAAAAATCGATCAATAACCAACATACTTCTGTCCAATATCACCGGTGACGCTTATTAGCAGGATATCATACTGTTTAAGCCTAAAATCGTACACAATATAACCATAGATAACGTATTTATTGATATCATCCGTTACCTAAGATGTCTTGCCTAGATATTTATGAGTCACTAAAACCTGAAGCTTTCTGCATATTAGTTTAGTTACCACATTCTCAGTGGTATAATGCTCTGGAAATGTCTATTGCATTATTCATTCTGGATGCATCAATTACAGCTGGACTGAAAAAGTACTGAAGTAATGTAACATGATCATTTATAGTCTTTGCATATGCAACAGTTTTGTTTTATTGAAAACATCGATTCAAAAAGGCATAACCTCAAGAAAAACATGCGTCTCAGCCATGTAATTATCTACATTGCATGCATAACTCCTGCAACAGGGTCCAAGGAGTGGCGAGTTGTTCTGTGCATACGTGGACTGGAAGGGACATGAGAGGGGCGGGGACTGGAAGGGGTGGAGCTTGAGAGGAGTGGGGGCTGAGAGGGGCAGGGACAAGGAGGAGCCTGAGAAGGACAGGGAGGGTGGGGCTTGCAGCTGGACACTACTTCCTGCTTAACCCCCCCCCCCCTGCATATTTAATTTAAACTCAATGGACACCAAGTCATGTGCTTATATTTTGAAGTCAAACAGTAGACAGTTTTATAGTGCAATCAGGATGCAGGATGCAATCCATAAAATATGGCCTGACCAGGGACTCTTACGGCACGCGGCATGCAACACGGCACACACTCTATGCTGCACAGCTGCATAGTGCACACAAGGACAGGGCACATGCACCGATGCCATCTTCCAGTGCACGGCGGCTCAGAAAAAGCCACGATGCTGAGACACGATCTACAGAGGCTGCCAAAAGCAATTTCATGTATTTGCAAGCAGCACAGCTAGGAGGAAAATCCCTGGACATTTTAATAAATTATAAAGGAAGCATAATAAATCACAGCAGCTTTCTGCATGTCGCACATCCCTCGCCCACCATGATATTTATGATCCCTATTGCAGTGAATATGAGTGTTCCTGTGGGGGGGGGGCCCCGGGGGCCGCCGGGGGGGGGGGGGGGGGGGGGGGGGGGGGGGGGGGGGGGGGGGGGGGGGGGGGGCGGG
>JAODJX010000007.1:1009266-1031368 GCA_026776945.1 Isichthys henryi
TCCCCATAAGGGAAAACTCTATTTTATAAAAATCAGTGATTGCTATGAAAAAACTAAAAATGCAAAAACTCTTGTATCTTGCTTGGTTACTTAGGGTAGGGTGGGGGTTAAGGTTGTCATAGTTAGCGTTAGCATTTTCCCATAGAAGTGAATGAGCGGGCCCCATAATGATAGATATACCCTACATGTGCGGGTGTGTGTGTGTGTGTGTGTGTGTGTGTCAGTCAGGAAAGTAGCAAGTCCATGATTCCCATGAGAGGGGTGTTATCTGTCTGCGCATAATTCGGTCACCAAAATGAGAAGAGAGACTCACTGATCCACGGTAACATTTTTTCACATCCTCGTGTGACAAGTTGTCAATAAGATGGATCCTGTGACACAGAAAGGACAGGTTGGTCAGACAGTCTCATCCGCACGGACAGAGTGATGTGCCTGTCTGAGACATAGGGGAAGCCGGAACGTACATAACAAATGCATTAAAGATCACATTTCAGCCCCAAACACACAGGGCTCAGTATCAAATCTCATAAAAAGAACCTTCTAGATTTTACTACATCATAAACCAGTAAAGTTCAAGGCGCTTTAACATGTAGACACATGCACATTGTTCAGACAGAACAGGCAAATCATTATTGTCATTTTCTTTTGTCTTATATTTCTGTACTTGCTGGAGTAAAGTTGAAAAACTGACCCAAACATGTTTATGTTTTGTGCGTTTATTAGTTAAATATGCCAGAAATGCTGCACTTTGGATGAAAAGCATGTTAGAATGAACAGACCTTAACGATATTCCCATCGCCACCCAGCTCCAGCCATAAGACGCACCTTCCTGAGTACTGCAATAACTACAACTGTGATCAGTTTGGACCTGGATGCTTGCATGACCCTGAAATCCCCCCTCAAACGTTTCATATTACAGTACTCACGGTCTCTCACCTCCCCTGCACCCAATAAGAACTGGCCGTGCTTCAAAGCCTCTGGTGAAACCACTTGGAGGCAATCACTGCTCTCTACAACTCAGTCAGTGGCCTTTTATGGGTCACGAGCTGTCACATGACACGGCGCCTCCATCGCACGGGGTACAGTTAATCCCCACAGTACACTGAAGTGTACTGCATATACAGTACCAAGAAGAAAAAAACAGGACACTTAACAAGAGCCAGAACCTCTGGACCAATCAGGAAACATATGGGAATACAGATTATTATATATCTGCACAAATAGTGACTCTCCATAAAGCAATGGTTGAACATACTGCGCAAAGAGACAATACAAGTTTCAAGGCACAGAGCGCCTCACAGGACAGCTGTATGGTACCCAGAAAGCAGAATGTTTCACAGTTAAGAAGGTAAATATCCAGACATCTGCCTGCATGGGTGCTGAAGAGCCTCCAGGAAGAGAGGTTAGCTGCTCTTTTCATGCAGAAAATGCATTTTGTACGGTACAGAATTTAAGCGTAAAAGCTCCCTCGTGCTAAAGGAGGACAAAAAGAATAAAACATTGCACAGTGTCTGGAGCTGCATTCTCTCACGACAGACTGCAGCCATTCTGACATACAGGGTTTGTTGTCTGTCACACTGCCAGGCCAAAATTAGAACTCCGGTGACAAGTGAGGCTGTGCTGTCCCAGCCCTGAGGAGATCATGTGCTGTCCCAGCCCTGAGGAGAACCCGGTGGCCCAGAAAACAAAGCGTGAGTGTAGATGTCAGTTTCAGAGCCACATTAGCTCTCTTCCAAGCATTTCGATAAACATGGGAAATGAATAGGCTCAGAGTGGAACATACAGGTGGGTGTAGGTGAGGTGTGGTATAGGCGAGGTGGGATGCAGGCAAGGTGGGTGTAGGTGAGGTGTGGTATAGGCGAGGTGGGATGCAGCCGAGGTGGGTGTAGGTGAGGTGTGGTATAGGTGAGGTGGGATGCAGGCAAGGTGGGTGTAGGTGAGGTGTGGTATAGGCGAGGTGGGATGCAGGTGAGGTGGGATGCAGGCAAGGTGGGTGTAGGTGAGGTGTGGTATAGGCGAGGTGGGATGCAGGCGAGGTGGGATGCAGGCGAGGTGGGGTGCAAAAAAAAGCTTACTCATCAAGGTGGGGCTGGGGGGAGCGAAGGAGGTACCACACTGGTGGGTCAGTTGGCCAAATTTAAGAAAAGTAACCGTTCTCACTTTTGCTAAGGTTAGTCTTGAATTTTTTCATATGCTTTAATTGTTTTAAGGAACAGGAGATGTAAGCATTGTGTCTTTGCATCGTTTTCTTCTGTTAGGCTATTTTGTGCTGGTGAAAACCCAGGTAGGTTTTTAGCTGTGAAACCCCAGGTAGGTGTGAAGTGGAATATTCCATTACAACCTGGATGGGGGGCAACTTCATCCATCCTGAAAACTGTTGTGAAAATGCAAACAAACATGTTGCTATAATATAAATTATCAGGATAATAATGGTATAATTCCAAATTCCATCAATGATGGCGAGCCATCCAGGTCCAGAGGCAGCGAAGCTGCCATGAAACTACCATTGTGAGGTTCCTCTCAAAGTTGACTGAATCTTCTGATGCTGTAATGTAATGTTTGCTTTTCACCAAATAAAATGCTTCTAATTCAAGCCAAAAAGGTCAATACTGAACGTATCTGTCCACAGAACATTCTTCCTATTAGCTTCTGGTTTGTTCATGTGATGTTTAGCAGACTTTAGATGAGCAGCAATGTTCTTCTGGAAGAGTTCTGGCTTTCTCCATTGCTGTTCAGTGATCTCCTGATGGTGAGCTCATGAACACTGACTTTAGTCAACGCAATAGAGGCCTTTAGATGCTGGGGTTCTTTGTGACCTCCAAGACTGTTACATACATTACGTCTTTGCTGGTCAACCACTCGTGGGGAGGGTAACGATGGTGTTGCATTTCCTCCATTTGTACATGAAGTGCCTGACAATGGACTGCTAAGCCCAAACTCCTGAGAAATGGCTTTGTCTGCTTTTCCACTCTGGTGAGCATCAACAACTATTTTTCTGAGGTCCTGCACTGTCAGAAAAAAGTAGCAATTTATACCTTTGGGGCTACAATTACTTATCACTGAGGCTGTACACTCAAGGGTCTCCCAGTTGTACCCTAGCTGTAGGAATATGTACCTCTGAAGGTACAGACATGGACTCTCGGGAACATTTTCGTAAAATAGGGGTTATACTCATGTTGCTTGTACTTTGGGGTGTATGTTTCACCAGGCCTGTAGCCTATTCTGATGGTATGCTGTGAAGATTTTGATGCTCTTTAAATGAGAGCTTCCCCTGATGTCTCTAATGTCTCTTTATTTAGATTTATGTGAAAATCTGATCATATTTTAAGTCATATTTATGTAGAAAATTCTAACTAAATTTCTAGCACCACTGTTTACGTTGTTAGCCGCTGAAACAAATACTGAATTAGCGTCACAGCTGGGTGTCGTGTTCCTCAAAAGAGAGAATAAATAATCTAATTATCACATCACCTTTAAAACTTATTAGCGCAGAATAGCATGAATAGCTGTGATAAAGGATGAGATTACTGAACGCAGATATGCAGTGGGGGGTCTGCTAGCCTGCTGGGTGGCTCACGTTGGGGGAAAATATCAGGCACGCATTACAGGCTCCTTAAAGCGACTTCCTCAGGCCCGAATGGGGGGGCTGGCTGGCTGAAGGAAGCACACAGGTTCTGCCCAATAAAAACTTCCATCTCTGTCATGTAGGCCTGCTGAAGCAGGGGATCCGTATGCACTGCAAATCTGCCTGATGCTTCTCGATACGATCCTTCTCCTCCCTGACCAGGATAACCAGAAGCTCAAACAGCAACACTCTCACTTGAATGCAAGTCTTCCCAGAAGCGATGGGGCACAAGGTCACCTAGGACAGAAGATCTTGGCTAGCAGTGGGGAGCCTGGTCCATTTTTTGGGATGACCTCTCAGCCGGTCATGGATCTCCAGGACTGGAGCTGAAAGCCGCTGCTTTATTATTGGCTGATTGAAAGGTCATCCTAAAAAGCCACACCCACACCGGCCCTCCATGGAGCCGGACCCCCAGCCCTGGTTTACATGAAGGCTTTTAACTGCCACTTGGTGGAGCAAAATCTCTACATAATAATCTCCTCCAGTTAATATTCAAAGGAAAGCTTGGCACCGCAGGATTCGGGGTCGGAAGGTACTTAGTGGCGGACGGAGGGGCAGACGTCCTCACGGTCTGCTTTAGAAGTCTGTCACATGACCCGCACTCTGCACATGTGGTCTTGATGTCTCCTACATACTGGTGTTTACTGAGAAGCAGAAATGGAACTAGGGGTGTTGCATCAACTCTTGATATACTTGACATACTGCCCCCATTACAGCATCGTAAGCCAGTCACAAAAAATAATAATAAAAATAGGACAGAGAGGCTATTAGTTCTCACCAAAGCTATTACCAACAGTGTGAAATGGCATCTTAAAATGGAAAGTAAAAATATGCAGTTCCTCCTGAGCAGAACCTTTTTCAGGGATACCAGCACCACTCCAGTCATCCAATACATCCCCAGATGCTACAGACCATAAACTGTCCTCTTCAGGTGTGTTACTTTAAAAGAAATAAAGGCCTTTAAAGAAATGTAAGTAAATCGTGGTGTTAAAGGAGTAGAAAAATTATGCTAAACAAAGTCCCACAGCCCAGCGATTTGGCGTGAAGCCTTTGTAGGTGTGTAACCACTCCAAGGAGCAAAGCTAGATTCAGTAGGGAGCAGAGCGAGGAATTACCCTGGGCAAAAGGTTTGTGCAGACATGAGGTACAGGGTTGGGGGGGGGGGGGGGTTGCAATTGATAACAGGCAAATGCTTTGCGGACAAAATTATCTTTTTCTGATCTTAATCTTAATTTCAGTTCTAACATCACACCCGACAAATCCATTCGTTTATCACACTTGGCCCAGTTTTTGATTCTCAACCTCTAATGTGTGTTTACACACGTTTAAGTAGTTATAGAAGAGAAGTTTTTGCGATGGTGTTATAATTTCGTGCTTTATAATGGCACGGACAACCAATACAGAAAAGGACAAAAAGTAGGGAAAGATGAAACCACATGAACCTGATCTGAAAAAGTAAATCCAACTTATATCAGTTTCTTTTCTCTATTGCCTCTTTAAGACTGTTCGAGTTTTAAGATCATAACAAAATGAATCTCCTGGTCTGCAACAGGGGGCAGAAGCCCATAGCTCCCCCTATCAGCCCACACGTAGGAAGCGGCAGATGCGTGCCACGCCTTGCCTGAACTCCGGGGGGCCCTGAGACTCTTCCTCCTTGAGGGTCTCCGCCAGGTCCTGCGAGGTGGAGAGGCTGACGTCCTCACTCTGCTCCTCCTGCTGCTCCGCCATGGTCCTGGGCCTGGGTACGACAAGCGGAGATGCTGCCGTCTCACATGCCAGGCCTGTTTACAGACAAAGTCCCTCAGCAGCACCCGCACCCCCTCAGGAGAGGAAATCGTTAAATTCAGCCATGCACAATTAAAGGTGTAACAAACAACCTGCCTGCTCCATCTCTCCCAGCCGCAGCACATCACTCACCTACTGCATCTCTCTCAGCAGCGGCACATCACTCGCCTACTGTATCACATCACTCGCCTGCTGCATCTCTCCCAGCCACGGTACATCACTCGCCTCCTGCATCTCTCTCAGCAGCGGCACATCACTCGCCTGCTGCATCTCTCCCAGCCGCGGCACATCACTCGCCTGTTGCATCTCTCCCAGCCACATCACATCACTCTCCTCCTGCATCGCTCCCAGCCACATCACTCGCCTGCTGCATCTCTCCCAGCCACAGCACATCACTCTCCTCCTGCATCTCTCCCAGCCACATCACATCACTCGCCTGCTGCATCTCTCCCAGCCACATCACATCACTCTCCTCCTGCATCTCTCCCAGCCACATCACATCACTCTCCTCCTGCATCTCTCCCAGCCACATCACATCACTCTCCTGCTGCACACTCGCCTCCTTGTTGTTTTTAATTTAACCTGACATCCCACTGCAGAGAGAAAGGCCGGTGTTCCTCCCTCCAAAAGTAATTTTCACTCCCCCCAGAAATCCACAGAAAGGCCAGTTAAATAGCGAACCCTTCCACTGATGTTTACGAAGCGAAGATACCGTCTATCGTTCTTATCTGATCGTCATCTGCTCTGGAAGGTAAACACTGCTCCCATGTGACAGGAAACAACGGTGAAAACCAAACCCAACTACAGCATGCAGAAATACATAGGATTACTCTATTTACACAAAAAACACATATATGACCTTTGCTGATGAGAAGCAGAACGGCCTGATTTTGCAGATGGGACCAGATTAAACACTGTTATGAGAAACAAAGATTATGAGACAGAAAGTGGGGGCGGGGGAAAGGGGGCAGCAAACCTGGCCTGACAATTACGCCTGTGGGACGCATGCCAGAAACAAGACCATAATCCCCTTTTAATGAATCATTTTCTGCAAATCCTCCATCTTTCACGCAGCCTGACGCCTGGAGAGCAAAGCTCAGCTCAGCTTTCAGGCCTTTCTGCTAACTTCCATTTATAAGAAATTGGTTCAAGTTTTTAACAGCCTTTAAGGCTAGTAATCATGACATATGCCATTTCCAGAGTTCATCCACCAAAATGCACGGAAGGAAAGAAGACAGGCAGACAGACCATTCATCTGACGCATTTAAAAACATGACTGAGGTCGTATTTGCCATGGAGACCCATTTGCATGACAAATCGAGGGGTGCTGCAGTGAAGAGGAGTATGAACATCACCATCTCATCCGCTTCCCAGAAACCCCAGCCTAGTAACTTCATTACTCCCGTCTCATCCAAGCTGTGAAGACTGGGCGTGAAGCACGGCATTCTCAGCGGTGAGGGCCTTATGCACATTAATCTGGGGCTTCGCCGGCTGCTGTTTCTGACCGTCCTCTGGGGGGGCTCTAAAAGTAGAGCGAGTGATCTTCAGGATACTGGTGCCAAGGTACAGCACACAGATAATCAGGCTTTAAAAAATACATAAAGCTCTAGTTTTCCAGCTTAAAGATAAAAATACCACATCTTGTCTGGTTTTAAGTTACTATGTCAAGAGTATTTTTGTCCTGAATGAAGAAAGTATAAAAATACTATGGGCATAATCCCTATAGCTTCTGGGAGGCAGATGAATTTCCGCTCAGCAGGCAGAGAAGCAGGAAACTATACGAGACAAGCATCTAAAGAAGACTTCTAAAGGCATGTTCTGCTCACCTCCTTACAAAGGCCAATCAGTGGCCAGTGAACAGCAGCAGCGCTGTGAATAACAAGTGCTGCCCAGAAACGGTGCCAATCGCCGACACCCTTATCGCAATCAGTCGTTCGAGGTTTGCGATATTAAATACTTCATTTAAAGGTGCATACTGGCAAGACAAAGCTAGCTGTGCATTTGGTGCTGCAGTTTTGAAGTGTCCAGGAGGGCTGGCACTCTGGGGAGACGCTGAACACAGCTCACACAAAGGCAGTGGTACACATGCCAGACCGCCATTACCAGAGGCTAAACCGGGAAAGAAGAAGAGGGGCGAAGTGATCTCATTCTCCAACTGACAAGACATTAGAAGATGGCTCGATCCCTAGCACCTCGAGGGGGGGGGGAGGCAATGGATGGAATGGTATCCTGTTTCCAGTGAGGACGCGCGAGTAACATCTAGACCTGCAAGGCAGTGCTGTCACCTTGTCACAGGGGGGCAGAAAGATGATAAAGGTCTCTACGGCAACTGCAGGCCAACCAGGGTGCTTGGCTTTAAGCAACCCTTCAGGCTCTCAATCTGGCAGAATCCTCAAGAGGCCAAGGAGACAAGCTCATTTACTGAATATAAGAGCGTAGCCCCAGCCCCAGCTCCAGCATGCACTGCAGCACCAAACAACCATCACCCAGAAAAATCCTTATTCAACCTTGTGTCTGTTCATGTCCAAGATGTGAAATGAAGAGCACACAGCCTTCAGTGGCCGGGAGTGACCAGTCACTGCAAACCAAACACCCCCACAGATAGTGAGCGTTAAACCTCCGTGCTGCAGCCGGAAATGCCAGTAAGTAACTCCTGAGCTCTACTGGCACTGCTCCAACTTTAAAGACGGAAAAATATATTATATTAAAAATCTACCTGAAAGTGAAAACAAGTTCATGGGATAACCGAGAACCAGCTGAACTGACTTCAGCTCAATCGCTCTACAATATTACTATAGATTTGAATAGATAAAACTGCCCAGACTTCAAAGGAGCCAATCCCACGATGCACTATGCCTGCCTCAAGCGCTTTAAAGTGCATGAGCAGAATTCACTCCGAATGGCTTCTCTTATTCCCCCTCCCTGCACTAAATAAGGTAATAAAGCGATAAGCCCTTTTAGGGTGGTTCTGTTTTACTATGGACTTCATTTATACGAAAAAGAAAAAACATGTAACTGTTGATGTATCATTGTTTTCAAGCATTGAATATCAATACAAAGATTTTAAAAAAACAATTCACTTTTGACTTCCTCTGCGTATTTTTATATTTCTACACATCATTTTGCATTTTTTTTTGCTACCTGTGTGTCTCCTGCCTTTATTCGCACCACACTGTGTATGTTGCGCTTGTTTTGATTCAGTGTCTGTTGTTTAACATACTTAAGAGAACATCGTCTCTTAAAACTTGCCTTTAGCCAAAGGAAAGGGCCACACTGACAGCCAGATGCATAAAACCACACACCTGTCAACATCAGCACCATAATTAGGGATGGTAATCATGCACTGAAAGACACCATATTGATTTACAAGCCAGATAAAACTCGGGGCGACAGATGACAGCAGCTACGCCTGACTCCCAGAACCATCCCTTTAAAATTCCATTAGCAAAATTGGGCTCATTAAGGATGCAGTGATGAGCCATTGTAAGAGGTCTTAACAGGGTTACGTAAGGCACCGATGCAGCAGACTCCCATCAAGCGAGGCCTTCGTGCAGGACACTGCCAGACGTTCCTTATTAAAACACATTTACCAGGTCGTCACCAGACCACCCAAAATCCAATTACCTTAATCCACTTACTCGGCCCTGCAGCCTCTCAGCTCCAGTCAGAACCAGCAAAGCATTCCTTCCCCCAAATTGCCCCATCAGCATTTTTGCCTCTCGCCTAGCAAATCTACCCCTGACAGCCACTGGCCTTAGCACACAGCAGTTACAACATCAGGAACAGCGAGAGCTGAGGGAGCGGGCCGCCCTCCGGCGACCTTCTCCACAAGAATCACTCCTGCTGCTGTCCAACGCCATAAATAGATCTTCGGCTGATGGACGGCGTGCCTTTAGGTGGAGGAGGGAGAAAGGTCACCATGACAGAGCCCAAAAATGACACTACACTGTAGCTGCTCCTGGTGTCCATCTCCTACCTGCCAAATGGCAAGCATGTCCACGGCAGTCAGTAAAAAATGCTTCATTACTTCTGTCCCTTTCTTGTCCAGTGGGGATACAGCGTTCATTAACTGATCTACACTGAACGGCGTTCGAATCACTTTAATTCCCAGATTAGTTTACGTTATTTCCGTATTTCAGACATTATTAACTCAAAGAGGGTTTAAAAATAGTAAGGCACACACTGGTAAGCTCATTACCCCCCGCCCACTTCCTTCTTACGAACTTTTATTGAAAGCTAAACGTCCTTTGAAGCGATTCTTAGGTAAATCTTACTGTGGTGCAAATTTCCGCCACCAGCATGAGGAGCGTATAGTGAAAGAAACATCGGGGGCTCGCGGATCCCATTCTGTACCATCACACTTCTCCGACAATGTTTTCACTTATTCTAATATAACGTGCAGGCAGATATAATTAAAAACCATTCCCGATTTGTCGACTCGTGTGAAGAGGAGAAATATAAATTAGATATATTTATACACAGGAAGTCATGGGGCTTTTATTATGCTAACAGTTTCAAAAATAGGGTTAACAGGTCTGAGTAATACATGCTTAATATAAGTAGTTCAAGAGAACTGCGGTTGTTGCGCGAGGTGAGCCGATGATGCACACGCAGATTTTCGTCTGATTTTATTTCAGTACATTTTCTCATTCTCAAACCCCCGCATCCAGCGGCTCATTATAAACTTACCTTCAGCGCGACAAGTGACCGCCCAGTAGCGGTTCATGTCTCCCGCAGACTAGCGATGAAAGTTCGGGTTCCGCATCTCCGGCACAAGTGGAAGCAAGAAAGTAGAGAAGCCGACGAGCAGAGCGCAGTTTCAGTTCCTGGACTGACGGACCGGGGAGGCGGCAGGCAGGCGAGCAGGCGGGCATGCAGACAGGCAGGCAGGCATGCAGACGGGCACGCAGGCGAGCAGGCGGGCATGCAGACGGGCACGCAGGCGAGCAGGCATGCAGACAGGCAAGCAGGCATGCAGACGGCGGACTTGTTGCGCTCAGCATCCCCGACCACAGTGGGCGTGATCCGTAGCTTATTGTCTTAATGCGTTTTTTAATTACATGACTATGCATTTCAGTTTTTAAAGGAAACTTTTTTTTTGTGCGGTGTATTACGGGGGCTGGCTCGACTTTGTTGATTTGGGTTTTGATAAGATGTTTGAAATTTAATCGAATAGACTGTAGAAGAATTTAGTTTTAGCAATGCAATCAAACTATAGTTTGTGAAGGTAACTTGCATTAGCTTATAGCCTAGTCATTACTAGCATACGTATAATGTAGACGTGTTAATCTGTTATGTCACATTAACAGATGGTAACCATTTGTAACTTTGCTTTGACAATCCAGAACGCTCGTATTTGTACAGATGTGAATTCAGTTTTTTAAAACGACTTCGGCAAAATCATAGTAACTTCTAGATTCCTAGCAAAGCCTGGCTTTTGTGATCATTCAGACAATCCACCATCCTGAAAATGTGCTTATACTGATAATCAAAGAGGGTTTGTACTTAAGAATTTTTGATCTGAAGCAGCAGGAAGCCTGATTTCCAAATATGTTTAAATAGATAAGTGTCATCCACACCTGTGGTTTTGCCGAACACTGAACTTGTAGCTTGTGTGCTTCTCTCACAAAAGACGAAATTGAAGAGGGTGTCTTCACCTCCTGTCTCCTGCGTGACCTTCGTCACATTCGACATCCTGGCATCCTCTCAGTCCCTGGTGCTATGGCCTCATATGGCGATAGAGATAATCCCACAATCAAAACGAGAGAGAACCTGTGTAAATACAAGAACCAGTAATGGACTGCAGCCTGTGCAATGAAAGCTCCATGCTTCCACTGTAAGAATCTATGTAAAGTCACCTCTCCTTTAGTTAACCTTTATATGGGTATTTTTTATTTTATTTTTTTAAAAAAAAGAAAAATCAAATGCTCAACAAATATCCAGAAGAGACTGGTTTTGACAAATGGCAATTCTCGTGTCCTTTTCGATGAAGGCGTCCCCTCTCCATTACCCGGATTGGAACATTCCACTGGAGCCTCAGGACTGGGTGTGTAAATTGAACATTCCACAAAGTCCCAATTTTCCACTGTACTGCCGTCATCCAGCAAGGAGGAGCTTTTCTCTGAACACCAGATAGCCTCACCACTACAAACCGTAAAAAAACCATTGCCTCAACACATCTCCAGTTAACACCCAGCCAGAGGATCAGTTAACACCCAGTTAACACCCAATGGGATCGTCCCATTTCACATCTTTGTTCTGCTAAATTCTTCTTGGCAAAATGTCTGCCACAACAATATTCTCTCTATCCTTACGATTCAGATGTGGGTAAACTTTCAATTACGCCAAACTTCAGAGGATCAAGATAAAGAATTCCTTACAAACTCATCAATGTTCTTCAACTCTCCTGCTCAAGTGTATCACCTGACGGCCCAACATCTACATCACACGTTTACATCGATATGCTTTTTGAACTTTTTATTTTTCCTTTATGCAGCCGGTACATGGGATGCTGGTGCGTCTTTACAGCAACACGCAGGTACAGACTTTTAATTTGATGTATCCAGCACATTTTGAAGTTCGGGTTTCTCAACTCTGCTAGAACAGTAATGCTTACATTATGATACGAACGTCTGTGTCCCAGTACAGACAGTCTGTCTTCACTACAAACAGCCAAAATTGCAGCAAGTTCCCCAAAATATAAGCACAATTCAAAAGGTGTCTCACCACCATCCCACCCCACCAGCTGCGAATGGCTGCACCCTCATCCGGAGGCCCTGTAGAACTACTTCACGCTCCATATGGTTCGCTGAAGGAAAAACACCCAGTGACATCATGCCTTTGCAGAAATGAATCATATATAAGCTCTGGTTGTCTTCATCTTGGATTAGAATTGAGTCACACAGTATTTCTGTACACAGTTAAGCAAAGATCTAGACTGGTTCATTTCATGCATTAAGCAATAACGTCCCCCAACACACTATTTATTAAATTCAGAAAGAACCAGATCACACATATCCATTAAATCCTTCTGACACACGGAGGAGATTCTAGTGCTGTAACTTCAGAGAGATGTTAGTATACCCCATGACTCTCTCTCAAACGCACTTAAATGTAGAGGACATCAGTGATGACTTACTTTCCACGTCTGAATCTAAACCCACAGGAAGGTCACAGCTGCTGTTCTCTGGACCAACCACTGTTGTGTTGGCTTTCGAGGAAAACATCCGCTTTGTGAAAAGAGGCTGAGGGTTTCACCAGTGACACGACTACAGGCTTTTCAGTGGGCACTAAATGTGTAGGCAGCACTGGAAAGGTTTTGTCGAAACCCAAATATTGGTCAGTTTTGTCAATATTTTCGTACTATTTTCCAAATAACTGGTATCAATCAACACTGAATCTAATTAAATAAAACCGAACAGAGAGAGACAGTGAGGGACAGATGTGATTGTCTCATAAAAAGATTTATTTTTTGCCTAAATGTACAAAGGCAAGTTACAGTATTGTATAAAAAGAAACGTGGTAATGTACACTTTACATGACAGAAAACTTCAGTGGGGGGAGGGGGTGCATGAAAATAAGGAGAGTGGCGGGCAACTGGGGTTAAGGGGGGAGAATGAGATTCAAACACAGAATTAAAACAAAGCATGTAAACATCTTCCTTTCAAGTACCGATGACAGATACCGAGTCTCTGCACCCCTGGCTGCAAATGACAGGAATGGGGATGGGGGGAGGGGGGTGTTGCTGTGGGGTGCACAAGCAGACAGGTCCATAGAGAAAGGAACACACGACAGGATACACTGTCCTCTCTCACTTGTGGGATCACAGAAGATGTCTATTGAGCACCATTTGAGCAAAGACTTTAGCAACGGCTGTGTTGTGGGGGGATTAAGTTTCTTCCTACAATGGGAACAGTGATAAAAAATAAATTATAAAGGATCAAGCGCTGTTTCACCTGCACACACCAACTCAACAGGCAGCACAGATTTCCTAGTGTAGCTTTCAGAGACGGAAGGCCAACGACTAAATTACTACTTACACTTGTTTCTGACCGCTTCTATTTGATTTAAATTTTTTTTTTTTTAAATGTTCTCATCGTATGAGAATAAAACCACACAGCTTGCTGGGAACATGAGTAGCATTCAAAGAACATACTTTACCTCTTGTGGTTCGCAATTTTTAAATAGGCAGTTTTTTTTTTTTTTTTTAAAGGAGTATGACTGCTGCCAGACGTCAAACTGAGCCACAGTGCATGACACACGGTGACAGAACAATACTGCTGAGTGTCCTGTGAGAAAATAAGACCAAAACTCCCCCATTTTTCAAAGTGCACAGACCTCCAGTTCGGCTCGCAGTTGGCATTCGAAGATGCAATCTGCTAACGAGAGTGAAAAAGATCTCAGAGCAGAGGTCTGACATGTAAATGTCCATGTCTTAGCACATGTGCCTATTTCTGCTGACTGCAGCCATGCGACACAGGTCGCTCTCACCAGACATCCCATGTTACCGTCAGCGTGACATACTGATACATGCTCATTACACCAACGCAATCTGTCACCTCATACATCACGTGGCACAGTTTTCATAAAATATTTTTTAAATAAACCAGCTGGCACTGATCATATTTACGATTTTCTACAGCATGCCAAGGAACAAGGAAACTGCTTTTGGGGCCAGATGTGGAGGCCCTGACGGATTTCATGGGCGCCTTATAGCCAGGCTGCAACTGCCTATCCGGCCCACAGCAGTGGGGCACAGAGGGCTTGGCCCTCAGAAAGATGGGGACGAGGGGGGGTTGCGCAGAAGCCTTAAAACATTCATCCAGGGCTCATCCTGTGCGACTCTCGCCATAGACAGAGGAATTTCTGATCTCTTCATGCGAAACAAGGAAGATGTGGACACCGAGTGGACTTGACCAGCGCGGACGTGCAGGGTTAGAAGGAAATGGGAATAAAATGAGAAGAAAACATAGAAAAATCACAACACTTCAAATATAAAGCCGTTATCAGCTACAGTTCTCATATTATATCAACGGTTTAAAAAATAAAATAAAATAATAAAAAGAAAAAAAAACTAACAAAGTAGGAAATTTCAATAGCATCCAAGGGTCTTAAAATAATTACTCTGTACAATATATACAGAAAGAGCACAGTGAGTATGTTTGGGAGAGAGAGAAGCATGAAAGGCGAGGAGGCAGCCAGCAAAAGCAGGAGCCAGCGGTTCACTTTCCTTCAAACGCAGGTTACTGCTCGCAGTGCTATAGTACACCATGCCCAAGTACATGACAGAAAGCGCCACTTCTGTGACAAAACTAACAGACAGCCGAGAAGGAAACTCCCCAGCACTCGATCGCCACCCTCAGCGCGACCAAGTGTCCTCCCATAAATAGGATGAGAGACATCACCCAAAGAAAAGCAGTCCCGGGCCCCGCCGGGCCCCGCCGGGGGTCTCTGCCTCTGGGAGCCTGAACCCGCTGTAGCAGCTGCTGAATACCTGTGTCTCTGGAGAAAAGGGGGGCTCTTTTCACGCAGTTTCCCCCTGAGCCAAAAAGGGGCTGGAGCCAGATCGGTCATCATCCTAGCAGCGTGGTCGGAGGCCGAGGGGCCAGCAGGCCAGGCCAGCCGTGCCAAAAGGAGACTCTTCCAGACATACAGGACCTGGGTTACAGTTCCACAGGTCTCAGGGAAGCCGCAGGTTCAGGGTCAAAAACAGAAAAAGGTCCCCCCCCCCCAAAAAAAAACAAAACAAAAAAGGTCATGGTACGTGACTGAGGGTAATCGGACCTCCGTTTTGAGCAGAACAGCAGCAAAGTCTCCACGCCAGTCAGTCCTCTTCCTTTTCCTCGTCGGACATCTCATCAAACCTGTGACCAGGAGGGGAAGAGCTACGTGGAGCGAGGATCAGGCCATGTCCAGTCTGCAGAAATCTCCGAGTCAGTGATGCGCTACAACCTGGGGAGTCCCCATTTATGAGCTAACCAGCACACAGCAGTGGCCCTCTGGAAGGGATCCTGCCGATTGCTTGCTGACAGTGCTCAGCTCATTTGCTTACCTGCCCTCCCTGTAACTTACAGCCGGCCTTCCAAATTTCACTATTAAATATTCTGTAATGTCACTCTGAGGTCAACAGCACACAATCTTGGTGACACAAAAAAGTACCTCCTCCAGTAGACAGGGCCTTTTGTGGCCTCGACCAGCCTCTGAGTGCACTGACACTGTCTGTAAACCATTTCACCCGTCTGGAAGAGACTGTGGTACTGCTGGCAGTGAGGCAAAGTCAGCTCAGTGCCTGACACACCCGACTCACGAACAACAACACATGAAGGGGACATATTGGTTTAAGAGTAAAGACTCATGCAGAACACCTGCATGTATAACATCTCAAATTAAAATAAAAATAGGGATACTGTATTTCACTCAAAAATAAAATAAGCTGATATCTTTTTAAAAGAGAAAAATACGAATCGAATGCTACCCGAGAACAAAAATCTAGGAAAAAGATCTTGGAACATTTCGTCAGTATGATGAAGATGAGCAGCTTCTGTTTGCATAGAGCACCATGATGGTCAACCAGAAAGAAAATCAATGAGAGACCAGGAGTCACACAGAATCCTTCTCTCCATTAGTGTCTGAAGGGATCGACAATCCTGAAGCCAAAAACAGGCCTTTTTAGCAATAATCAAAATGTCCTCTGGCTTGGACCAACATCCACGTTCCTCTGTCAAGTTGCAGGTGAGGCTGTACATTTTCTCGGTTTGTCTCTACCACACACCTCCTTCCACACTCACTGCTAATGCTGAGATATTGCTATGCTGCTGTCCTTCTAGCCAGGCTGTTAACTTGCTGTGTGCAGCGGGAGAGGTCCAGTGGCGTGTCAGGGTTGGCGTGCCTTGTGTCAGCTGAGAATGGCTTTTGTGTCGGCTTTCTGGACCCACTCCTGGGGCAGGGGGACTAGCCCTCAGGGGACGGAGGAGGACGGCCCGCCCCTGCATTCAGGTAGGAAACTAATACAGAAACACCATTCAACTGATGTCTAAAAGAACTCTGGCCACTTCCTCATGTGATCCAGTCACATGACTCCTTGCCAGAGTCGGCGTGAACCAAATCAAGTTTCCCTGTAACAAAAAAAAAAAACAAACAAAAATTATGGTCAGACATTAAAAATCTTCTATCCATGAACCTGCAAAGATGACATTAGAATACAAGTTTATGAAATAAATTCTTCCCCAGCAGAGTTCAGTACATCTAGCAAAAGCCAGGGACACAAATGTAGTGGGTATACAATCCTTTCTGGTATCTTTCAAATCCAAGGCTTCTGTTGACACACTCTACTGTCCACTGCCCTGAAAAAGCATTAATACTTTGAAGTGCTTCTTGGAAGTCTTTGGAACAGACTAGATAAAGTCCTCTCGGGCTGAGTCCATTGGAAACAAAAGTATACGTTTCAATACAGTCAAATTCGTTTTTCATTCAGCCACATTTAGCCATAGGAGAAACTTTTCAATAACTGCTATATTCAATTACAGCAAAGATCAGAAGATGCAGAAACAGCCATATCCAAAGTGAAAGGCCTAAGTTGGCAGTGAAAGGCCTAAGTTGGCAGTGAAAGGCTTAAGAAGGCAGTGAAAGGCTTAAAACGGCATGCTCCAGTTTCATAAACAGATGTGAGAGCACAGCCATTGGACAAAGAGCCTTACCAGTCTCACCTCCTCGCTGGGGGGTACAGGGAAGGAGCTGAGGCTTGTGGACTGGCAACAATTGCTGATGATGACAGACCTATGAGGAGGATGTCAGAAAGCATTAAGTACATTGCAAAAGGTTTATTTGAAAGGTGTTTAGGCTGCATTCCATTAATATAGAAAATCAATCAACTGTGTCTACATTCCTGACGGGAGGGACTGAAGCCTAAAAGACAGAAAATCCAGCTGCTAACATACATCTATATAGCAGCATATCTTAGCTCAGCATCACCCTCTGTCACTAAAGTCAGGTGGGTCACTGGATTTGTCGTTATAAATTTGTAGCACAAAAGAAAATCGATAAGCTGCAGGTTATTCATGGATTGCAGCCTGGCGCCCAGTACAAAGGCGGCAGCTCACCGGCGGCATAGGACAAGTCATACTGCCCCGAGAGCAAGGGGTAGCCCAGGTGGTGGTGGGACGGCATGATGCGCTGGGAGGGGGAGGAACGGGGCCGGTCCATGTCCCGGTCCCGCTCAGCCCCTGGCCGTTCCCGCTCATGGGACGGCTTGTCACCGACGGTTGGAGACTTGCTCTTATACTGGCTGGCATGCTGGTGCAGGATCTCCAGGGCCTTGGACTCGGAGGCAGACTTGTTGCTCACAGTCGGGCTAGCACGGGCCTTCTCCCCCTCCTCGCTGCTGGCCATCTTACCACCGTATGGAGAGAAGGAGTAGCCTGCTGACAGGTAGGTGCCTGGGCAAGACAAAGGAACTCCATGTTAAATAGCAGCTGCTTGCTACTATGGTGGCTGCGTTTTTCCCCTTAAACAAGGCTGGTAACCTGCAGGAACAGCTCATAAAAAAACGAACACAGCGTTTGTGACGGTGTTTCTGCTTGTCCGTACTCACTTGGGTAGTTCTGCATCATGACAGAGGGCATCCCGCGGTAGCCGGGGTGGTTGGGGTCAAAGCCCTGGCCGTAGGGATAGCCGTGCATGTAGGGCATGTATGACTGGTGCTGGGCCAGCGGAGAGGAGAACTGCATGTGGGCGGCTGCACGGGGATCTTTGCCCACCCCCCTGTGGTCCTCTGACGAGGCCACGGCGCTCCGGGGGTCAGCACTCTCCTTGTCTTCTTTGGCAGCACTCTCCTTGGCTCGTGACCTCTCCTCCTTTCCCTTCCTCTCACGCTCCTCCTTCCAGCGCTGCTGCTCCTCCTCCTGCTTGGAAGCCTCCGGGTATTTGTTGGGGTACAGATAAGGCCACAGTCTGGAGTCCTGCTCCTAAAGGTTACCAAGCAGGATTTTAATAAACAGTCGAACCACAGCATGACACACTGTCCCCTTCTAGATACTCTGATTCCTCAAACAAAACAATAAAACACTACAATGAAATAGATGAGCAAGACAGAC
This sequence comes from Isichthys henryi, assembly GCA_026776945.1. Taxonomy (NCBI): domain Eukaryota; kingdom Metazoa; phylum Chordata; class Actinopteri; order Osteoglossiformes; family Mormyridae; genus Isichthys; species Isichthys henryi. Next base: position 1,027,768 of record JAODJX010000007.1, read on the forward strand.
ACCCCTACAATTCAACATACGGCAAAGACGACAACAACACTAATGAAACACCTCACCTGCCTGTACCACATGGCTTCCATGCCTGACTGGCGACTCGACTCCAGACTTGCTTTAGACTCCTCCTTGCCGTGGTGTCCCCCTTCAGCCAGCTTCACCTTCAGCCCCTCGGGCTGTGGACCCTGGAGCTTAGCATCCTCCCCTTTGGGGATGATAACTGACTTGGTAGGTTCTGAGGAAGCGTCTTTCTGCTTACTGGAGGGCAGCGACTTGCCCAGGTCAGATACACTTGGAGCCTTGGAAAGAGTTGGAGGGATGGAGGCCTTCTGCTTCCACTCATCTTTCATGGAGGACTCCCTCTCCTTTAAGGTAGAGTCAGACTTCTTCTCAATCACACGGTGCTGATCTGCTGCCTGCCTCTGTCGTTCCTCAAATTGCTGTCTGTATGCTGGGTTGGTGTTCATCAAATGGTTGTGGTATGCTTGGTCTGGGTGGTAATAAGGGGGAACATAGGCATATTGGTTATAGTATAGGGGCTGCATGTACATGTTGGAGCGTTGCTGGATGACGGAGGGTTGTTGTTGCTGTTGCTGCTGCTGCTGTTGCTGCTGCTGCTGTTGACTTGAGATACTGATCTCCGGCTTGCGCTCTTCCAAAGGCTCCCCCTTTCCCTTATCCTCTCCCTGCTCTTGCTCCTCCTCTTTCTTCGCCTTCACAGACTGCCCCTCAGCCGTACCCTGGTTGGAGCCCCCAGGACTAGGGTTAGCATAGCTTGGGGAGCAGTAGGTCTCATAGCTGGTGTAGTAGGGAGACTCTTTGCTGGAAGCTTGGGAAGGAAAGAGAGCTTTCTTGGCCCCTTCTCTGATGGCCTGGTCTTCAGCCTTGGCCTTCACACCATCAACCTTGCCTTCACCATCTTCTCCAGCATCAGAGATATCAGAATATGCTGGACTGTTGGTTTTTACTGAGGAGTTGTCTGCTCCATTCTGAGTGACAACATGGAGAGGTGTGAGGGGCTGAACCATTCCTCCGCTGTCTATCCTACTGGCAACACCAATGGATGGACTAGGGGCATTGTCAGAGAAGCTGTAGATCTTGTCTGCTTCAGCTTTGATGCTAGCCAGACGGCTCTGATGGGGATCTGTAGAGCCATTGAGGAGTCCATCATTTTTAGCCCCCGGGTCAGATGTCTCTGAGTATGGGCTCTTGCCCTCTTCAGGTTTGCCGCTTTTCCCCTGAGACTTGGGACTATCTCCTTCCTTATTCACCTCTTTCCTCTTCTTGTCTTTTTTCTTCTTGTCCTTGGAGCTGCTGAGGGCAGGGTTCACAGTCAAGGGGTCTCCCATCACTGTTGGCTTAGGTTGGATGGCTTTCAGCTGGGGGCTCTTGGGAACTGCCTGCACCACAGTGGTCATGCTAGGAGAGGAGCCTGGGCTTCCGACAGGAAAGGCAGCTGTCTGAAAAGCGTAAAGCGGCTGAGGAGGTATAGCAGGAGCTATAGGTCGGGTGGATTTCAGGCCTTTCTGTGACAATTTGTCAGACTTGGCACTGCTGCTGGGCTTCTTAGACTTGTCTTTGTCTTTCTTCTCATCCATGCCATCATTGCTGGTCTCGTCAGTAAGACAAGGCCCATCCTCACATCCATCCATGGGCGTCCCTGCAGCATCTGGATCAGCGTCACACACTTTCTTCTTGCTAGAAGGCTTGGCACTAAACTTCCCAGAGGATGGAGAAGGGCTTTGAGTATCAAAGCCTCTCCCTTTGGGGGTCACAGATCGTGCTGGAGAAAGGCAGCCCTTTTGGGAGATGGAGGCCCCATTGCAGTTGCCTGGCTCTGGGTGCAGCGTGGAGTCTTCTCCGTATTCACTGTCGCCGTCCAGGTCTAACCTGATGTCGTCGTCATTGTGGGCGCGTGCCTGGTGGTACTTCAGTCCATTGATGTGCTTGTACTTCTTGTTGCAGTTGGGGTGGGGGCAGTCGATGAGGACCGGAGATGAGCAGCTGCGGTCCAGAGGAGGTGGCAAGGCTTCCGTCTTGATAGCAGGGATAGGCATGACGGAGGGACCCGAGCCGCTGCTGGAGTTGGTTCGCATCCGTTTGCTACCCTTGGTGTCCTCAGAGCTGGAGTTGGGCTCCATGTCAGATGTGGGTTTGTTCTTGCGCTTGCTGGCTGAGGAGGGACTCGCCTTGACGTCTTCCGTGTTGCTGTTGGGTGGGGTACGTCGCTCCGAGGAGTTCTGGCTACCACGCCGGCCCTTGCTGTTGGAGCCAGCTCGCGTCTTGCTGCTGCTGCTGCCCTTGTTGTCGGAGGAGTTGCTATTCTCATTGACGGGGGTGTTGCTGTTGGGCCGCACCCTCTTCCCCCGACCACGGCCATTTCTCATCTCTAAGTCACTGGTGGGAGACTCACAGAACCTGAGTGATCAAAGAAAAAAGATGTAATTGCTGCCAGTTTGTTTTTTATATATTCCAAAGTGCTCCTCAGTTATTTAAAACAGCATTTCTAAACATTTCAATAGTCGTAATGCAATCTGGCTGCAATGCATCAAGTTGTCTGTAGTCGACTTCAATACAGACTTAGGTGAGCAATAGCTTCTCTCTGATTCGCCTTGTGAGACTTCTGGCCAACAAGGGATTCTGATGGGTTGACGTTATTAAACACAAAGCAGATGTGGAGCTGGTTCCGATCCATTTGTCATTCTCGGTCTTGACACTTTGAAAGTTTTGGGGAAACGAACACCACAAAAAGTTAAACCAAACCCGCAAGACTAAGTCTTTGATCAGTGCCTGGAGTGCGCCCCCCCCCCCCCCAGTTGTCCAAAAACACAGAATACCAGCAATGGAAAATGTTGGCAGGCAAATTACTGCAGATGTCAGTGAAACCAGCCATCGCCAGAGATCAGTCAAAAAAACCATAGTAATTGGGGTGAAATGGCTTTCTGCTGTAATGTTCTCCAGGAAATAATCCAATTTAGACAGGTGACTATGTCAAAATAGCTATTAAAAGAGCACACTTACCCCAATAGAGCAAGGCTGTTTCATGTTCCATGTACACTATTAGGCTCTTTCATACTTAAGCCACTCAAGTACACAACACCTAATGAAAATTTTAAGTACTATCACCGCAAGTTAATTAGCAAGGTAATATAAAGTGTAAAAAGAGAATAACACACTGACGAGGCAACACTGGTGTACACTGGCCTGTAAGAGAGGACACTGGTAACAAGCTTTAAGGCAGTAATTGGACGCCTCTCCTTTCTCCCTCAGTCTCTGTCTCCTGGGACTTCAGTGTGATGGCCTACTCAATCAAGCCCCCCCCCCCCCTAAAAGAATTACATAAATAAAAGACACCAAGAGAGCCTACTTCACCCACTAAGTGGTTAGGCAGCTTATAGAGCAGAGAGCGATGAACTGACAGAAGTCCGAGGGAGGGATGCCGCTGCCTCTCTGTAAAGAGGGAGGGTGGGACGCCGCTGCCTCTTTGTAAAGAGGGAGGGTGGGAGGCCGCTGCCTCTCCGTAAAGAGGGAGGGAGGGAGGCCGCTGCCTCTCCGTAAAGAGGGAGGGTGGGAGGCCGCTGCCTCTCCGTAAAGAGGGAGGGTGGGA
>JAODJX010000007.1:1064125-1074947 GCA_026776945.1 Isichthys henryi
CTCCTCATCCCCCCACCCAAAAAAATACCCACTCACACAGCGACTGAAAACAAGGCAAACAAGGTTTACAGATAACCCCTTTAGCAGCCAATCTCTTCCAGTCTGCTTGGGTTTCTTTCACGTTAAATTTGCAAGGCAGGCAGCCAACTCCTGCAGCGAGGAAAGAACGAGCGCCGCTTGCAGAAAAGGTAGAGCTGGGCGGTCAGACACATGCTTTTGCTCAGCTATGGTTACCCAAGTCTGCTGTTACTGGGCTGCTCCGAAAATCTCCTTTTCAACGCCAGAAAATTCAAGTACATGTGCTAAAATGGAAAAAAGGGGGGGGGGGGGGTGTTGCTTATTGTCTGCTGAGACAGTCTCGCAGTTAATACTTTCAGTAATTTATTGTCAGACAAACGCAGCATTGTACTTAAAGTAGAACCTTTCCCAAAAAAACATCATACATTCTGTCTGTGTGTGTGTGTGTGCGCGCGTGCGTGTGTGTGCGTGTGTTAAAGCACAACCAAACTCACCATGAAAAATGGACAGGTTTCAAAACACTGACATTAAACTGGCTTCAAATGACAACTGAAAATCAGAATAAGTCCCTTTCAGGGCTGTAATCCAATTGAGAGGCCCCTTAAAAGCAGGCTGCACTGGTAGAGACATAACCTACAGGCAACCTTTCTAGTGTCATGTGTGCCAAATTGCTTCGCTAACCCTCGGTTGACCTGGCACCAGACCAGATCAGTCTGGTTTAACAGCAGCTGCAGGACACTTGAATTCACACTCAGGGTTGTGAAAGAGGGCCGGGGGGGTCTGAGCGGTATCCATTCGCCACTGTGGTCAAGCCTTTATTAAACGGGAGCAGAATCTGATAACCCCAGACTGGGACAGGTCCTAAATGGCCAACAGAGAGGAGGAGAGGCACGGAGGCTTGTGATGAGATGGGGGGGGGGGAGATTCTGAGAAGCAAAACCATTTTGGGGGTAGAAATGAGAACCAGCTGAGGGTTCAAGGACAAGAAAGGCAGAAGAGCTTACATGGGGGGGCTATGGAAATAGTGAATCTAAGAACGGCATGAAACAGGCAGACTCGGGATGGGGGTGTCAATCTCCACACAAACTTGGCTAAGAGAGTAAGTGTTATGAATACGAGCAAGCAGTAGCTGTCTGCAAACAACAACAACAACAACAACAACCTGAGCTTAACAACTCACCCAACAGTAGTGAAGAGGTGAGGCAGTTAGCCAGTCACAGACATGCAAACAGAAGTAAATACTCCCTCCCACACAGGTGGACAATGGGGGCTACCCCCACTGATGTCAAGCCATCGTTATCTATACATGTCAGACACAATAAACAAGCGGCTGAAAAGGGATATTAATCAGCTCCGGCAAGGGCGATGGTGGTGCGGAACTGAAGACACGCAGGAAAGACCACTCACCGGGCATTTCACCAGGATGCACTCTAGTGGCACCCTAAACCACACCACATAGAAATCGATGAATGGAAACGCACAGAAAGACACACTGAACGCAGAACCACACTCGCTGTGCTCGAACTACATTCGCTGTACTGTGACATTCTGCATGCCTAACATCTAAATTTGCACAAAAATAGAAGCTGATCATGTGGCTGCAACAGCCCATGTAAGCGTGTTCTCAATGCGGGGCCGGAAACGGACAGCATGTGCAAACATGTCCTCCGGATGAGCCCAGAAAGCGACTCCATGCAGAAGCCGCCTGTGGGACAATCTGACAGCAAACCACCATGATATTAGCTACAGCTAAAAATAGATTCTTATTTAGAACAAAATATATAATAAATCAGTTAATAAAAAAGGGATTTTCTTAACAGTTCATACTACTGCATTCACTTGGTCTTAAAATGCAGGCTAAACCTACGCGGCTCTGCTTACTGCCACCGCCCCCCCACCCCCACTGGATGGACGCCCAGTGCAGTGAAGTGCAGTGCATGACGAGAAGCTGCCCCTTCTCCAGAGGCAGGCATGCAAGCTTAGCTGTACAATCGCACTGCTTCTTCTGAGGGGACAGCCATTTGTGAAGCAGAATGATACATGGCTTCTATACCTTGAATGTTCTTTGCCGTGCCACTGAAGTGCTCTTATGCCCTGTGAATTCCAGTTATTATTAGCTACATGGCCCCAGCGGTTTCCGTAGTTACGGACATACAACTGGCTCTCCAGAGGAGCTCGCAAAAACAAGCCTGACTCTCCAAAGTGTCATTTTACAAAATAAAAATTTTAGTTGCAAAAGGTTTCAGAGTTAAGTCAATTTCTGAACAATGCTTTATTTTGTTAGCTTTGTGGTAAAGCTTTTAAACTGCCACTACAGCCCCCAACTTTTTTTCACGGGGTCCATTTAACCTCTTAACCTTGTTTTCACAATAGCCCATTAAACGCACTAATGTATCCGAGCATGTGATGTTTACAACCAGTTTCTCCTGGCAAACTGGATTCAGGCATGCTCAGCTGCAGCCAGAGGGGCTTCCATTTCCGATAACTACTGTAGCTACAATCCTTAAAAATAAAACCCCGCATTGTGAGCCAGCGGCTTGCAAAGATAATTATGAATGTTAGACATCGCTCCCCCGAGGACGGCTGTGTTCTCCCTTTAATTTCTATCAGCACTATAATCCCTATTTGAAACCCTTTTTAGAATGAATTAGAAAGCCCCCAGTATTCAAAGAGATGAGTGGAGAGGGGGGTGGTAATCAAATCACAAGGGCCAAGCTGTCTGCATGGATTAGCATGGGAAAGAAAATCCTTTCATCTTAGATCCACATTTTCCAGCTCTGCAGCCCTCGATAAACATCCAAAAAGCCCCTCGCACCCAAATGCCAGGAAGAGCACATTCTACCAGATGTGTGTTTGTGCCCCACGACTTGAGCTCATCGCTATCACTGCTCCATGCGAGCTGTAAACACTGCTTGACATTCATAAAAAGGAACACGAGATTAACTGGAATGACAAGGCTACGTGGGGAGGGGGGTCATTTTTCCTCAGCATTCCTCCCATGACCATGTCTGACCTTTTGGCCTGGAGTCACATCGCATGGCAAAGGAGCTCATTCACACGCAGGCAGGGACAGAGAGAGTCCCTTACTGATGCAATCAGACCAGCAGACAAGCAGGTGAGAGTCACAGAAAGACACCTCAGATGGCTCAATGAAGACGGACAAGCCAGGCCTCTGAAAGCCCAGGGAGGCAGGGAGAGATGGGCGTGGATTTGCCAAAATGGGGGGCTGGGAAGACAACCAATGTGGGGGGAGGGCTTTAAATGGAAGCGTGCTACAACGTCACTATACACTAGCAGACAAAGAGGGAGCGATCCTTTATTTCTGCTCCGGTAAACAAATCCCAGCATGAAGCAAGAAAGGGAAGAAACCATGAATTTAGGCAAAAATCTAGGGATCCATAAGCGGGTCACCTTCAGCTAAAATGCTACACTATTCCCACATGGGGCAAAAACGTCACACAAGCCACTACACCATTCTTGTTGAATGGGAGCACAAGCCTCTATTAGAGTAACTCAGCTCACATCTAGGCTACAAAAGCATTTCACTTCTAAGAGAGCACTCTGCAGGTGATGCACCCCCGTGACTCAGCCAATGAGAATACATTAACATCGTAAACATAAGGCACCCTTACTCCTAACAAAGAGATCGCTCACATGTTCAGCTTTACATAAATTTGCAAACTGCATGACAAAAAAAACACTTCTTTGTGATATTGAGCAGGTCTGCTGCTTCGGCTTCACCATGAATTATTCTCTGAAAAGCTGCTCTGTATATCAGACCGTCCGTATTCAGAGACAATCACTTACACAAGCTGCACTGGCGGCAGCTTCACTTTCTATAGGATCAATAATACATTTCTGTTAAAGGAATTATGAAAAACACACAACTAAGACCAGGATTCTTTCATCGCATTGATTCACAGCCGAATCCAGACATAACTCCTGTATCAATACTATTCCTAAAACCCATCAACATGAACACCATAAATAAAGCATAAGGCTTCAGATTCTGGCAAGTGTGTGTGTGGGGGGGAGAAATCTACCACAGACACTTTTCACAAGTTCGGCAAGTCTACATGACACATTCACACGGGACAGAGGTTACTACAGTGCCCAAGTGTAAAATGAAGGGAAAAGAAAAACTTGCTAAATAAAATGTGTAAAATTCACTTGTATTCAAAATCAGCCTGTATCTTTTGTTGAACTAGCAATAACCAGATTTCAGGAGGATATCGCATGGAAAGGCGCACGGGTTAAATATTCAAATCTACCAAAATTCATACGGAGAAAATGCTGAAGTGCTTTGGCCTTCAAAGCACCAGGGACAGAACCCGGTAGGACGTTTGAGCTTTAATGTCTGAAGAGGATGACTGAGCCAAGAGCGCCTGGCGTGTGTCCCTGCACCGTCCTTAATGGCACTGAAGGTGTTTTCCTGTCGGCTCAGAGCATGACACCATCCTCAGTAGAGGGAAGGAGATTCAAACCGTAAAGCCATAAGGCTTCTCGGTCAAACGTCAGCGTCCATACTCATGGTTCTTATTTCTGTACACTATTTTTAAAAGAAATATCAACTCTGAAAATGGATCCCCCACTCCATCCCCAGCCCCACGAAAGAAAAAAAACAAACTCTTTTGTGTATTTGCAAAACAAAATACTAGATTCTGTGATAGTATGGGGGAGATGTGCCATTGAATTACACACGTCTATACATGCCTCAAGTATGTTTGAGATTTGACGGACCTGAAACGACAAACCAATTCAGACCTCCAGTGCGCTGCCCCACTGAGAACCAATCTGAAGACCATCAGCAGCTCGATTTGTTAAGTTCACCTTCCTGTAAATGTATTATATAGTAAAGCATAAAGTCTCCTTTACTTCACTCACTGAGGACAGACAGCACAAGCAACTGCCGCAATGACCAAAGGCTTTGTTCAGTTACTTGTGACAAGTTAAATGTGTAAAGAATTTAAAAGGTCAACTGCTTTCCTGAAAAGGCTTCTCAGAAGAACCAGACAAAATAGTTTGCTTTGCCAGTTCAAGCTTCAGGCTTAAAATTAAATACCAACATCTGTACTAGCTATCACTGTTAATCTCAGAATTCTGAGCACTTTATGAAAAAGAAAGGAAACACACTTTAGGGAAAAACTATAACGAACCAGTGATTATTTTAAGCAGATATTTCATTCAGTAAAGTCCTTGAATGATCTGAATAGATTAAAATGGCCAATAAACAAGTTATTTTAAATTGTGACTGGCTCAAACAGCAAGGAGAGGTAGAACATTGAAAAAAGTAATAAGATGAAAATGTCTTACATTATACTCCCTGCTCTCTTGGTATTCCTTGCTGATATGTGTGTGTGTGTGTGTGTTAGTCTAATCCCCAACAAAAATCCATAAAGAGGAAAAACTACATAATCCAGGTCAAATTTTGTTGTTTTTTTTCCCATGCATGAAAATTGGCCTCAGTAGGTTTTTAATTTCTGGGTCAGCACATAGTTTTTCAAAAGCCATTTTAAGCGACTACCTCACTATTTGACCTGAAAGACCCCTTGCTCACTGAGCAAACATCTAATGGCAGCCCCAAGGTCAAAGGTCAGTCCCCCACGCAGGTCAGCCCCTCTCTAAGTTCTCCCTTTTCAAGGCTTTGTCTCCACTCTTTTTTAGAGAATGTTCTCTCTGGGAGGGTGGTGTCAGAGCAGAGAAATCACAGAGTGGGTGTCATTTATTGCCATTGTGGAAACCTTTCAAACCTTTCCTGTGAATTCTCTAACCCTCCTCCTTATGCTTCTCAAACTCTTCACTAGCCTGCAGAAGCACCTGAATGGAGAATTCATGAACAGTATCGTCAAAAGTGCTATTTCTTACAAAAAAGACGACTAAATAATCCCAGTCCAGAAAATAACCGTCTAGCACACAAACAATTTGCCTTTCCACACTAGACGAGCAACAGCACAGCTAGGAAAATGCTTTACAGACATCCTCACAGTGCTTTGAAGTCTCAGCAGTTCAACAACAAAACCTAACAAGGTTCCACACAAAGCAAATTCCAGGAATGTAAAGTTGAGACCTTGCCCTCCCACAGACGGGTTTTGCTCTGATAATCAGACAACATGCTTGAGGACTGGAGAATGCTGGGCTTGCTTCTCTTAGTGGACACGCTCTCTTCCACTCTGAAGCTTTCTCTGCTTTTACAGTCTCTCAACAGACCCAGAAGCTTTGAAATGTCTACAGGGGGTTAAAATACTTAATCCATTCATAATGTAGAGACCTCCTCCTCCCCCGTTTCCTTCACATCAGTCCGTCTCCCCTCCCCCTCGGTCTTCCTCTACCCCCCAAACGCCTCTTTCTCCCACTCGCCAGCTCTTCCTACCGTAAACGACACACTGCGAACAATTAATGATGTATTAGGAAACTGACAAACCCTCTTCTTCCCATTCACCCCGAAATGAAACCTATCTGCGGCTCTGAGCATTAATAATCCTTGCCTTCTCTCATTTTTCCTCCTCTGATTGTTTCTCCCCCTGTAGCTCTCTTGCTACTCACGCATGGAGAGACGAAATGGGGCGCGTTGGAAACGTTCTGCCTGACAATGGGAGACAGCTGCTCTCACTGCACAAGCCTTTCATGAGCTGAATTAGGAGCGCGAGCGGGGCGGCCGCCCCTCCCCCACATGCCGAGCCGCACGCAGAAGTCGGGGGCGCGCGCGCGCGCACTCGCATCTCGTACAAAGCTGGGGGAAAGCGGGAGGGGAGGCGTGCGCGGCTTTGTCTCCGAGACTCGCGATCGCTCTCCGCGAGGCTGTCCCACGTGCTCCCCCCCCAGCACCACTCGCTGCTAATTCGGCTGCCTCGCTAAGCTGCCATCGGCTGTGATTAAGGAAAAGCATATTCTACTCCACAAATTACAAAGAATAAAAGGATTTTTAAGAAAAACATATGCTAAGTGTAAGATTCATATTAGTAACTAACTGCTGCTCTAAGTGTTATATGTATACATGTGGGTTTAATAATGTTATATGTGGGTTTTAAAGGAACCTCCTCTTAAAAATTTCACCTTACAAAAGCCATAGAACGAGAATAGAAAAGCGTTTCAAATCATTAGTCAGTTACTTGAATACTTGATTTCCCCCCCTTGAGATTCGATTTTATTCAAATGAAATTCAAGCCAACATTTAGCCTTCAAGACCGAAGGGGAGAAATATGCACCCAAACTATATAAAACAGTTAAACGCTGTAAAATCTATTGGTATTTTGAATTATAAGCACAGGTCATATTTCCTTGGATTTGGTTAACAGCTATGTAGCTACGTGGTCAATCTCACAGAAAACCTCAAAATTAGAATAACTAGTCTAGATGTTTATTATACTACGGATTACAATTTCAGAGACCGTATAACCATTGGCTCCAAGGCCATCTTAATGGCTCGCAAAAAAACCTCGTTAAATCACACAATCTGGCAACAAGCTTAGCATTGTAACGCAGCTTATATGACAATGGCTAAAAGAGAAAAGGAGGATTAAGGACATGGCAGCATAATATTCTGAGCATCTAAATGAATGCAACAGAGTTACGATGGATGGATGTTCACTTTGGATGGCAACCCATTTTCAAGAATTAATTCCATATAAAAGCATTGCTAATAAATGAGGTTGACCTTTTCCCAGTGCTTCACAACTTGAATGCACACTTTCCTAAATACGCTAATGAGGAATGCTCTGAAATGGTAGGAAGAATGCCAGGGTTCAACCTGTGTGACAAAACTGTAAAAACATAAAGGGGTTATCAATCAATTATAGCCTAGAAGCAGGAGAAACTGTCAATGCATTTAGCATTTTTCAAGTCCATGGAAGAGCTCTGGCTAAACGCAAGACAGACATCTATTTAATCAGAGACTAAAACAAGTACCAAGGAAATAGTAACAAAATTAAAATAAAAACCTGACAAAAGAGTCAGATTCAATATTATTTCTTAATTAATCTCCAATACCACCACGATATCCCATGCTAGTTTCTAAGACGGGCTAAACAAAACAGTTGTGTCACCTGCTTGCTTAGAAAGCTCAGAAGAGTGCCACTGTTTGTACCATTCTGGCCCATACAATACAGAACACCAGGACTTCATCAGCAAGGTTCTACAGGAGTAGTGTCTCCTTCACAGCTGGCTTTAGCTTTCTGTGGTCAGGCCATGGGAGGAAGGGCCCAAAAGTAGCACACTCCGGGTCAAGGAGACTGCCAGATGCTGAAAAGCAAGGTTTATGGCCAATGATGACAGGATTCCAGTATTAAATATTTCCACGTTAAGACACTCCCACAGATCCTGACACGGATCTCCAGGGCTGCCATCCAACATGGCTATAACGCGGCAGGCCACATGGTTCAGGCGGCAGTCATGCGTAGAGGGCTGACTGTGGGCACTGGGGGATGGGAGAACCTTCCAGAGCCAATCCAGAAGCTGTATTAGTTCAGCCGCACTCCTTAAATGAGTTTGCCAGAGAGAGTCAGTCATCTCCCTTCCCCTTTATCCCAAGGACAATGAACTGACACCATATACTAACGCCGACAGACAGAGCTATAGGCTACAGGCCTTGTACACACAATGACTGAGAAATATTTCAAGCTTTAGTCTGGCTAGTTTTAAAGCAGCTGCAAACCTTATTCAAACCAATATGCACATATTTCACAAACGGTACCTTCTTAGCATAGGTGAAAACTGAAAAGCTTCAAGAATGTGGTCCAGATATAATCTATTATTCCTGTAATTTCCAATTATTGAATTATTAGTTTTTGGTATTTATTGTTATTCTGACTCAAATGTAAAAGAATGAGTGTTGGAGCATATCCCGCACGAAACGCCTGCTGCTAAAGTTCACATATGAACAGTGATGACCGCTTTCATAACCAGCTCCCCTAAACAAAAGCAAAGTGGGAGACGTTATTTCTGGCCCTTGACTGTGGAGAAATTGCCGGAGAAACTCATAGTCACACTGAACATTTACATGCATACTAAGAAAATCGAGTTATTGTGTTAGACTGTATATAACCGGACTTTGCATGTAAACGTTAGTCCAATGGAAATCGTACTAAATTGAATTTCTCAAAATCGGACTAAGACACCCATATAATGTGATTGAGAGTCGATTTACTCCTGCATGTATACGTTCAAATCGGACTCAAATCGGCCTAGGTACTCTGCGTCTTGTCCAAAGTTTCCTCCCGGGCTTTGATCCGGAAGTAACAGAAGAAACCGGTACACAGAAGCAGCATGGAGCACAGCACAGTACGCACAGCACAGTACGCACAGCACTGTAAAGCTGTCTATTTCACTGTTTAGCTCAAGGGCGTTTTACCACCGCATCAGGTACCGTATTTTTGGTACTTCAAGAAGGTACCAAAAGTACAGTACTTCAAGGTCTTACTTTCCACTGGCATAAAAACTGCCGGTGCCGAATGACATCACAATGCGTAGTGAGGTATTTTGTACTGAATTCGAAAAATGGACTATGTGCAATATCGATGTTGAACTCCTGGTTTGTTTCATATTTATCACAACAAAATCACATTGCAATTTTTGAAAATGATGTATTTGAAAATGTCATAGTATATTATACGAAATATAGTATACTATACAAAATACCTTATTTCTTGTTATGCTGTCCTGATGTATCTGTTCTTCAGGCCAGATCGCAGTTAAAGCATGTGTCACGTAATTTGTCCACACATCCATTATTATTACTTAAAATTTTTAGGTCTGTGATGTAATAGGTCTACCGGGAAAAGCCCAATACTAACAAGCTGATAGGAGCCACCTACTGTATCGGAGTCAAAGACACTTCAGTCAATAAATCGATTCCCCTCCCATGCATGTATACTGGGATACAGCAGTCTGATTAAATGGCGTAATCAAGCTATAACCGTAGCTCGACTTAGCTGTGCATGTAAACGTACTGATTGATATACAGCCCAGCACTGGGAACATTATTGTAGGAATTTATCTCCAGAATGACTAATCATTCCAGAAAATCTAACCATCGGTGAGCAAGGGGGGAAAAAAAGTATTAAAACTAAGAAATAATAAAAAAACAAATCAGGATGGAAATCAGCAGGTCATGGAGATGATCAAGACGGCCAGTGCAGTTTGAAGCTTTCCCTGAACTACAGACCACAATAAATGACAATTTATTACAATTTTTTTTGATAACATACAGACGTACCTGTTGGGAAAGTTTCGCAGACGATCAAAGCATGATGTTTACATCAAAGAAATACGGATGAACATCAAACAAATGCATTTGCTTGAAAGATTCGGCTGATATTGATAGCGAGTCGGCGCCGGGCGATATTTCCACACTATATATTATCATGCCTTTTAAACAGAATATCCTCCCATATTCATTTTAAATAATAAATGAAAAAAGATGCACTGTGATTAGAGCAAGTATTCAAAGCAGAATCCCTGGCTTTCATAGTGCAATCCCCAGTACGCACCACCCTCATCGTCCTGGATGGTGTCCCGGATACAACAGAAACCCCCCTTGGGTGCTCAAGCAACTTCTGAAGAGAAGCTGAGAGGAAGACCGGCCAAATTAGGGCAGGTAAAGGCAATTAAGAGACACGTTTCCTGTGGTTTAACTGCCTCTACATGATGCCACGGCTCAATGCGGTGCCAGGCCTCATGGCAAGGGGAGCACAAGAAAGAAGAGAGAAAAAAAAAAGTGAACGCGCCCCGGGCCCCCCCCGGCGGGGGGGGGGGGGGGGGGGGGGGGGGGGGGGGGGGGGGGGGGGGGGGGGGGGGGGGGGGGGGGGGG
>JAODJX010000007.1:1087745-1098169 GCA_026776945.1 Isichthys henryi
CGCAAGCGGCAGCGCCCGCAACCCGCAAGCGGCAGCGCCCGCAACCCGCAGCGCCCGCAACCCGCAAGCAGCAGCGCCCGCCATCAGCATGTAGCTGTAGCTCTCTGACACAAACATAGGGGAAGGTAGAGAAAAGACCCTTAAAATGCTTACTGCTGTTTTTGGGGTTCTCAAATTGCAAATTAAGTAAATATGTAAATAATTAATTGCTTAACAAATAGGGGCGGGGGTTCAATTGTCCTTCACATTGTTCTGTACAGCTCACGTCACAGAAACACACTGACGTGACAAGGGAGCACTTCCTAGTGTCCATTAACCTGGAACTGGGCAGGTAATTCAACATGAATTACAATAACTAAATTTAGCTCAAATTTATCAAATTTTGCTGATTGTTATATGATTGGGGAAAAAAATTCCAAGCCAACAATAAACCCACTTCCACAAGTGTCTGCTAGATCACAAAGAATGTGTTTATGGGAGCTAATGGTGCCTCTTGATATGTGAAATATACTTGCACACAATGAAGCCGCCTGATCCTCACTAACTGGCTCATAAACATCAAACAAATATTTATCACTGTCTTTTTGTTTGTCTGACTAAGGTTTATAATCACAATATTAAAAGTATTTTATAATAATGCCAATAACAATAGGAAGCTTTGCTTCCTAATTAGTTTGCCTTGGATGAACAGACAACCTCGTTTTCCATTTATTTTAGAAAAAAATAGACTAGGAAAAGTATGGAAATGTCTAGTTACTCAGTGAATATGCACAGCAGTGAAATGCAGAATTATTTATCACGTGACTTTCAGAAGGTCTTAACCACAAAGAGCAGCACAAACTAATTCCACCTGATCAGTCATTCATTAGGTCTTTATCGACTCCAGAAACGTCCTTCAAGTCACCTGGGTTCGGGTTCTGAGGGCTGCCGAGAACATTAAATCATCCGTAATGGTCTCCCGCCACCTGAGCTACGGCAGCCTCGCGCTCCAGCTGCACTTTCCTGTAATCCCCCGTCGTACTACATAACCCTTTCCCACCGTCTCCATGGCAACACGCGGAGACCCTTCTCACGGGGCAGCACAAAGCGGCAGCGCCATTCGGGGCGAGTGACGTCACCACCTGTGACTGCCAATGAAAAGGGGGTGCGCTCGCGGCCAGCGCGCGGCGCAGACTCACCGCCCCGTCAGGCAGCCGGCGGCGGCCGCGCTCTATCCAGGCTGGGGAAGGACGGCTCCGCCAAGGAGGCCTCATTATAGCCGCCATTGGTAGTGACTAATAGGGATGGGTAATACCGAGCTCCTGGACAAACGATGCCACTATACGTATTTCTGCCGATAATTCATTCTAAAGGCGCTTTTCCACCGCACCACGTATCGTACTTTTGGTACTTAAAGAATGTGTTGGTTTTCCACAGTCGTAGAACCTCGTACCGCTGCTGAATAACATCACAAAACATGGCGGGGTATTTTGTACTGAATTCGAAAAAGAATGTATATTAAAGGGCTGGAAGGTGTGCGATATTAATGGTAACATCACATATTATGCACGTGCAATTCTTACATCGTTAATCAGCTAGATTAAGATCATTAACATTACCTTCAGTTCTGTACGTACATAATAGCGCAGGGAGTTTGTTTCGTTCAAACATTTCTACTTTGTCGTGAGAAAAAAAAACTTAGCTTCGCAGTTTTAATTATTATTCATTTTACAGATTATATACAGTTTACCTCCACCGCTTTTGCATGAGCGCTGCATGCGTTTTACGAGACAATCATTTTCATCCTTGCTGTCTAAATCATACTAGACGGGTTTGTGAGAAATTTGTTGCACTACTTTCTGCTTTAGAAACACCCCAGTAATTATTACAACAAAATAATACCGTGCCGCTCTAATATATTATACAAGAAAACATTTCTTTCCCCTGCAATCCTGATTTTGAATCTGTTCTTCGAACTAGATCGCAATTAAACCACGAGTTTTTCCATTGTCCAGGCATCCATTATCAATTTAATATATATATATATATATTTTTTTTTTTTACTTTGTTTATCCTTATTCGGAGTTCGCAACTGTTTTCAAGACTACGGTTATATGGCGTTTCAAGTCCCACCCCAAAGTACCAACAAAGCAGCCCAACTTGGCACTTTGGGAAATGGTACAGGACTGGTCAATGGAAGGCAATAGAAAAATATCAAAGTATGGTACCTGTTGCAGTGCAAAAGCACCCTAACAGAGGGGATTTTAGATTGTAACCCCTAATCCCCTAATGACGATAAGGACACGGCAGGCGGACGCGGCACATCCAGGCGCGTCGACTCTTGTTTATATACTGTCATCTCCAGTCATCATGACAGACATGGTGAAGCGTGCAAAAGCGTAGCATAGCTTTAGTAGGTGTAATGCTAATGCAAAAATTAATGACAAAAGTCGTTGATGCAAAAAATACAAACACATTGAATTATATTAATCGAATAAAAATACAAATACGCTGCCAAAATTTCAGTGGTTTAAAATACGGTTCGAAATTCAACCTTCTACATCCGGGACTAGCAAGACAGTGAAGCAGCGCTACAGGAATACAGGAAACGGACTTATTTTTGCAAAAAAAAGTCATTTAAAGTAACTTAAATCTTTTCACATTGTGTCATATCTATTTTTGCTCCACATTATGGAGAGTAGTATTGATAACAGCATCGATAAGTATTGGCTTCGATAAGCAGCATCAGTATCAATATTGGTATCGATTAACTGCTACCGATACCCATCCCTAGTGACAAACGTCACATTAAACTCACCCATCTGCACCATTAATTGGGTTGCTCTTCAGGTTTTAAACACAGTACAATTATTTCTGAAATTCCCCTAGAAAAATAATTAAGGAGCTCTCTGTAGCAAACAGCCTTTAGTAATATTATTTTAAGTCCTGCCCATTGGAGGTTTCAAGAACCCAGCTAACTCGGCGAGCCCAAATGCCCTGTTCCAGACCCACAAGGCCAGCACCCTTGGACTTTTCAATAGCCACACAAAAACACAAAACAAATGAAAGCCCTGGAGGGTGTACAACTTCTGGTACTGGTCATGGAGGTTGTAAATAACCTCCACAAACTCATTTACCATTCACATGCCAGCTGATATTAGGGGACAAGCAAACGGGAGCGACCGGGAGTACACGTCCCCTGCCTCCTGCCACAAGTAAATAATTAACACCCCCATCTGCAGCAGGTCTCCCTGAGAGTTAAGGGAGACACAGGAGTGAAGGCTGCACAAAAGGCACTAGAGACGACAGCCGGGTCAGATGAGATCAATACCAATTCAAAAGGGACCTCAATTCGGATGGGTGTCTTTGCGTTGGACACACCTGCCGATTTTAAACCCGATTACAAAAGAAGATGCTCCGCAGGTCCACTGAGCTGCTTCCCTTCCACACTGCTGCCTTCTCTGGCTCTTCATAATAATTCCCCCATGCAATGCACAGAAATCAAAAATCTCAAATACACAATTTCTTTTCAGTCTTGTGAAGCCCGCTGCTCCCAAACAAAGAGGTCCACCCCCCCACATTCTGCAGAGAAGCACCGATCGGCTTGCTAGTGGAATTGATTGCAGAAATGTCCCCAACTTGAAATGGAGCAAACACCCCCCCCCCATCCCCCCACATTGCACTCTCTCCCGTATCTGTTCAAAGATCTTTCTGGGCAAATCCTGGCTGTCGGACTGGCTCTCCAATGGGCAGTCAAGACACCGTAACAGAAGGGATTTATTGCACTCGTCCACGACGCACTGACTGATCTAGGAGGCCCCCTTGTCTCCGCCTGGCACGCATTGTCCTGCTATTGACGTGGCGGCTCTCCCACACTCCATCCCGCTGACCGAACAGGGCGCTGCTTGCATCACTTAGATCACATTAATGCTGAGTGGCAGCTCCAAAAATGCACGGCAGGGCTGTAACTCCCGGGCTTAAGCGGAGGGCGCCCTGTGCATGGAGGCCACCCTCAAATTCCACATTAGCACCCAAGAGCTGCCATCCGATCGGCCTCATTCTCCATCCCGCACACAGGAGCCCGTCCCAAAAATGGAGCGGACAAGACGGGGGCTGCAGCTGTCCCCGGTCAGACAGACAGCTGTGGGGGCTCACACGTCACCTCTGTGGCGCACCCTGTTATTGCAGGCCCACCTACTGTAGATAGCAGGAAATGCAGGAGAACAGGGACTATTTCAGGGCCCTGGCAAGATTAGCACTGGAGGTACTTGGTCAGCCGTGTGAGCACAGAGCTTCAGAGGTGAACTCACAATTCTGCAAACTAGACTACTTTCAGTTCCTCTGTGTGTCTGATTCTAGGAAGGGGGGGCCCTTTTATGAGTAAACAACTTAGTTCCACGGTTTGTGTGTATTCTGTGTTCCTACTCTTCATAACAGCATTTCTAACTGCAAACTATGATCAGGCAGCATACATGAGACATTACACAAGAATAATGAAATCTGTTAAAACTGAATTATGAGGCTATGAAAAAAAATATATACACAGAAAATAACACATCAGGAAAATTCAGATATTTCATAGACAGGTAAATAATTAGACCCTCGGCTAATTGCATCTGATTCTAGCTGCAGTCTGGTAAGGAACGGTCTCCGGCACAGAGAGCTGGACCCCTCCCCCCAAGCTGGTTACTGAAATAGATTTGCGCCAGGAGCTGAAGGTGACGCGGACCCAGCCCCCAGGGGTCAGCCAGCTTCCATCTCTGCAAATGTCACCGCGGTTGACACTGGCACTGGGCCGCAGAGAAGGCTGCACTTCAGCAGCTTGCTACAGCAGCCACGCCACCTGCACCCCCGCAGTCTGCCTCGCAAGGTCACACACACACTAAAACACGCTCACGCAAAAAGAAATAAAAAAAAAAGTTAAAATCCCATGAAAGTGCCTTACATCTACACATCTTACCTTTTTCCCTTTAAGCAGAGACAGCAATATGACGAATCTGTCATCGGCGTGTCGAAGTCCCCGGGCGAACCGCGATTACATTCCAGAGGGACACGTGACAATGGGGTGGCGGTCACACCGCTGGTGGCATTCTCCACCATGCGCGGCATCCGCAGCACAGAGCAGGGATAACACACAGCTATTTGTGGGACTCTATAAATGGAAGAGCCACAGAAATCACAGGCAGTAATATCTAATACCGACAACTCTCTGGATGTGTTCAACATGTCCGGGAAGGCTGTCTAATATACCCCATTTAAATATCACTCACATACACCGATACTAGAGATGTGCATTCAGATCGGTTTCGATATTCGAACTGGCCGTGTTATCCGACGATTGTCCGGTCATTCACATGACACTTTAATACTACAAGAAACACAAAAAGTACGAGAGCGCAAATGCAAAATGTATCGGAATCAGCCTTTATTGTGACTGATTTAACAAACTATCGTGACTATGCAACCATCTCACTGGGTAAATGAAAAAGCAGCAGCACTGAAAAGCCTGAACATACAGAGTCGATGTTTCCCAGCCCAGGCCTTGCAGACCCCCAGATGGTCCACGGTTTTGCTCCCCACCGGGGAACCAGCAAAACGAGGAAGCATCGATTGCTGTGAAGCTTCATCCATGACAGACACTTACAGACGTTTCAGTTTTATACAATTGAGCATCAAAATACCAGAAAGTATGTAAACAAGTTGCGTTTGACAGTTTGCACAAAATGTAATTTTCAGCTTGCAAATAAAAATACCACCACACTTCATTTTTATGGGGTTTTTTTTGTGGCAGGCACCATGTTGTTTTCTGATAAATTCCCATGGTTCTCTGCATTAGCAGAATAACCAAATACGCATGTCAGTACTCACATAATGCTTTGAATGGTTAACCGAATACTGAATTATTAGCGCACACCCCTAGCTGACACCCTCCCAAAAATGAATGAAGGACCTTCAATCAGGCCAATTAAATTCTAACTAAGGTATCAATAAGGTGAGTGACAGTGACCTCAGTGGCGCTGATATACGACGAGTGGCGAAAGTCAATCGTGCTGCCAATAACCGAAGAAAGGCACAGCCTTCAGAGGCTGACAAGTCACCATATCAATTTTCCAAGGGTCTCAAGCAGGTCTTAATGCTTTCAGGTGCTCCATTCACACGAGAGGAAAGGGGAAGGTTGGAAGAGACCTTCAAGGGGCACCGAGGCAGCACGCACTCAGCCCAATAGCAAACGCACGGCTAGGTTGACTCCAGGCATCTAGGCGGCACCTTTGGCCAAACATATAAAAAGCAAGAGCTTCATGATGGTCATAAGAACTACACCCATTATGAAAGATGTACATAATAGGAAAACAAAGATACTAATGGTGATGTTAGACGGCTGGTGACGCATTTCAGGCCCTTCTGCGGCCAGTAAAGCGTGGCACAGAACCAAGCAAAGGCAACCTTACTCTCCAGGGTAACCTTCCATAAGAGCGCCCAGCCACCTCACACGGCGAGCGCTCAAAGCATCTGGGGGCCTCTTGCTTTCCAGAATGGGCCCGATAGCAGTGACATGGGTAGATGCGGGACAGGTCACAGTGAGGCCACCTGCAGCTAAAGCCGGCTGCGTCTGCGGGCGCAGAGACCGCCAGCCACGGCTGCTCTTATCCTCCAGATAATCTCACAGGCACCTGTTCACACGGAAACAGAAGCTGCACTAACAAACAAGCTTAAAAATAGGAGATCATCTGCAACATGTATTTAATGTATGACAGCAAGCAGAGTGGCTTAGGCAGAGACTAAGCACTAATACTGCCCAATAACCACCTCCTATCACTGCCAATGCAACATTTTAATGTATCGATGTATACAAAACAAACTACACTATACCGTTTGCCATTTTAGAATACTGCAGTCTACACTTTGTTTCTTAAGACACAATATTCCAACAGTAAGTAGTTAACTTCCAAATCATTCACACTTATGCTTAAAAACCCATCATTGATCTATGTTTAAATTTAAAGTTGCTAGGTGGACACTATTATCCAAAGTGACTTCCAATTTCACCCATTAAAACCACCAGATGTTTTATGGGAGCAGTTCATGCATGCATCAGGGTACCACACAGCCGCCCCGAAGATTCAGGCAACATCTGCATTAAAATTCATTCCATAAGCGCTCTGTGACCTGAGGCCCACGGCTCAGTTGACGCGTTAGCTGCGCATCTGGAATCACCGTTTTGAATAACAGTCCCTCTGGCAACAGAACATACAGCCACTGCTGGCTTGCAAAAATGGGATTTCCTGCACTGCAGGCGAGGAGCTATGTGTGATTGGTCCAGCCGGCTCCACGCAGTGGGGGGGGACCCACACTGTGCTGGGATCCATCCTCTACACCTTGAAGCTATTATTCAAAATGAAGTCACCTCTACATGTACTCCAGGTACCAACAAATTCGCAGAGTAACAATTAGTTTCATGCTCCAGATAAGACAAACTAGATACATGAGACCACAATAATATTTTAAAATGCTCACGAGCCCAACATCCTGTCCTTTGCTTTATTCATGAATGCGAGTTAAACAGCAAACACCAATGAGTCCCGTCCTAGATGGAAAGCGTCCTTTAAGACCATCAAAACCACAAATGGAATAAGGGAACCTGTCACAACTAAAGCCTGCCAAGGTCGCCATGGTGACCGCTGCCCGAAAGCCCCGCCCACCGTATTCTGAGGTTCATCTTATGACATCGATTTGGATACGATGAGCGATACCACAACAAGTTCTGCATTATAGCTACACCGAATGCAAATTAACATGCAAATACAACCACAGAGGAGTGGGAAGAGCAATTCATTGCCATTCTGCCCCAGCAATCTGAAGCACAGGGTCACACATGTACATACATCCCATTTTATTGTGCGTACATGATATCCTAAGTGTCGGCAGTCCAAGGTCTTTCAAGGTTTAAAAATAAATAAAAATCACAACATAGACCAGGGCTGCCCAATCCTGCACCTTGGAGAGCTGCCACCCTGCAGAGCTTCGGTACAGCCCTAATTTAACACACCTGATACACATAAACAGGCCCTTCGGTATCATCTCGCTATTTGAGTCGGCTATGTTGAAGTTAAGCTGGTTTTCGTACTGAGGGCCTGGCAAGGAAGATGGTCGGGATCACCGTGGGTTTCAGAAATACCACCTTCTGTTAGTGATCTTCCTCCTTAATTTACGGACTGTAGGAAATACTCCTCTGAAATCTTACCCTGCTGGTTCTGTACCCCACTGCTGGTTCTGAACCCTACTGCTGGAGCCTCAGTCTTGCTTCCTTTTGTTCCATTTGACTTCTTAATTAACATGGCTTGATTAGGCTTTGAAATTTTGTGCCACCCACATACTGCACTGACTAAAAAAACTACAAGCTATAGATACATTAGAAAACTTAATTGGCACATTTCTGGACATAAGGCATAATGTACAGCCTAACGTACTCACTTCATCTGTGCACTTTATGTAATATAAAATTAGTATCCAATGTAATTAGCATTAATCAATCTTTCAGTTACATAATGATTTATCAGCTGAGTGAAGTAACCCTAGCAATTATATAATCAATCATAACTACAGTGGAAAAAAGTTTAATACAGAACAAAAGAATCTTTTGAATTTCCACACCTCTAAAATACCATTAAATGTCTGTTAAACAAGACTGTCGACAGCTGACAACATTTTGTATAATTTAGGGTTATTCTGCAACAAAAGCTGTACAAACCTGCTCCCCCAGCCCAGAACTAACACACCAGCACCTTAGGTAACAGCAAAAGGTCATGCTAAACACTAAAAGGCATTCCTACTGTAATGTCAAGGGAGCATAATTGTAGGGAAATGGCTACAAGGCAGGGAGTTTTACTATCCATCCACATTTCTGGCTCAGAGGCATCAGTATATTATGTTTCTGTTAATTTTACCATGTAATAATTTGTCAGTTCCTTTAATAAGCTTAACTGTGAACACTTTGGACAGACCAGCATAAAGATGGCCATTACTAAAACACAAATGTCTCAGTCTCTGAAGACAAACATGTCAAATACAAAAACAATTTTTTTCCTTCAGTGTATGGAATATGCATGAAATGGTAAGTCCTCGCTTAAATCCAGTGAAATCTGCATATGTGTTCACATCATTCTCTAGGTCCCCCCGAGCAAATGTCAGTCTTCAAGCCTCTGATTCGCATTTCAGTCTTGTGGCATTACCACTGAAAGCCTCCTCTCTGATACTGAAATGCGACTTGCGGCTTTAGCACTTAAAGCTTTCTCTGTGAGGAAAACCCAAGGGAGTTTTCAAACTAGGCATCTTACGCTGCTGGGACACAGAAAATTTGTTGTTGAATATTAGCTTTGGGTGTGGAGCCCTACAACAGAAGACAAGGTCAGGGGTGGGAGGGGGCATCCTGAAGACACCTAGTTAATGCAGACTTTAGCTAACCCTTGGCAGAATTTCAAAGGGCATTTCAGGTGTATAGTCACAGAAATACACACAAAGTGTCAAGCATGCAAGAAAGAGGATGATCAGCTGACCAACTTAGAGGCCCGGCAGGGAGCAGGCTAAGGAAACTGATCAAACAATAAGAGACAATGACAAGAAAAGAAAGAAAAGAAGAGAGAGAAGAGAGAAGAGCCCAGGAAATGCAGTCAGTCTGAGGACAAGCTGAGCTGGACAGCTGATCTGCACTCCGGTAGCTGCTTATGAGCACTTAGCGTTATTCTATATAAACTGGATTTTCTTGGCCATCAGTCTCTCCTCTTTGCTGTGACTCATGACGCGCAAACTGGGAGTTTACTGCTATCTGCGGAACGCTTACAATGACAACAGCACCAAGCTGAGACCTCTTGCCTCACTTTGATTACTTGTTTTTTTTTTAGCTACCTACATAAACAGTAACTCTACACCAGTGCTTTAGCCCATCAATGCTAATTCTTACTTACATCCACTTCATCAAATAAACACTTTTTTTTGGCTGAAACGCAAATACCATCGTTTGCTGAATTTTTTTCAGTACCTCAGCACCAGAGAAAGTATGACAATGCAGGTACTGAGAAGTACTCTATGCTTTGCTTTTTCATCAGGTCTGATACACTCACTTTCATTTCATCTCAATCATTTGTAACAGAGTTGGATTGTATAAGAAGTGTGTCACTGCTAAGAGGAGGTCTGCAATCCACCAGCAGGACATACTAGCCTACACGCCATCAAGCACACGAGCACGCAGGCATGCGCATCCACGAGCATGTGACCACACGCCATCAAGCACACGAGCACACAGGCATGCGCATCCACGAGCATGTGACCACACGCACACAAACACGCGAGCACACAGGCATGCGCATCCACGAGCATGTGACCACACGCACACAAACACGCGAGCACACAGGCATGCGCATCCACGAGCATGTGACCACACGCACACA
>JAODJX010000007.1:1107223-1118730 GCA_026776945.1 Isichthys henryi
GCTTCCGGGATAGGCTCCGGACCCCCCGCGACCCAGTAGGATAAGCGGTTTGGAAAATGGATGGATGGATGGAAATAAAGTAGAAATTGCAGATTTAAAATCAAACTTAATATTTATATAGAAACAATGAAACAAAGAAATTATTTCTTTTCCCTCCAAGTAACGTGGGAGTGGGATGAGCTTTGTACCCCCCCCGGCCTACACAAGCTCCACATAGCTTTCCTTGCTAATATAGTAAACATTATTATTATTATTATTAATTTTAAAAACAACGTCAACACATTTTCCTTCAAACATTACGGACATACATTAAAATGTACACAGACGTTACCAGAACAACAGAACTCGTATTAGAAGTTGTTTTCTGACAGTCAATCTGACACACGGTTCAGAGGACTTACAGCAACACAAAAATCAATGTCCTCTGGGGTCAGTGACGTCTCTTTCTAAACATTTAGCACGTTTCACAGATTGGGTTTATAATGTGACAGTAGAAATTACCGATACTATTAAACAACGCTGATAAATTTATGAAGCCTGACAAAACACAATAGCTGTTGATAACTGGTTCCCATACATGTGTAAATTCATAAACACGCATAGTTATATAGGAGTGTTGTCCTCCACTCTAGCAATGGCCCAACTTACTCCAGAATCCAGGTAGGCTGCTATTCCGGCAGCTTTGTGATAAAAAATTACTTATAATGGTAAGACATCTAACATATAGCTATACTTCCCAAAAATATTTTGGGAATTATAAACACACATGCTGCACTAGGGCATGATGATGAACACCACTGCACTGACAGAGAGGGCCAATAGCGGCTAAATGGGAGCTCTGACTGGGGAGACTGTCTGCGGGCTGATTGCTCAGCCTTAAACACAGCAGCTGCTCTGTTTCAATCATGAAGACTCATTTATGGGGGAGTGAAATCAAGCTGTAACCTAAAGAATTTATTATACTTAAGGCTCCTCTCGGGTGGCAGGCATCACAGAATTACATGACAACAAATTGATTAAATACAACAATACTCAGGAAGAAGGGTGCCAGTAAGGCACCATCAAGCTATATTTTTAATATAAGTCACCAAAAATAATCATATACATACATTTCAAGCTTGCAGTTAATACAAACACCGGGAATATGAGCTGCTATATAAATGGCTTCTGTTTTCTTTGCTTATGCCTTATATAACCAACTATTATTTGGGGGGGACTAGACTAATGTGTGAATAACCATCATAGCTTTTAAACAAAACTACTGAGAAGGAACTACTAAATGTGAATTATTCCCAAAGTGGCAGTTCACATACTTGGCTTGGCAATGCTAAAATTACATTTATATAATAGTGTTTAACCATTCTTATAGGCCTGTCCATTGGTTTCAATAAGGGAAACTCAAACCTAACATGGGTGTACGTGTCACGGCCACCATAATAACCTCGTTTTCCACACATCCTATGTATGCTTGCGTCATCAAAATGCATCACAAAATACTCCCTGGGAAAGCGTCAAGTTCAGAAATGAATGTACCGCCTTGGATAAAGGACCTTTTATCAACAGTGTGTAACAGGAACCAAAAAAAACTTTTCAAAGGTGCAAACGCTAATATTAGGGTGGCCTACATCTATTCAAAATACTGTCTTGGAACACTCCTAACTATTCAGAGATAGTACTTTTCACGGCACTGCGTGAAAGCCGCGCCGCTAGCACGTTTTCAGTTTCCTTATTTGGGCGCAGACCAATGACATCCTCATAAGGAGCCAGCTTAAACAAACCCAGAGCGGCGCTGTGCTTAAACAACTCGTTGGGGGGCTTTTTGACTTCTGCGTGCTAAACCAGCTAGATTAACTGTCCTTTTCTGGGTCAGGGTCTGGTTTAAGGTCAAGTAATGTGCAATCGAACTGCAAGACAATTTCGGGGAGATGGACGCCTATGCAGACCTGAGGTGATGGCAAAGTGACTGCTGGGTGCCAGGGGGCTCCCTGTACCCCCACCAATCACTGTGTGCAATGAGCTGTTTCGGAGGCCTAAAATGCAGCAGGGCTGTTTTTAAGCAGCATCCAGAAGCGTCTTCCCATGTGCATCTTATGAAAGATAAAGCGCTAAGCGATTTTCCCCCACTTTGATCTAACAAAGAAACTGAACATTTACAACCGGTGCCCGTACATGGACCCGAGTGACCAAAAAGGCCTCGTTAAACTAACACAAATCCCAGAGAAAGTAACATTTCACTGCTGCTGGTGGCAAACTGACAACTACAGTGCACGGAGAAATAAATATTAAACGACAAACTGTGTAGATGTGGTGCTGTAAGGGCTACCCATCTCTGTAAAAACCGATCACTTATCAAAATAAGTAACCCGATCGTGTTTCAGGGAAAAAATACAATGAATTTGTCTGACTGCGAAAAAGTACATAACAAAAAGAGAACGTAGCTAATCGCTCAGTAACAGATAATATCCAAAACTCGTATCGGATAACGAAAGAAATTGTCAACCAGTGTTGTGCTAGTCGGCTTCCTATATCTCCGTCGTCTTCCAAGGCAACCGTGTAAATGGCAGAGTGTAAACCCAGCCGTTTCTGAAATAACTGCAAACACACCGCAGGCGAATGGCGTTTAAAGAGATCAGTCGGTTATTACACGATAGTTAAACTCAAGCCTTAAAGAGCAGAATACATGCTGAGTACTGATCTGCTATTAATGCCAAGCTGCGCCCGAGTGTCTCAAACAAAGGGCTTTTCGGCAAGCCAAAGCATGCAATTGTAGCTAAATATCTAGCTAGCGAGGGGTACATCTCGCACCAAAAAAAACTGAGAAAAATTCCTATAGTAGGCTACTTACCCCACTTGCAGACCCAGACCCAGGAATATTTAAGTGCACTCCATAGATCCAGAGAACAAGAATCAAACGACTTAAGGAATGCGATCTTTGAAGGAACAACAACAATAATAATAGTAGTAGTAACGACAGTGATAATGATCGCAGAGATCAATCAATGTACTCCGAAGAAATCCAACAGCAAGGGGGAAAAGAGGCCAGTTCACGGGACTGCAGCCATCACACGTTGAGATCCCGTTCAAATTTGAAAATACCGGCTATAAAGAGCATTTTCAAATTCAATTTCAACAGCCTTCGGAATTAAAACACGTCTCCTCGATATCCCGAATAATAAATTCCATTCTTCAAACCGGTTCCACCATTTAAATCCCTGACTCGCTTTCGCCGTATCTCTAATATCTCTTGATGGCTGTTTGTATCTTTCAATGCTGGGAGATTGATACAATGTAACCACCAAGCAGAAGTAGCCGCTCTCACGCGCAGGCGGAATCCAGCCGGAACCCAGCGCGGCGCTGCAAAGAACCGGAACTGGAGTCACCGCAGGATTAAGGATTTTCATTCCCACCTCATTTTAATAACGTTAATCAGTTATCCAGAGGGTGTGTTTAATTTATTGTCTACTTATAAGCTGTAATTGTGGTATACATATTCTTCATTTCGTTTTCGTTTAGGAATGCGGAGTATCTAATAAAACCTATTAGGTGCACAGGGAAACAAACAAACTGACAAAAAACAAAAAATATTTCACTGACTACTTTGGTTCCCCTGCAGATATAATACGTGATGTTTTCGGAAAGACCTGCTATGAAAGTAATTTAAGTAATTTAAATAGCCTCTGAGAATTAGCCTACCTCTTTGTATTGAGTGACTTTTAACGTCTAGCAAAATCAGCAATAAAATATCAATAAACAATATAATATGCCTAATCAACATCATAATATTAACAATGCTTCTGAATGAAGATAAGGAGACACCATTCTTTCGTTTCGGCACGTAACAGGTCAAATAACTTAGAGTGTAAGTTTACTAAGCTTAAGTCGTATGTCATAACCTTAGACCCAGTCTTTATGTACAAAGGACTCTGTCTAGAGTTCTGTCACATATTTGTACGTCGAAGGAATAAGGTATTTTAATATGAATTTGTGTACTGAAGAGGGTCACTCACCAGCTTCTGTTGTAGATGGAATTGAATTGAAAAATTTACGAACGGAATCCGACATTGTCTATAAAAACCGTTAAATACGATTTTGCCGCACGTTAGTTACTGGAGTCGTACCTAAGAATGTTATGATTCAAATGGTGCAGAACTGTTACTGCTTCAGCACAGACTGGGGTACTATACTGCAGATTATACACTGCGTGTTTGCTGCAATAGTACCAAAACTGAGCAGTGATCCATTTACGGGCCAGTGCAAAGTGAAGTGTGTAATTGGTACTGTAAATATGTCACGGTCCTGTTGTTAAATTCCGCTTTTCTTTAACATAAAAGAAAAGTGAACGAGGCTTGCAGGGAACCAGAATGACAGTATACCCGCCTAATTTTAGCAGATGAGGTCATTTTTATCCTACGAGTTTTTGCTACTCGGAGATTTATTTATATAAAATGTCATTCAATAGCAATGTGGGCTTAATGAACACACGCCACGCCGGCTATAGCCTCCCCGGGGATGCTGCCATTTGACTGCCTCGGCCTTAACTGCGGCAGCACATTGATCGCATACGGTTTTCACTGCACTGTTTCACGGAGACTTGACTTCCTACGTTATTTGATGTAGCTCAGCTCAGATGTACGGCGTACCCACGATTTATACTGCACCAGACTGAAGGCTTAGGCTTTGATTTAGGAAACGTTCTTTTGCACCGCCGCGGAATTTTCAAATGATTTTTTTTCACTTGTACACGCGTTGTAATGCACATCTGAAATCACCAACACAAAAACAACAGGGATCGATGGACCCCTAATTAAGACATTAAACAAAAACGGAGACCCAAAAACATGCTAAAAATGAAAGTCCACACTCGAGACAACCAATTAATCAATAACATCACTATTGATTTGTCTTCCATCAACTTGCTGTGTTCCTTATGTTTATGTCTAATAGAATTTCCGTACTATACGTGAGAGAGACAGAAATGTACTGCTCTCTCTTTGCTTCAGAACTTTTCCGTAATGGCTCAGTGATGTTTATATCTGGTGATTGAGGTGGTCATGGAAGGTGATCCTGGTATTAATGCCAGTATTCCTGAAGCTGTTTAGCGGCACCAGCATCTTGGATCGAACTGCGTGCCCCTGGTCCTGTGACGCGGCTTTGTGGTCCTCGGCCTTTAGACGACCGCACAGAGAAGTCACTCCACCTGATGACCCCCATAAGGTGCCTCTCTACACCAGCAGGCACTGTGGCTTCTGGGTTTCCTTCAGCTTCTTCCAAGCATAAACCTGTCTGAATGTAGGAAAACAGATGGAAGATTACTCATCAAATCATGCTGATTTTTTATTTGCTTGGGGTTCCAGGCTTTGTGCCTCTCTGTGCAGTGGCCTTGCATGGAGGCGGTTTCCAAATGGCAGTCGTGCTTTCTACCCTGCAGTCGCGTAGAGGCTCCGTCTCAGAGGAGTTCAGCGGGTGATTTTTAAGGCTTCTCCTTCTGCGGCGTTTGCCGGCTGTCCTGTTAAGTGTCTGTCCTCTTTGCTGCCGCGACTTGTTCATGTTTCACATACACTGTCCAGTTTTCCTTCACACATTATATCACGATGGTGGCGCCTCTTTGCCTTCTCCGTAACGCTGGGTGCTGCCTGTCAGGACTCCTTAATATCTGACACATGCTGCAAATTGCTATTTAGTTTAATATGAGCGGCTATGTTCATAAATGTGATTTTTTGACTAAAAGGTTAAGGTGTTATTTCTTGTTTTTAAGTCTATTTATAAAAATATAGTGTTCATAATCTGTCAGTAGCCAAATTGGGTTTCTTTTAAATACCCCAGCATATTCCCAGCTCTCATTCTTGCAGTCACCATGGGTGGTTGTGATTACACGTAACAAGGCAATTAGCCCGGCTCTTCGGGACTGAAGCAGAAAAAGGTGATTTACAAGAGCAGCAGGTTAAGGTGAAAGTATAACCTTCCAACCTCTATCTTCTTTGTTAAAATGCAAGCTGAAGTGGGGGCAAATTGGGCATCTTTATGAGGATGAAATCATGCTAATGAATTGGCCAGGTTCTGTGGCAGCGTCTGTGAGGCCCACAGCGTGTGCAGTACACAGCTATTCAAAGGAGTGGTGAGGCGCTGACTTCACAGGGATTGAGAACCAGGTCCTTGGACAGTCAAACATGTCATGCTATTTGTCATACAGCAGGAGAGATAACCTCTCTTATTTACATGCTTCAGATAAGATGGCTTCAAAGGATTTTTTTTCTCTTGCAGCCCCAGTTTCCTTGACAACAAGAATATGGAAATACTGCCTTTGACATGACAGAAGGAATCATCTGAGTAACACAGAGAGACAGCAGGCACAGCGAGGCCAGGCAAGGCTGGATAAATGGCATCGTCTTCACGCAGAGAGAGAGTCAGCTGGGCTTGGCACTCCGTCTTCCTGCTGCCTCCACTCCACCATGCTGGCCGCTGTGTTCGCGTGCACAGACAGGGCTTCCATTTTGAGGGGGCGTGTGACACTCTCCTCCAGTCCGAAATAGCAGATGGCACAGCAAGGAAACACTGGTTGACTTAGCCTGTAGCTCTGAAGTGTGGTCTGTCAAACGCACCAAACATAACCTAAATTAGAAATCTGTGTGAGCAGCACATGCTGTAAATCAGCCTTTAAGGGCGACAGGCCTACAAGCTTGATTCACAGCAGGAACGTCTGCGCTGTGGAAATATAGCACACCTTGGGCTTTCTGGGGACTGATATCAATCATTCACACGCTTATCAAGGCAGCTAGCATTACACACTTCTTCTATGGTTACATTTTTAATTGTCATCTGCATAATTATTTGATGGTCTGTTCTGCTTGGATTGGTGCTGACCATGCCAACGGAATGCTAATTATAATTAGCGGCTTTATGGAAAAGATTCTAGAAAGATGAATGGGCAAGGCTGATGCGGTGGCAAATTACTGATTTCCAGCTACGTTCTTTTTTGTTTGCCCATCTGTAAAGCATTATGGCTTGAAATGAACACTTCATGAAGGAGAAGCCTCTTCAGCAACTAGCAACATTTATCGGTGGTGCTTTGCAATTATGTTTTTATTTAAAATGAGAACTTGCATTCAGCACTACCGGCGAGGAGATGAGCCCTGCGGGACTGCCGCCTGTCCCACATAAGACGGCGGGAATGCCGCAGATGAGGGAAAGCCATGTGACATTAAATGGCGGGAAATGACACAGTCAGAATCTCGTACTGTCCATTCGTGGCCACATTTGTACTGCTACAATTAACTGTGCTTGACATCAAAATAAAGAGGCAATTTAATAAAGTAACAAATACACATAAAATCTTACTAGGTAAAGTATTTTTCTAATGTATTTTTTATTGAATATCACTAGACATTTAATCTCCAGCAGATTAATGTAATGAACTTTGTTATCTGAATTTGTCCTTGAGCTGCTACAGGATATATAAACATCCAAAAATAAAAGTCTCAAATGGGGTATCAGTTCTTCATATGAGAAATAATTCAGATTGCAGGCAAAGCACAAGATTAACATCGGTCAGAAGGGGAAGCAGACATTTTATATGTTATTTCTGCATGTCAGTAGACGTTTGCGACAGGGATAAACCAGATTTCCAAAGCTGATCCTGCAGAGATGGAGGTGTACTGACTCCCAACACGAAAGCCATCCTAGGTGTATTGACTCCCAACACAAAAGCTGTTGTAGATGTACTGACTCCCAGTGAAAAAGTCATCCTAGGTGTACTGACTCTCAACGCGAAAGCCGTCCTAGGCATACTGACTCTCAACGCAAAAGCCATCCTATGCGTACTCACTCCCAACATGAAAACCATCCTAGGTGTACTGATTCCCAACGCGAAAGCCGTCCTAGGTGTATTGACTCCCAACACAAAAGCTGTTCTAGGTGTACTGACTCCCAATGCGAAAGCCATCCTTGGTGTACTGACTCCTAACATGAAAACTGTCCTAGGGGTACTGACTCTCAATGTGAAAGCCATCCATGGTGTATTGACTGCCAATGCAAAAGCCATCCTAGGTGTACTGACTCCCAATGCTCGTTTGAATTTCCACTTTGGTGTGGCAAGACTAAGTGTCATAGGTTAGTAACATTTATTCTCAGTTGATGTTTATCTTACAATAGCAGTACTACTCCACAACATTCTGAAGAAACAATTTGTTCCACTAAAGGTCATATTTTAGTATTTGGACAAAAAGATGGATCTGCAGCTTTATCTGCACGCATGTATGACCTTATTAGTGGGAGGTAAAAGGTCTACTGAACCAGGGCAGCCCCATATATAAATGCTGCGTGCTTGTTTTCTTTTTTTCGGATTCTAGGAAGAATTTTAGAGTTCTTGAATAAACAGAAATGACCTGCCCAGTAGTCGTGACAGGGGCCTGGGGTGTCAGCTCTTCCTGTGCAGTGCTTACAGATCCTGACTGCCTGATGCAGACTGCGCAGTAGCCACAAGCAGTGATGACAGGCATGGTCTGTGGTGTGGCCCACCATGGGGGGGCTCCGTGGGCCTGCAGTCATTGTGCCCGTGGAGCCCCTCCAGGGGGGGCAGTCGACAGGCGCCACTGCAGGTAGAGGCCAGGACTTGCCATATGTTTTAGTACAGGTGCCCAATGGCTCTTGTTTCCAAACCCAACACCCATTTATGTTTGGAAGGTCCATTTAACCTGCATAAAACAACATCCATCCATCCATTTAATATCACGCAGCACAGAGTCTCAGTGAGTATGGGATTTATCTCAGAGGGCACAGGACACAAAGCGGGGGGCACCCTGGAAGGGAGGCTCATGCACAGCATGTCTCAGGCCTGCAATCACATCAGGGGAAACACACCTAATAATGTGCTTGGCTTACAACCCAGAGAAATGCTGCTGATTTTCACAGAGAACAAACGCTGTTAGGGAACTAGGACACTTGAAGCACAAACAGGGCAACAAACACGCACTTGGACACAGGGGTGTTTTGTGCACACAGTAGCACACTGGCCAGCACATGACTCCAGCCTCTCGCACCCACAAAGGTGCCTCTGTGTTTGCCTAAGTGTGACAGAGCCCATATCCAGGGAACAGCAGACGGGCTGCGGACTATTTCTGAGTCGCTCGCATGACTGAATCACTCATCAGGTCGTCAGCACGAATCATTTTTTTTCAAAAGCTCTTTCTGTGTTTACGTCTCTGTTAGCCATTTTACAAAATGACGACGCGCTCCGCAGTGACACGCACAGCTGTCGCCCAAATCTGTTGCCATTTTTGACAGGATATATCTTCACACCCGACCTAATCCTCTCAGAGATAACGAGGGCAGACAATGGCCGTCTCCTTCCTCTATTCTGTGTAGTTGAAGGGGGATGGGTTCAGTTTCCAGAAAGATCCTGTTTACTCTATTTTTACACAATAACCTAATATAGGCATTCAATAAAACCGGGTGAAAACAGGAAATGGACACAGTGCGTTGGCCAGGCTTTTCCAGGATTATCCTGACGCTGCTCCCCCAGCTTTGCTTTGCCTGTCCGCTTCCCGCCCTTCCAGGCCGCAGAGGCGATTACATGAGCTGTTTGCTCAGCTAACAGTATTAACACATAGCTGTGTTGCAGCGCTTACGTCCAGCACGTTGTCCATTTGTGCAGATGGCTATCCACTTAAGGCTGCTGCGTGTCCACAGTTCGCTCTCCCACACAGACTGTAGACCTTTTACTCCAACACTCCCTGCATCACCGTTTCAGGCCAGGAGAATGGCTGCTCGCCTACTTCCTGCCGTCTGCTCATTCACATTCGGCAGACCGGCAGAGTTCAGTCCATGGCATGATGGGGAAGGTAGGCGGTATACCCAGAGGGCAGTTGTTAACGAGGACAGGGAGCCTGCTGGTTTCATTACAGCTCAGCTTTTGCATGCTTTCGGCATCGCACTGCCACCCCAGCGCCCTCTATAATGCGACTGAAGCCGTTTCTGTCATTCCTCCAAGAAATATGACCTAAATTATCTAGTGTGTTTATTCAATATGACGCCAAAGGTGGCTAATGTAGTCCAGCAAGAGCTGACGGCAGCCCCATATACAGCAAGAAAATCCAACATCTTAGCTAGTTTGCTGCTGGTTGTTCTTGTGGAAACATCATGATGTGTGGGTGAACATCACAGGAAGGCGTGATGGATGCTGGTCCGTGTTCGGAAGGAGAAGGTTGCCTTCTTCCCCTCCACTGTGCCCTCTAATGGAATGAGGAGACAGAGGACATGCTGAGAACGTGGCAGACGGCATCATTACAAACCAGCCGAGGCCTTTGCTGCTGAAAGCAGGCAGTGGCAGGTGCAGAGCTAGTTGGGCTGTCACCAAGCGCATGCTAATCCATCTGTCAGCAGCGTGGATAGGAGCACCACGTCGCACCATATCATCCTGCCACATCCATGGGCAATCCATCACCGGTGCGCCTTGTTCCCAGCCTAGTTAGCAAATAGCAACCCATGCTAAAGCCCCATGAAGCTCCCCTTTGCCAGGTCGATGGTGTTCAATGTTTGCACGACCTATACTGAGCTCGTCACTCTGCCCAGGAAGTTCTGTTTCTGTCGCTCATCCATCACATCCCATGTCTCACTTCTCCACCGTGTCTCTTAAGAACAGGATGTCCCCCATCTCGCTGTCAGTCCTTCTCATGTTACTCATGATGCACCTCTCCAGGACACCCCCATGGCAGAAAGGGCAGCCTGGTGCTGACCTACTGCCCTTGCCGCTGCCTAACACCAACAGCGGAGAGGAAGGACCCAACACTGCGTCTTGCTGGCAGCCTTAGTCACTGAAGAACAATTCTGTAGTTCTGCCACTGCCAGCTCATTAAGTCTGGAGGCCCCAGTTTTCTTTGGAGCTGAGTTGTTATTTTCAAGCTGTCAGAAAGACTTTTGCACCAACGCTCTGCTGCAACAGAGAATTGGACAAGAAAAACAAACAGGCTACAGAAGCAGGACTTAGGAAAGGAGGCCAAGCCTGAATTCATCCATTAAAGGGATTATGACTCAGCATCATTATGATCAGTTCTGTAACTGAATCATTACCAGTTCAGCTATTAGCCTTTTCATTATAGTACATATTAAGATAGAAAATTGACCAAAGAAATGCAAATCGATTGGACACCGCTGCTAAGGGTTTTACCAACGGCTTGTCGAAAGACGAACATGCTTCCTGTTTGTGTCACTGGCGTCCTGCCTGCACTCACCCTGGTCTGCTTACAATTAGCCGCTCCTATCTTCAATCTAAACATTAAATTCTCTGCAGGTCGTCACTTAGGATTGTGTTCATGGGCGTCTGCTGTGAGTGGATGGGAATAGCTTTCATTTAGAAGGGTGCAGTGAGGGGGTCCCCGTGCTGGACGGTCTGCCACGCCCCCCTCCCTGCACCAGGGCCTGCAGATCGTCCAGCTTCAGCTCACCAAGTTATTAGACCTCCTGGAATCTTGGGTAAAACCGACTTTACAGTTTTCCCATGTGCATGAAAATGG
>JAODJX010000007.1:1181714-1192014 GCA_026776945.1 Isichthys henryi
TGGATGCTGTGGACGCCGTCCAGATGCTCTGGTCACCATCTGGATGCTGCACATTGGACCCTATGTGGATGCTGTGGTCGCCGTCCGGATGCTGTGGTCGCCGTCTGGATGCTGCACATTGGACCCTATGTGGATGCTGTGGACGCCGTCTGGATGCTGCACCTTGGACCCTATGTGGATGCTGTGGACGCCGTCTGGATGCTCTGGTCACCGTCTGGATGCTGCACATTGGACCATATGTGGATGCTGTGGACCCTGTCTGGATGCTGCTGGTCTCATCCCCTTTTTTCTAGCCTTCCAAGCCATACAAACCAGAACCTCTGGACAGAAAAGCAGCTTCTTCCCAAAGG
The DNA here is from genome assembly GCA_026776945.1 of Isichthys henryi. NCBI lineage: Eukaryota > Metazoa > Chordata > Actinopteri > Osteoglossiformes > Mormyridae > Isichthys > Isichthys henryi. The sequence goes on from JAODJX010000007.1 coordinate 1,182,065, forward strand.
CTATAGAAGGCACCAATCAGTGATCTCCTTAGCTTACTCCATAACTGCACTCCCTTCTCCTTTTGAACATTGGTTTCTCTCACTGGCACCTTGACACTGCATCACATCATTCTTACTCTTACTGTCTTACAGTTTTTACCCTCTAGTCAACTGTATATTTATTGCACTTACTCTATTTTTTCTCTATAGCCATGGAACATTCTTGTGCTTGGAGAATAAACCTTCTTTCTGATTCTGTGTCTGAGTGGCCTTAGTTAATGTGCCACACCAAGCGCTCCAACACTGGAACCTCCTTTATTAGCTAGATGGCAGCCCCGGCACGTGAGATCATCCAGAGCTGGAAGTGGGCCTGGACTGGACCGGCATTTTCCCAATGGCCAACTCATTCGTTATCCGGCCAAATTCATCACAAGGGATGCAAAGTTCAGGTCTTTTAGCCCCAGTCCAGCTCTGATTGGAAGTGGAGCAAATTGTGCATTTGAGGATGTAGAAAAGGCAGCACTGTACCAGCACTGCCAACGGACTACTGCAAGCAGGCAGCACTGCACAAACACTGCCAACGGACCACTGCAAGCAGGCATTTCATTATGTGTGAAGAGCAGCTCGAATGAAGCTGGACTAGACCTGAAACCAGTTGTGGAGCAGAATCCATAGTGCTCCTGGTTTTTCCAGAAAGGTAACGAATTAAATATGAATCCTTTATTCATATGTGGCTCCTTTATTCCACACACCTATGGGGGAGCCTTCGCACAGTCACTAAGCACTGTCCGGCACAGAGAAACAGCACAGAAAGCAGCAATTATTTCATGCAAAATTGGCAGGCAGCTGCTGCTTGGTCAATAACCAAGTTTATTCATCTAGGCATTTTCTTGGTGAATTAACATTGCCAACACTAAGACTGTTATGGCCAGTGGCTGTTCCCCTAAGAATGTATGAACCTGGCATCACAGAAACAGCAAATCTGTTTGCTTCTCATGATTTTAAATACAAATTACACACCAAAGCACACCTCCGATTGCAAAACTGTCTGTATCGTCACACTGTTTATGTTTTGCCATTTCTGACCATTATTCCATAAAATCTGAATGTGATATTTGTTATGAATGCAACACATTGGAAAAGTAACTAGATTATTAAAATGAAATACGCATAATTTCATGTTGATTGCATAAGTATTTGACTCCTGTTCCTTGTTAGCTCAAAATTTATAACGGAGAGAAGATGGAGGGCAAAATTTCATTATTTTTCGTGTCTAACTGCACTTCAGAAGTGAATTTTATATCCAGAGAATGTGATGACAGACTGGCAATGAATCAGGAGGAGGACTGTTCAAATGAAGACGGACGAGCATTCCAGAGGAGTCTCAATGTGTCACAGGGAGTGTCATCAGAAGCCAGCTCTCCCCAGCAGGATCTAGGAAATCCCTTTTCTGAGGATTCATCACCCAAATAAAGAGAACAAGACTTCTGAGGAAAGCCAAGGAGACCATCTACACAGGGCAAAGATACTGAAAGCTCTACATGTGACTGACCTACACTGGAGGGTGGCAAGAAAGAAGCCATTCGTCAAAAAGAAGCTTCTGAATCTCACCTGGAGCTTCTCAGGAAGTACTGAGAGTGACTCGCTTAAGATAGAGGTGAAGATGGTCAGGGGAGAGAGATTGTTGGCCATGTGGACTATAAACCTCATACTAGCTACACCTCAGTAAACTGCATCCCTACAAGGATGGAGCAGAAAAGACAAACATCAGCTTTGTGCAGCTCTGAAGTCTTGGGTATTTGATAAATCATTTCAAATGGGGAACAAATCTTTTACTTCAAAGCTGCGGTGAGATTCAGAGAAGAACCAGGAACGTGTGGCTGTTATAAACAGTAATGACATACAGTGAAATTTAATTAGAATACATACAAACCACAAATTTTTTACTTTTTAAGCATTTTTATTTATAATGATATAAATACAGAAAACAAATTAAGTTAGAAAATCAAACAGAAAAAGGTGACAATATTCCTGCAGAAATACTGAGTCATATCTTTAGGCAGTTTATGGTCAAATTTATACATGTAATCAGAACTTGGGAATTATAAAAATGACACCAGGAAATGAAACTGAATATGCAAATCAAAGATGGGGAGCAGTGCCCAGAGAGACAAACTAATATGACAATTATTTCACAGACTGTGTAGGGAGCATTGATGCAGATACAAGGTGCAGAAGAGCGTTTCCCTTAGACTGAAAAGTACCTAAGCATCTTGTGTGAGCACTGCACCATCTGGACAGAACAGAGATCAACTGGAGAACTTTGGTCAAGCTGATTGTTTGTCTTCTGGCTGACGGATGATCCTGCCCACAGTTAACCGTTATTTAGTACTGAGCAGAATCCACCTTTTGGTCGTATTAAGGCTGCTGGGGTCTGCTGTCCATATTCCATGACCGTGTCAAAGTCGGGGTCAGGAGGAATTCCCATCGGCCAGAGTGTTAACACTGGCAGTCTTCTCTGTCGATTCGTTAAAAGTACTTTTAAAAGAACAGAGCCGATCACTAACTGCACATGCAAATTAATACCAGTGACTTTAAAAATCACCGACGGACTAAACTATTCATAAGAAATGTTAAGTGGTTTAACACTGAAAATCAGGGGCTAGATTGAGCAAAATTACTCTTCGGTAATTGTTAATCGAGCAAATGTATTTACAAAGTGTGATTTTAGTTCAAAATATATGGATACTTTTCTAAAAATGAGTGCATTTAATAATAATAATAATAATAATAATAATAATAATATCATTGAGGTTTTACTAGAGAAATTCAGGTTAAGTACTTTGCCCAGAATACTTCAGGTGGGTTTATCCTGGGATTTGAACCAGATACCTTCAAGCTAGTTGAAGAATAGTAATTTCTTTAACCAATACGTGACCTTCTGCTCTGACAAGTCACACCCTGATAGTCTAACAATCTAAAATATTTCTAAGCAACAATTACTGCATAGATATGTCTGAGTTATATACATTAAAGTTGAGGTACTGATGAATTGTATACTGGTTGTGGAAATCAGACGATACTAAAATGAGATACAATATGACAATATGATTTTACATATCAGCCTCTGAGAGCATTTAGCAACAGCAGAACCCGCAGTTTTGTAAAACCGTTCACTGCTGCCATAGCAGACATGGGAAGAAGTCACTGAATATCTATGTGCCCCTGAAGAGAGTGCCACCTGCTGGGACACCTGGGCGAGCGGTACGGGAAAATAAAAACGGAAAGAAAAACAAAACAATAAACACATAAAAAATTAAAAATAAAATAAAATAAAAACAGCAGTTCAAGTAGGAAATGCACTGGCCCTCAACACCTGAGCTGTGAGGAGTCTCGGGCAATTCCTAGCACCAATTTAGCAACCGATTTCTGGAGCACCATCGGAAGTTATTTTATTTTTATTTTTGGATTGTTTTCCTCACAATGAGGGTAAAGATGACTTTGAGACCAGTGGGCACAGTTATCACGCACTGGCAGTGATGACCCGTTAAGGTCGCCTCAGACTGCTTGCTTTATTGGTTCCCACTGGATAAATGCCGGCAATAACTGACGCAGCATGGAAATCCCACCCACTGTAGGTTCCAAAGCCCAGCTACATCCAATAATTCATAGAATTGCCTGCCGTAAACAGAAACAAACGGCACAAACAACCAAATACTCTATGTTTGTGCACTGCTACATATTTATGGATATTTTGATTAGTTGCTAATTTACATGAATCGTTCCAGAGATTATAATAAACAGCTACTTTATACATTTTTTAAAAAATAGCAGTTGGAATTAACCCATCTGCTTGCATTTTAATAGCATACACAAGTCATGTAGCATACTGCTGGGGTTTTGTGGTGATGCTGAATTAGCAGTGTACTAGCAATCGATATGGCAGAAGTTCTGTGCTGTATGATTCCGAATAAGGCAAAAACACACAATGACACTTAGCAGGAGATCTGCACACTGTGCTCTAGCACTGAAAGAAACACCGGCTGCTGAAGTCACAACGGGTCAGGCCAGGACTCTCTGCAGCAGCAGGTAACCAAGGGAATTGTGGGTAAACTATAGCTGCTGTGTAGTGAGAGAGAGAGAGAGAGAGAGAGAGAGAGGGCATGTGTATGTGTGCATGAGTGCACGTATGCGGTTTGGGTCCACAAAGGCTGGCGTGGTCGCTCCAGCGGCTGCGAGTCACCGGCGGGACGTACGCTCGTTGCCACGCGACAGCTGGCCACAGGTCTTGCAGCACTGTGTGCGGACAGTTGGCAGGTGGCAGCGACCCAGCCAGCTTAGCATCTGACAGAAGCGGAACGTCAAGTGGTCACGAAAACATGTCTGCTCTGAGAGAGAGGGAGGGAGGGAGAGGCAAGGAGGATGCTTAAGAATGGGCACAAACGCACACTTCTCTTAGAAATTACTGCATGCTGAACCATTTAAACGGTAGAAATATAGTCATAACAATCTAAAAGTCATTCTGACAAATAAACCGTAATCAACTCAGTAAAGGCAAAAATCAACATAAAATAACAGCAATGACAAAGAATGGAAGAGATCTGCTTTCCGCCGACTCATTTCACCTCACTGGGTCTTCTGCTTCCATTACATTACCTGACCTCTCAGGAAGACTTGGAAATAGGTGGAAACATTCCTTCAAATTGTCCATCAAGCCACTTCCCAGAGACAAATGCATCCACACCACTCACAGGAATATTCTGAACAAATAACTAATATATATATAACAAATAACTATATTTCTAAAGGGATTCTCACAAAGTGATGGCAGAAAATGGGCTGTGGACAGGTCTAAAGTGACACATCTGTCTGGCAAAGGTGAGAGAGACCATCCCACAGAGCATATGATCCAGCAGAAAAATGGACCAGTATACCCAGGGCACATTCTTCACAACCAGTGAAATCGTGAGAACAGGACCCAACAGAATCCATTCTGATCATGTTTAAAGAGTGACCATGGAGATACGAGAGGGGCCCTGAGACCCGGAGAAACCAGCACGTAGAAACCAGCATGGAGAACCAGCACAGAGAAACCAGGACGCTCATGCAGGCCCCCATTCCGAAGCTGAGCTCTCCAAGGGCTACAAGCGAAAGAGCTCCAACAATTTCCACACAATGATAAGCCAATCTTGCACAAACTCATCTTCTACTTTGAAAATGCAAATGGAAAATTGGCAGGAGGGCTTGCTTTCTGTGTCTCTATACATCATTATGTTTTAATGGCCAGAGGGTGCCGATCAAAATTTCTACAATTGAAAAATGTTCATCACCGTGCATTCAAGGAAAAATAAATAAATAAAATACACAGAGAGAATAAAAATGAGCAGAAAAAAACTAATTATATAAAATCTTCCAGGGCTCAACTGAAAAGTAAAGACATAACTGTCAATTTTCACTTCAAGTCACCAAAAGAAAATGAAGTAAGCATCAGCCCCCGACCCTTCACTCATTAACAAATCCTTTTGATCTCTCTTGCACCTGAAATGGACAAACTGCCTTTGCAAATGTCAGCCTGAAGAAAAGGACAAACAGACAAACTGATTGATTCCACACTCCAGTTGTGGGAAGTTGGCAGGAGATCACTTTAGTCCTGCACCAGGTGCCGTGCGTCAATCACGTACGGAGCGGGGTGACGAGACACATGGGCTGGCTGGGGAGAGGGGTTTTGGGGGGGTGGCTGGGGACTTGCCCACCCACTACTTCCTGTAGGAATGCGAGTTTCTCCCATCTGGAGAATTTACAGGAAGTGAAGTGGCTGAAGTCTGACAGCTGCCCAGGTCACGCCACGCTGAACCCCACACTCTCACACTGCTTCTCCATCATCCAACACTATTGTCTTACCAGTGGCCTAACTGGTTTTCCACAATGCTGGCGCGGAAGACGGATCCCCACGCTTCCGTAACGGACACCAGGAAGGGGAAGGTAATGTGATAATCCTGGTCTGACACGCAGGACTGAGACTCAAACCCTCTAAGAAAAACCTGGACCTTCTGCTGGAGAACAGATGCACAGGACAGAGATTAGAGGGTGGAAGGAGGGATTCTCACCAGGGCCCTTGGGATGAGTCAGCCAGCTGATCCAAGGTGTTTATAAAACCATCTGGTCTGAAACTTAGATGAACCGCTCCAGCAGCCTTGAGCGCTGGCTCTTCATTCACAGTTTGTTTTGGACGTACATACGCCACTTGTATTATGGCTGCTTTTCATAAATTTCTCCTTCATTGAATGCATTACACCTGTCCCTGTATGCTCAATACTACATTTGAATGTCCAAATGTTTTTCATAATTTTCACGACAATTATTTTAAAGTGTGCTGCATTGCTAAATACCGTACTTGCTTTGTGATTTCATGCAATATTATTAAATTCAAACTGCAACACAAGATCTCATAAGATCACTCATACTCACAAGATGCTTTCCAAATACAACAGTCTCCTCCATCGTACATCTAGAAGGATTCCCTGTAATTTCCTTGCAATCTTCTGTTTGTTAATGCTGCCAGTCTATGGCTGTAACATTTTTGAGATGGAAGAAAAATGTCCTGTGATACAATAAAAATACATTCTGCAGGAGATATGGCGTCTGCCACTGCAGACCTGTGCCTAACCGTTTCCCTCTGGCATAATAAACAAAGCCTGAAGCTCCAGTTCCATGATAAAAAAAAAAACTGAATTTCCATTCTGCTAGTAACGTTTTTCAGTTCACTTGAACTGGAGCCTCACAGCCCCACTGGCTGTGAATGGCTGACAGTCAACTGGAACCAAACATGAAATTAGTTCACTTTGTCAGTCTAGCTGGCTCTCTGAACTGTCAATGGAACCAGTCTTTTCCCATACAGGCAGATCACAGAACATGAGACAGGCCAAAGTTCACAGCTGTAGGGTGAATCCCATTGTGCTTCATTTAATCCACACTGCCCCTATTTTCAACAGACCCCCGCACAAGGGACAACATTTAAAAGATATAAAGATGAGATTCTGTACTCAGACCACCTATTTTTTTCCAAAGACAACTGGATCACAAACGCAGATGCAAGCAATATGTGCCTGACATACGTGTATTAACTTTTCCACCATAATGCTTGTGTACGAAGCGTACAATCCACGGCCAAAGGTCTTGAGAACACAGCAGTGCTCTCCCATGTCATCACAGCAGACGAGATCAAAGCCTGCTGTAGTGGAATAGAGCGGATCATCGGGGTCAGTGAAGCCCCAGATCATTAGCTCGTTACCTGACCATCAAAAGCCAGTTCAGACATGATCATTAGGTACTATTTAGAGATTCTTTTTCTTTTTTCCTCTACAGAAAGTTGTGCAATAGAACACTGGAGAACCACAGAAAAAGTTCATCATTAACACAAGAAATCAACTTTGAAGCAAAATATAATCTAACCAACAAGCAACCCCGCATCACAAGTGAAAAACTGGTTGCAGGTGGTGCTCATAACTGCGTGCTGCCCCCCCAACCTACTGCAGCCACTGGAGGCCCCCAGAGACCCGTCATCTCCTAACAGTTCAAGCAGCCTCGCCATTTAGCCGCCGGCTAATTTTTCACAGCTCCGTTACTGCTGTAAAGGCGGGGGAGTCCACGACTGTGCAGAACATCAGAAATCATTACGTGCCTCATATCCGTGAAGAGAAGACGTATTGAAAGAGGGGGTAAGGAATGAGAAAAACAACATGAAAATAAATAATGCCACTATCAACTGCAACACACCCAGAACGGATTTAAGACCCTTTGTGGAACCAATTAGCTGTAGAAGGTGCCATACAGGCAAACAGGCAAACCGAGGGAGATGCACACTGCAGTTATTTCGTAATGCCTGCCTTTGTGGCCCTTTGGATCAGGAGCACGGCGGCCGCTGGATAAGATGCGAATTCTCTTCACATTCTCATGAAATAAGAGCCTGTTCTTCTCTATGATAACCACTTCCTACTGTATATTCATATGGAAAATGTGCGACAGGACAGCGGAGGGAAAGTCATGACCACACCACATGGCATTTGCCCGGCGTGCCTGCAAGAGGGCCGTCTTGCACGGCTTCTGAATGCCTCCCACCCCCATGATACTTCCTGATGGAAAAGCCTGGCATCACAAGAGTCCACATGGGTACAATAGCCTCTCTGTGTGTATTCTTAGCATTTAGCTCACTATGCCAGCAATGCCGTCTATTTCAATGCAAATGTTATGGGCCCAGGACAGTGACACAATCAGACACTGATCCCGGCCTGCAGTTTACTGCAGTGCATGCAGAGTGTCGGCTCCCGCCGCTTAATACTTGGCGCTTCCATGCGGCTTTTGCTTGCTGGCTTCTCCCCAATGATGCAGACATTCATGCGCTCCCTCCACAAGAATCTGTCAAATCAGCCACAGAAGCCTAGCCTTTGCATGCGCGCTGCATTATGTCTGCCCAGCATGACACAACGCTGCCATCCAACCCTGTAAATTCCCCCAGCTGATGGAGACTGATGCTGACCTACACGCTTTGCTTGCTGGCTGTTATTTGGGTGTCCCTAAGGGACAATGTGAACATAACAATATCTACCACTGTATGACTGTCTAGAGCATTTCTCTATTACTGCCAATCTACAAAAATATATCAGCAGTTAAGGGTGGGAGGTCTTATGTCTTAATTCCCCATACAAAATGTGTTCTGCCATATTAGATTTGATAAAAACAGGAGTAGCTATGCATTGTTGAATTTCCATCATAACCGCAGTGGAATGCTCATGTTTCAGGAGCTAAAGGTCAGTGCCAGATTGGGCAGTTAACCCTTCATGTCACTGTAGGGTTCTAGATGTTTTCCCAAGCTTCCTGCTGCCTCATTCGTTCCCATGAGACCCTCCCACCTCCATCGCAAAACCAGCCCCCACTGAGTGTCTTTATCCTGGGTAACAGTTGAGGGGACTAAATAACAACAGAGTTACTACTTTAGTACAAATCATGAACAAATGTAGTCGCTACCTGAGACGAAAGATGCGTCACGATTCATTTATGATGAAGAAGCATGAGATCAGTATTTCACTTGTGTGATTCATAATTCCTTTTCACGAGGATTTACAAAATTAACAGATATGGTATCAAATACAGTAACTAGTTGGGAGAAAAGATGCATCACAATTTATTTATGATGAACAAACATGAGATCAGTATTTCACTTGTGTGATTCATTAGTTGTACTTTCACGAAGGTTTACAGAATTAACAGTAACTGCTTGGATGGTAATGCAGACAAGCAGTTTGGGGCCCTGACTACCAGACAGCATGTAAAAAAACACCATCTTAGGGGCATCTACAGAATATCAGACATTTAACAGGCGAGAACTGAATAGAAATATATGTGCCCTTGGCGTGAAAGGAAACTACGTCCCCCGCAAAGCAACAAAGCAAAAGCCTGTTTAAAATCCTCCCCGAGAGTAAAACCACAATCAGCAAAACTTTCCATGAAGAACGTTGGAGAAATACTGAACTATACAGGGTAGCAAACTGATAGATAAAGCTTTAGATATTCCTGAGGAATATATCTGTGCCAGGTACAAAAATGCCACCCAGGTGGCAAAGGGATGAATGGCCACACTCTGGGTAAAAAGCGATGTAACTGCCGGACCAAACACCTCTTCTTCGGCTGAGTCTGTGTGAAGAAACAGCATTAGGCGGATGAGCTGCTGTTCTGCATCACCTCTGATGCTCATTAATTCCACAGCAGGATTCAGCACGAGACGTCAGTCAGCATTACATGCCAGACATCTCACACACACTCAGACACACAGAGACGGAGCAACATCTCACACACACTCTCAGACACACAGAGACGGAGCAACATCTCACACACACACTCAGACACACAGAGACGGAGCAACATCTCACACACACACTCAGACACACAGAGACGGAGCAACATCTCACACACAC
>JAODJX010000007.1:1201905-1215505 GCA_026776945.1 Isichthys henryi
GGGATAGCTGGAAGGGAACATGCCTGGACCTGATTGCTGAAAACCCCTCTGTTCTCCTCAGGCTGAGAGGTTTAACAAGCACCTAATTTCACCTGCTTGTTTTCCAGCACGCCTCTCCAGACGACCCCCAAGCAGTGCTTATCCGGAGGGCACCATTCAAATGCAGACAACTGCAAATGCTCTCCCTGCAGACTATGAGGCGGCGTCCATAAATTTAAATAAGATTCCTTTAAAATATGTGAAAGCACTGTTCTGAGAGTGTCTGAGTCACTGTTCTGATTTCAAGCAGAATCAACTCCAACAGACAATTACAAGGTTCTTATATCAAAACTCGTCTCTCTGACTGGCAGCCAAAAGAAGCAGATGTGTGATGAAGTGAGACAGCAGGGATGGTGGATCTTTCCTTATTTTTCAAGGGATGGCAAAACTGTTCCTAGACAGCATCCTGAAAAGACACACAATGATACTTCAAAGAGTACTCATCTGCAGTACTCATCTGAAGTACTCATCTGCAGTACTCATCTGCAGTACTCATCTGCAGTACTCATCTGAAGTACTCATCTGAAGTACTCATCTGAAGTACTCATCTGCAGTACTCATCTGCAGTGCCATTATCTTCCAGTATTTGAGCTTATCATCAGTGTTTAAAGCAATGAAGTACAAGATGTAAACGTCACAGAGCCAGCTGACCAGACAGGGTTCCAGTAGCTCAAGAAAAATCACATTATAAATTCAGCATATGTATATTTTTTAAGAAAATGGTAAATGATTCTTGTTCACAAAAATGCCAGCCTTAATTTTAATAGTTAATCAAGTCAGATGTAACTGCATTCCATAACTGGTCATCAACATTATGCATGACACTATTAACACATTTATTTATGTTTAATTAATTAATTAATTAATGCAGCAACTGAAATAACACAAAGGCAGCCTTTGCTTTCCTCCATTCATTAGCCCTGACGAGATTTAAAAGCAATTTGGTCACTCGCACAAACCAGAGAATTAAAAAAAAAAAAAAAGCAATGAAATGCAGTGTTTTTTTGTGCAGTGCAGTTGACATTAACATATCTTTGTATGTTTATTAAGAATAAGTTTTTTTATTACTCTGATTTAATGATTCTTTAACCTTTTCCCTAATTAGGTAGCCAAAAAAATCTAATTTTAACAGTTTTAAAGTAAACAACATAAAGCTACATTAATAATAAATCAACTTTATTGCATGTAACCCACAATAAAATGAATTTGCATCATAGTATGTATATCGCTTTTGCTAATTTTTTTTGGAAATTTTGGCATTTTCTCATCTACACAGCTCAAACAATAGTGACAGTTTAACAATTAAGTTGTATAATTTCAGTCTGTCTTCAAACTAATTTAAAAATATATGTATATGATATATGTTACAGTAAAGTGTTTGTGACAATGACCCAGTAAATGGCAGAAAATAAATTTTACCACTTCTGTAAGAATAAATTCTCTACAGAAATTTCAATTGGTAGAGTGGGGATGAACCAATTGTATTGGGAAGAATGTATTTTTATTTTACATCAATATATATGCTATAAAGCATATATAGCTGTTGCAGGACAGTGAGACCCTCTTCCAGGCAGCCAGCCCACACCTGCTGCAGGACAGTGAGACCCCCTCCCAGGCAGCAGGCCCACACCTGCTGCAGGACAGTGAGACCCTCTCCAAGGCAGCAGGCCCACACCTGCTGCAGGACAGTGAGACCCTCTCCCAGGCAGCCAGCCCACACCTGCTGCAGGACAGTCAGACCCTCTCCCAGGCTGCCAGCCCACACCTGCTGCAGGACAGTGAGACCCTCTCCCAGGCAGCCAGCCCACACCTGCTGCAGGACAGTGAGACCCTCTCCCAGGCTGCCAGCCCACACCTGCTGCAGGACAGTGATCTTATTTTGCTATCAATTCCATATGCAGTTCAGCAGTCTTGCAAAGAGAAGGCTGATATTAAAGTTACAGCGCACTGAATACAATGGCGTAAAACATCTGCATAACATATCAGAATACATCTCTCTGCTGTCAACACTGAACACACTGGTCCCAGTCACATGTTATGGGACTTTCTTCTGGATACTTAACAGTTTGCATTTTCTCAATAAATCCAGCTGCATTACAATCCTGGAAAGACAGCAATCCTGCATGATAATTATACCACAGTATGATGAGCAGGAAGAGTAGGAGCCCGACAGACGACCTGGATGCAAAGCAGCCCTGTGTGTCACTGCATGCTGCCATTTATTTCCTTTGCTCCTGTTTGGTGGTGTGCAACTACACTGTGTTTAAAATCAGGGTTACTAGAATTTGATATCCATAATCACAATGTTTAATTTCTACATTAAGCCTGGATTGAGTTTCTCTCTGCCTGAGATCAGGTGTGGTTCACCAGAGCTCCAGGATCAGACTTGCCTGCCTCTGCTCCAGAGACTCATTATCTGCATTAAAAGGGAGCCTTTTAAATGATGTTAACCATGTTCAGCTACTTTTCCAAAATTGTTTTCAAGTGATGGCACCAATGTGCGTGCCTCTGAGTACCCCCTTAGGCGACACAAATTTAATTAGTCTTTTCTGAGCACTGAGCATGTAAGATCTCATTATATCTCAGATATGTGACTCCATTAAAACTAAAATCTTATATATAATCGTTGACAACATACTTTAATTCCTTCTATATCTAAATGAGAAAAGCCCCCTCAGGCATAAATGCATAAATTCCCCAATCATACAAACATTTATCAATCAAAATAATAAACACAGTGAGCTGTGAAACGTCAATCTTGTACAATTACAGTATGGCAAGGCAGATGCCCAGAGAATGTTACCACCTTTGCGCTTCAACTTTGTGGGACAAAAGACAGTTGGACAATTAGATGTAGCCCAAAAAGTCAAAAGAGTGAATTATAAGGAGGAAATTCTCTGAATGTCTACAACAGCTGGACCACCAACAGTGTGAAGTGACACTGCCTTCCTCACCTCATCCTGATCGAAAGCCATTCTCATCCTGACTACCAAGTCAATTAATGACCCTGGGCAAGATCCGGGTGTTAAATATGGGTGGGGGGGCGTGGAGGGGCTGTCAGTTATCCAGCTGAACCAACAAAGATATCTGCAAAACTGGCTAGGAGAAGAGCCTCGGGGGGCTGTGCTCTCTAAGCTGGTCAACAAAAACACATGCTGACAGCAATCACCAGGCCTTAATGAAGACAGGGCTTCATGCTGGGATTCTCCAACCCCCCACTTTCGTTCTTCTCCTTTGAGGAATCCGTGTTTTGCTATTTTGTTGCCTTATGCTGCCCCATGACCTCAGCTGTTGTTGTCATTCATTTTAACCACATAACACCCTATTAAATACCATGAGGGGTTCCAGCCTATTATCTTACAGGCCGTTTCACGTGCTGTGCAGAAAAATCTATCACCATGGATACACTTGCATTTGAAAATTGCTGCCAAATATCGAAAAAACACAAACCAAAGCCCCCTGCAAACAAGGGCAGTAGATTTATGTATCATATATGAACTGTATTATAAAACACTCAAAACAAAAGTACTAATTGAGAATCTACATGTGTGATCAGGGAGGGTCTGGCTCTTGCCCCCCTAGTTCCGCCATTCCCCCCCATCCAGTGTTCTGACTGATGACACTCTCTAAAACAGCAAATAATGTGACTCTGACGAAGCACCGCTTCACGGCCGGCTGCTTCACCAACGTCCAGCTGGAGAGAAGCTCAGGTTGCCACCATGGGACATGCCAAGGACATTTTTGGGAATACAAATGTCAGTAAGGCTGAGGCTTATGAACAATAGAAAATAAATACGTCAACTACAACAAACTATTCGGATATGAAGAACAGAACCTGTCAAGCTCTGTGCTGTGGTTCCTATAACATTAAATAAATGTACAATTCAAGCTATTTTTATCTAATTCTGCATTGCACCGACAGCTATATCTGTGTTTTAAGACAAATGAAGCAAGATAAGGAAACATGATGGCTGACATCACTGTGCGAGAACTCGCACAGCCGGCAAAGGGCATGTTCCCCCCACACACCCCATCTCAAAACAGTACATATGATCTTCAAAGGCTTTTAACCACTGACATAAGACACACTATGGCAAATGAAGCAAGTATACTCTCTCTTTGGGCAATTTTACTATGTTGAAAGGTCTGAAACATCTCTGGAACACATTTAAGTTTGAAGATACAGTTACAACCTCTGATTGTACTTTTGACAGTCATTTGGTTTTCACATATCCCACCACGCCTTCCGTGACACACACACATTCAGGTGAGAGAGTGATGCTTGGAGACAGAGGGCAAGGTCAGCCAATTACCCCGCACCCCTGGAGCAGTTAGGGGTCTTGAGCAAGGGCCAAAATGCCACCCATGGTGTTTGAACCAGTGACCATACAGACACAGATACAGACGGCTAACCCACCAAGCACTGGCTAAATATGCAAGGACCCTGAAAGCAAATAAAAATATCCAGTGTGTCCTCATTAGAAGCAGGTTTAGTGCCTGAAAGCAAGCTAGACTAAGCAAAGGTGGCCGTGCTCCCAAAGAGAGGCCTCCTGACAACGGCCAGCTTCCCGTCCTGCTTCCTCAATCAATTCCTGACAGTTTCAGGATCGCTACATGCCTGCTTCCAAAAAGTGATCCTGCGCACACTGGCAGATCTCAGCCTCCCAGTCTGCTGTGCAACTTAAAATGACATCTGTGCAGATTCAACCACCAGGAGGGTGGGCTCTGCCCTGCAGGCACTGCACTCTGCACTGCGCTCTACCCAACAGCAATCCGGGTCATAAACTTTCACACACAGGTCATTCTGTCCTTGGCGCTTTGTTTTCTGCTCCATAGTATTTTGTTAGACAATTCCGCTCCCCCCCTCCCCCTATGCTCTTGCCCCACCTCCCATAAGTGTGCATGCATTACCTCATATCCAGGTGCACTTAAAACCCAAACAGCCAGTCTTTGAACTCAGCGGACAATTGTCCTCTTGTTTGTCTGCATTTAACTACACTGAAACCTCATTTGACTCATTTTAGAAAAAAATCTGCTTGTGTTTCTTGTATCAGCATTCAGTACAAGAACTTCTATTCTGGTCTGTGTTTGGGTCCATGCTCACCCAGTGATGGGTCAGTGCCCCAGCCAGGGCTGTTTCTTCCTTGCCATCATAGCCTCTGGGATAGGGTCCAAACCCCCCGTTACCTTGAATAGGACGAACTGCTACAGAAAATGTATGGATGGACACCGAATGTTTAAACTGGAAACTTATAACAGTTAATAATAGTTTGTTTTTCTCTAACAGCTGTATCATTTTTATCTAGAAAACAGACTGAAAAACATTATTTTTACAGACACCGTTAGAATACTTAAATTCAGTGACCTGTATGTCATCACAGCACATCTGCCTGAGCCGCCAAAAATACCAAACATTTTTTGCCAGCCTCGAACTGTAGAGAATCAATACAAAAACACTTCGTAAGACTCTTACAGCCATGGCGAAAAGAAACAATGTAAAATGATACCGGACAGGGGATGTTGTTACAGACAGATGTTTCCTCAGTTCAGATGCTGAGGCCGATCAAAGGCTCCCTTGCTCTAAGTCCCATCCTGCTTGTCAGTCATGTGACCCTCTGATACTACATTGAGACTCTCTCGATAATTATGAAGCATCAAACAACAGGATGAATCATTTTAAAAATGGGGACACCACACCACAATCACTAACTTTGTTTTCTCTTGTTATGGATTTTTCACTTTGAATTCTGGACCAGCTCTTTATCTAATACACGCTAAAGGTAATACTACACATCACAGTTTAATAAGGATCAATCTGTCTGGTTTAAGACATAAGTGCGGAATCCTGCATGCTGCGTCCACCTGACCATCCTGTCTCTTCTCTAGCATGACCCTAACAAGCTGTGCCTGTTACTCATCAGTCTTACCACTCATTCCTAACCCTCGTGTTAATCACTCCCAGCTGCTTCTCCTTTGCTCCCTTGTTGGTCTTGTGTATATGTGCTTCCCAGCTCTGTGTTCCCCTGTCCAGTCATTGATGTCGTACCTTCTTGTCACCTGTGCACTACCTCGTTCCAGTTCCCCAGTTTTGATCCCTAGTCATCCTGTTTATTTCCTGCCTTTGTCCCTTTACTTTGAATAGCCTCTTTTGTTTCTCCCCCACACCTGCCCCCGACTCCTTCATTCCGTCAGTTGTGACAATAAGCTACATAAATGCTTCACACAAACTGATACATTCTCCATTTTTCCCCCAGTGTGAGAGAATGGAGTACCACCTCTTCTCTACAATAAATAAGTAATTTAAAAAGCATGATTGCGTGAAAAACAATATAAAAAAAGGCTCAAACCTTCACACATCATTTCAAATATTTTTGAAGGTTACAGCCATTTAAGGCCACCCCCTCACCCAGTGAAAGGTGTGCTTTGAAATGAATACTTAGTTTTCATATCAGTAAGTGAAATAAATGAAAAAAAAAGCTTTTACAACTAGACACTGCAATCTATAACTTTTTAGCAAAATATTTGAAATGCATAAATCCCTTATCACATAAAAAATAAAAATATATTGCCCAGGTCTGTTGGTCATCAAAACAAATCCTCCCTAAACTGAATAATTCCATCCATCCATCCATCCATCCATCCATCAACTACTTATCCTATTCAGGGTCACGGGGGGTCCAGAGCCCATGGGTAAAAGGCAGGTAACAGCTGAAGAAGGGGCCACCAACTCATCGCAGGGCACACTCATACACCCAATTACCCTCAGCATATTTCTGGACTATGGGGGTGGGGGACCGAAGCACCCAGAAGTAGCCCCACGACGACACGGGGAGAACATGCAAACTCCGCACCCGTGGAGCCGTGGCAGAGACTCAGAGTCTGGTCCCAGAGGTGTGAGGCACCAGTGCTAACCACTGCACCACCAGTGCTAACCACTGCACCTCTGTGCTGCTACCGCTAAACATTTAAACATTTTAAAAAGACTGATGAAAAATGCCTTTAATAAGTCAAGAATGATTCCACGATGGGTATTTGTTGTGTGAAGATGCAACATATATACTTAAGACAGATGATGAATGAATTGGTAGAAGATTAACGTTGGCCCATTTCTAACCAATGGTTAAAATGCAAAGCATTACATTACCTGTTCCACAGGTGGCGCTGCATTCGGTCCAGGGGCCATACTTCCACTGAAATTCCGGAACAATGTTGTTGTCGGAGCCCGCAAGGGCCTCTCGGCTGATGGTGTACTCATAGCGTACTCCGGGGTTTGTTTCTTGGAAGAGCAGCTACATGGTGCCACAGAAAAACAGTGATACAAGATATGTTAGATAGACTAAACAAGAGTGTGCCAAGCAAGCATTACAAGCAAGAGTTTAGCGCCGAACGACATGCGGCACATGCACAGCTCATCGACAGGATGTGCAGGCGATGGGTTCAGGCTGTTCTCAGACTGCACAGGGGAGAACAGAGCTGTTGCAGAGCAGGGGTGCATAAACACAGAGAGACGGAGACTTTTATTAAAATGGACTGTGCTGTTGATACTATGGAATAAGGGACTATTTAAAATGCTACAAAATGAGAGAAGTAAAATTTCAGGCATCTTTTGAATGACTGAAACATTTGTCTTGTAGTAAGCCTCAATGTGCATTTAAACAGTTTTGCATAACATAATATAATATAATAAAATAACCATATTAGAAGTAATTTCTTTCAACAGTTTTTTATACAGTTAAATACAGAATGAATGAAAAGTTGGAAAAAAGTACTAAACTGTGGTAAAACTAACATTCTGATTTAACATTCCATTCCAGTGTTAGTGCCAGTAGCGCTGTGGGAAATGTCTCTCTGTGAGCTAAGTCTGTCTGTTAAAAACAGCACCTGTGAGATGTACTGAATGAGTCACTGTCTACAGGAGGCACGTGGCGTTTGTATGAAGCTTGTGTACTCAGCCACTTTAAAGGTCCCTGGCTGGGTTTCCAACATGGACTGTAAGGCTGGCAGTGCTGCAAGCAGCACTTTCATCCACCGACAGTGACATGGACCAACCACCCAAGCTGATCTTATATCTGCAGATATTGTAACAATCTTCTCCAACTTGGACTAAACTCCTCCTGGAAAAAACGTGATTTCTAAAGGAACCAAGGTCGCTTTTCCACTGCGCCAGGTGCTGCACTTTTGGTACGTCAAGAAAGCACCAAAACTATGGTTCTTCAAGGTGCTGGTTTTCCAGTGGTGAAAAAACTGGTACCACCGCCAAATGACATCACAACGCGAGCCGGGGTATTTTGTACTAAATTTGGAAATATCTATAGTATATTATAGGGCTGGGTGATGTGCGATATTAATACCAGTACTGTATAATAATGTACAATATACCAATACTTTATTATTACCGTATTAATGTTGGTAATATCTTAATTTACCATTTACCGTATGTACGTATGCGAAAATCAAGTATTATATTGGGTCTGGGCACGATTTCCTATTATCCACAGTTTCATCTATCCGCGGTAGGTCTTGGAATTTATCACCCACAAATACGGGGGTGGGGGGGGAGGTACTGTAACTTCATATTGCTCGGATATTATAGTGCGGGGGGTTTAAGTTTCACTAAAATATTTTTACTCTGTAATAGCAAACAAAACGCGGCAAGCACTGGAATCTTACTTATTGTTCATTATCATGATTAACGAGCCCCGTTGCCAAGAAAGTTCCCCAGCTGTTTCGGTACTTTTGGTACTGGAACTTTCAACAGAGGGAAAAGGGAAAGTAGGGAAAGTAGAGCAGCAGAGAAGCACCCAAACATAGCTTTTAAAAATAGTTGTTTTTTTTTTTTTTTTTAATAGTTAAAAAATAATAAGGGATGCGTGGACAAATGAAGTGATTCAAGCTTTGACTGCGACCTGGTCAGAAGAACCAGAGATCAGTATAGCATAAAAAGAAATGAAGTATTTGCATAATATAGAAGGACAGCATGGTATTGGGAAATTTTTTAAGTATTGCAATGTGATTTTGTAATAAATATTGTGGTATTTATAAAACAAAAAAGAAGTTCAACAGAAACTTCCCACAAACCCGTCTAGGAGTGATTTAAACAGCAAGGATGAAAATGATTAGAAACCATGCAACGCTCATGCAAAAGCAATGGAAGTAAACCAATTTTACCCAGAAATACCGTATTTTTGGTACCTTCTTGAAGTACCTTCTTGACCACACCAAAAGTGTGGTACCTGATCCGGTGGGAAAGTGCCCATTAATGAAGAATTATTAGAAAGTAGGAGCGCTTGTATTTATACAGCTGATGTAACAAAATGCAGAAGATCCATTGTAGTTTAGAAATAAAATCACATAGAGCTGTGAATCGAGATCACGTTTTTTTTTTTTTTAAACAATTAATTGTGCAGCACTGACAGCAAATCAAATTATTGCTTAATCTGCAATCTGCAGCTTTTTATCAAGTCTCACACTAAAAACTGGCAACCGCCATCGGGACACTATTGGCTTCCATTAGCAGCAGCCTCTTAATGGGTCAGACACATGGGACAAATGGCAAGATCACCCTCAGATTCCAAGCTTAAGTGCTACAGCTGTCACATTAAACACATTGACTCAATTAGCTGGATTTAATCAAATTATGGGGCTCAGAAATCCTTCAAAAGACACTGAAATTAAATAAATCCATCATACAATGGAAAGCTACAAATGTGCCCAAAGCTCAAAGTGGTGCCCTTCAGCTATTTCTACAGGAACATCGTGAGAAATCACTGCTGCGGTGCAGCTATTCTGCAATATTTCTGGGAATATTGGACAACAAAGTGACCCCATCAGCTGCAATGAGAGGCCTTCCTATCTTTGACATTCACTGGCCGATTTACTAGGTAAACCTGCTTGTAAAGATAAACCGACTCCTCTAACATACAGCTGAGGCAGGTGGTTCCACCTACATACACGCAGCATACAGACATGGTCAACAGGTCCAGTCAGTGCCTGGCTACACACTGGAAGGGATAAAATGCAAGATAAAGGTAATTCTGGCACGATTGTTGAGGTCGTTGGTGGATCCTGCATCTCAGAAACAGTCACCTTCGTGGGATTTTCTCACACTACAGCTTTTAAAAGTTACAGGGAAACGTCTGATAGCCAAGACACATGACAGATCTATAGGTAGAAACAGACGATTAAGGAGAGCTCAGGTGTGAACATCCATTAACAGCGGCGTGTCATCCCTGAATGCACATCGCGTCGATACTTAAAGCGTTACTCAGTACCAGTTAGCAGTAACTACTGAATATTTATTGCACAGAGGGGATATTGCTGATTGTACCATTTGGTATTTTTACATTACGAGCAATGCATGGAAAGGCAAGAGGCATTAAACATCACTCTTAGGATGTTTAATTTTACATTATGGGATGTTGATAACTACATAGAACATGGTTTCCATGGATAATGCCACCCTTCATACATATTAAATACTGAAATGCGATTCACTGGAATGAAACTGGAACACGGAGAACTGATTCAGCTTTACTGCTATTTGATGTGCACATGCCTCACAAAAAGAAACACACTGATTTGAAACACTGAGTTAAGAACCATGCGGATGTCCATTGTTTTGTTTTGTTGTTGTTTGTTTGGTCTTGCTTTTTTTGTTTTCATTATTTCCCTCACTGGATTTATAACATTAACAACGACTCTGCAGAAACACCGACCCTCATTACAAATAAGACTATTGGAAGAAAACAGCCAGTTTCACCTTTAACACGGTTAACAAACAAAGGGCCACACAAGATGGTCATGTTCTTATTATTGCACTAAGGACACATGCTGTCAGTTTGCAGCAATGAGCTTGCAAAGGCCGGCAGTGCAAATTAGCTTGTTGGTTCTTGTGCAATGGTTTCCACAAAGGCGTCCATGGTCCTCCTGGGGACAGAAAAATCAGGAGGACAGGAAGCACGAGAACACGGATGTAGCGAGGTCGTCTACGCTCAGTCACTGACACTGCGAAACCACTAAACTTCACCAGCTGAATCTGGAGGTCAACAGCAATTTAGAAGCAGCTGCTGAAATTTAACGAACAAATAAAAAAATAAAAACATTTTAGCCATAAAATATGCTGACCATAAGAAAGTTACCCCAATGATGCCTTTCCACTACAACTTCAGATTTAGGAGTCGCTGTGACTGATCAGACCATTAATGTCAAACGATGCTTCCGCCTCAGCAAAAGCACTTTTTAAACCACTGAAAATCAGCTCTCTGGAGCTACTGTTCAGTGTTTCTGTTTTGCTTTTGATCACATAGCATTTTAATAATCTAATCCAACGAGTCTAATGTTTTAAATTTTCAGAGAATAGCCAGAGAAAAGGACAGACATTCTCACTGGTACACAATTATTTCAATTTTTTCCATGACTCCTAAATAAATAACCCACACAAGACCCGACACGATTAGCAAACACTTAACTTTAGCTCCAATTTAAAAACACTCCACTTTGTGTCCTTGCGAGTCCTTGATTATAAAAAACATCAAATATTTATTAAAATTTGGGTCATCACTGCTCAGCAGTCTCCCTTTCTGCAATGAGCCACTGTTACCACTGTTAGTGTGACATACACAGCTACAGGGCAGTGCTCCCCCCACCTTCAGCTAAATACAGTACCATTCCCACAGCAGCGGGAGCCGTCTCTCTGTATACTGTCACGGTCAGTATCTCCAGATCCCCCCCCATTGTGGGACACTTGCCAGGGAGCTGCGAATCTGCTCTGTGGGAAGGCAGCCCTACATCTCCCTGCCATACTTCCCCCAGATAAATCTCAGTGGTTAAACAGTCCAGCTTTCATACTCTTCTAACCACCAGAGAGAAATTAACTAAGACATGAAATAAAAGTAATTAATAATTAATGCTGGGAGGCGACGTCAGAATCTTTCCTGTCCACACATGAATCAATCTGGTATATTATCATCCAAAAATGCTTCTGCCTTTGGTTTATTCTATTGCATTATCAATATTCTCCAAGTTTTCCTTTTAAAAGTTCCCGCAATTCACCTGAAACTGGTGAAAAGCTCAGAAATACTTGCATAAACAATGTAACTTTGAATGGGAAAAGTTCAGCTCCAGCACAAGCGACTCTCAGCGGTGCCTGTACTTGGGGTCACTCTTCCAAGGTTCCGTACCTGGATCCACACTGGTTCCAGTGTAGGCCCAGGAGCAGTGACGTTCTCCAGGTGGCCTGTGCGCTCATAGGTGAACACAGTTCCTGCAGCCTTGTAGTCTCCATTCCACTGGATGGTCCAGCCACCATTCAGGAAGTACTTGTCAGGGTCGTTGCTTCGTAAGGCCAGAAAGTTTCCTGCCTCGGCCATCTCCTCGATGCGGATGTCCCTGGCTCCCTCTGGTATCAGCCCAACATCCACATAGCCTGGCCAGAAGAACCAACACACATCATTATTACTGCAAATTAGGATGAAAGTCCATACTAGCTTCTCTTTCCTTATTCTGTACTGAGTCAGACTTTGTGCTGATTAATGCTTTACCTGATAAATTACATATTTCTCAAGATCAGACATTGTAGTTAAAACGAACCCATTTTCAAAAGCATAGCTTCTTTGGACCTGGCATTGACCTAATACCCTCCCGGATACACATTTGCCCAGCTGTCATCGTGGGCTTATACCTCGTCCCTCGCTCTCCTCAAAGGTCTTTTTCACAGTTTGGCAGGTCGAGCCGTTACCACGGCAGACACCGCAGCGATCTTCCACCGCCTCTGAATCTATCTTGAAATCGCACCCCATGCTCTGCAAAAAATAAGATCCAATTTATAAATGAGTACACAGAAAAAAATGTGCACTTGAGAACTGCAGTTCTATCTTTTTTTATTACACTCAACAGCTAAAGAATTCATACAAGATGTTCCTACAATTTTCTGCTATAGTTCACTCACTCTTCTTCTATACCCTTATCCTATGCGGCATCACAGGGGGTCCAGAGCCAATCCTGGAAACAATGGACGTAAGGGAAGGGAACAACCCAGGACTGGTACCATGTATTCCTTGCCCTCATCCAATCCCTACCTCTACCACCCCCTCACCTCCCTAAAAAGATCTTCATTAAAAGCGAAACTTTGTGTGACTGCTCTCAATATGACCTGGATGTGTGACACATGTGTGCTCATTGATGTGGGAGTAGAAAGCTGAAGTTGTCCACCATAAAAGGTCACAGCAGAGCTTACCAGTGTCTGGTGCTGTTAAATAGGTTCTTATTAAGCATATAAACTTGCTAAAGTAGGTCAACAAACAGCAGGTGACTGAGATCACAAGTGAACAAATTCCCAGTGAATTACAGCCGTGAAGGTCTGTTTGTCTGTTAGAGGACACTAAGCTGAGCCTGCGGAGAGCCTGACCTTACAGATGCCGTTGATGCAGATGTCACGGCTGGAGCTGTCCTCGTAGCACTGGGTGCCGTCGATCACTGCGTCCAGCATCTTCTCTGAGAAGTATTCATTCAGAGGTCGGCAGTGCAGCTCGCATGGATTCACTGGCAAAGACACGGCGTTTGG
>JAODJX010000007.1:1233745-1258934 GCA_026776945.1 Isichthys henryi
CTTTCTGCCTCCCCGGGGGGCGGGGGGGGGGGGGGGGGGGGGGGGGGGGGGCGGGGCAGTCAGGACGCAGCTGAGAATCTGCCAGTTCCATCCTTGCTCACGTTCGGGAGATGCCCCGGAGTCAGAAACGCAGACGAAAGCTGCATTATTCATTATTAATTCCCTTCAGTCACGCAGCCTTTCTGGGCTCCCTGCAGATTTGCATAAAAAGCTGACAGTTCATGATGGACATATTTTATATGTATATACTGCACAATAAACGGGACGCTCTTCACGTGTGACTGACAATCCCATCCTCGAGTAATATGCTGGACGGCCATTTGTTATTCTCTCACATTTATCTGCCGGTTCTTTCACCTGACAGCCAGATATTTTATCTGAGAAGGTCCAGATAGACGATGGCTGAGGATACCAGAGTAAGGCCTCTGCTCCCTCCACATCACCACAGGGCTGTTCAGAAGGTCAGATAGTGACCAAAGTACTTGAGAATAACAAACGCACAACCACCTGACGAACAGTTGGGCCAGGCGCTGCTCAAAATTATGGTAACAGTGAAGATGATTTAACAATAACATTGGAAAGTAAATCACCCCAGCTATGTTGAACTCTTTTGGATCCTTTTTACAGGTCATTTATCCCAATACACAAACCACTCACAGACAAACTCTTCAGTTCACTTCAACCAAGATGAAATGAGTCACTTGGAGGTACAACTGAAGCATGCTGTGTGGCCCGTAAACAGGCGCAGTGGGCGTCAGCGGGACAGCAAAGGGGACAAGGGCACCTAGTAAGGAGGACGGCCACATCGTGATGAGCTGGGTGCTGGTCCCCCCTCGTGTTGAGACGTTTCTGCCACTTGCAGAAGCTACTTAGACTGTTGTCTGCATGGTGAGAGATCTTCAGGTCCTCCTAGCAACAAGAGACGGGGGATTAGAGTCTCAGAGAGCCTCACCCATCTACCTCATAAAAAACGGAAATGCTTTGGATGTATTCTGGCTGCCGACTTTGCCTTATAAGTTCAGCAAATTAAGAGATAAACTGTGAACAAAATCAGCTGCATGTTAAGCATCTGCTGTACCTCAGCAACAAATACGTTCAACACAAAAATCAAGGCTCTATTGGTGGTGGGCTGAAAAATATAGCTTTTTATTATTATAAATATTACCATGTAAAGAGTCGATGTTACAGAGGCATCAGTACTGACAGGGTTGGGTATAACAGTACTGAGAAGTTTCATATTTAAATGACTGCATTACTCATTTCAACATGAAGCCCAGCATCGGCAATCAGGACATGGATATTTCATCTTACAGCCAATACAAGCGAATGATTAGATTCAGAATCTAAGTTAGAATTAGATTTAATAAAATTGTTCTTTTGTAATTACCAGCTGAGCGTGGGATTTGAAGTGGCAACCTTCTGAAGACAGACACAGAGGTCTAACAGCCGTGCCCACAAACCAGCTCTAGATTCAAACTCACGACTCTCTCAGGTTACAAGGTACTACTTTTCTACTTGTTTACAAGCTCTGAAGTTTAGGCTTTACATTCTGAATGCTGACACTTGTCTGCCTTGTTCTAGATACCTTTCCTTGAAGGTCTAAAAGCTTTTTGACAAAAAGGTCACAAACTACTGAACCAGATGAATAATTTCCAGACGGACACCTTGGATAAACAGAAAATCATCCTGAACTTTGAAATAATTCATTGAATTGATGAGCTTACATCAAATTAGCCAATGTATAAAATACTTTGCCAAGAAAATAATTCCTGCATCATTTTCAAAAAGAAATTGTCTTAAACCCCACAAAGGCCTGAAATTCTGGATAAATTTGAGCGTAGGATTGGGAGGGTACATGTCACTTCAACATAAGAGAAACTTCTGCTGCCTCATGTTTTAAACCCATTCCCTGGAGAGGTGTGAACGTTGTTTCACAGGGGTGGTACGAGCACCTGTGTCGGGCAGCACGTCGTTATTACCTCGTCCTTCTCCAGCAGGATGAGCCGAACCACCACAATGTTGATCGAGTTCCCAATGCTGGCATCTCTGAACAGTCCCGCCACCTGAGAGACAGACAGTGGTCCAGCCATCACCTCTGTCACTGTGCTAGATGTTAAATGTGACAAAGCAGGGTAAGCAGTACCCGCTTCAGGGGAGACACGCAGGGGGGAGATACACGGGCGGTGGGGGGGGGCGAGACGAGACGAGACACAGAGGGGGATATATGTTGGAAGAGATACATGGGGGAGACACATGATTGATTAATGATGAACATGGGAACAGTAGGTAACTAACAGTTTCTGGTTAATTAATGCATTAAGCAAGAGTGTCCTGCTACATTATTTGTCCCCCTAAAGCAAAGTGTTACCAAAACACATTTAAGAACAAAAACCAAGGACAGCAGAAAAAGCTGCTTGATGGGACTGAGAGGTTTTCCACAGGACAGCGGAAAGAGAGAAGCCAACTTGACACAGCAGGCCGCTAATGTCCAGCCAGGAAATCATTATTAGTAATTTGCATGGAACAGCTGGCCTCTATTGGAAATGAATCTCAAGCTCAGCGGCCTCTCTCCTGGGGAGGGGGCGGGGCACCATCCAGGCCAGACACACGTCTGTAGCTAGTTGCTGGATGTGCAGTTATTGACCACATGCCAGTCTGCCATCAGACCCTAAATGCTCAGGTCGTCTCGCTGCCGACTCTCACCCCTCTAGCCCCAACTTTCCAGGAGTCGCTGAGCACATTTACCCCACAGTAACAGGGCCAACCGTCCCACAATCTGGGAAATTAAACTGGGGCTTCTGAGAGCTCAGCTCCATCACGTGGGCAGATGGCACCATCAAATCCTGACCCAGATACATCACTCGCATACTATGTGTGTGAGATATTGAAACACCACCCTCAATAATAAATAAAATCATCAAAAAACCAAAAACCCTCAGGCCTGCTGTGGTGACCCCTCTGTGTCCTGACTCACTGTGTATTTAGAAATGTGGTACTGATTTGATTTGAGACACAGAGATCAAATACAGCTTTATATGCCTTATTACAATAACAGAAGGCATCTGGATTTACTACTGTGACTGAAAGCTGTACCAGATGTTCTCCCCTTTCAGATTTCAAACCACACCCACCTCAGCAAATCTTAGGACGGTATATCTGTCACACCTCCAGTCTCTGTGCTTGAAGACTCCTGTATGCTCATGCCCGGGCCCAATAATTATGATGGTTACAGTCTTTCACAGCGCAGGAGCTCAGAACTGACCGAGGGAAGAGTTAACTGATGAAGTCACTGTAATTTTGCATGTGCAGGAGTATCGCTCTTCAGAGGAAAACAAGTTGGTCTCCGATGGTCTCTGAATTATCTGCTATCATCTGGGGCAGAACTTAACAACAACACTATAACACAGTGGTCAGAAATGGCCTCGCGGTCAGCTAACATCCACCAGGCTGTTTACCTCAGCCTGTAACATCTCCCAAGTCCCTCAATGACTCTCATTTAATGACTCTCTCGTGGGCGGAAAGAAGAAAAGCATGGCATGAATTGTGATCACAGGTTATATCCACGCTCCCAGCTTCGAGAGACAACAGATTTACTTGCAAGAAGACCAGCTCTATAAGGTTCTTCCAGTCAGCCATAGTACTGGTGGAGGGAGACTCTACTTTTCATGAGCTGTAAACCATGACAGAGCACAAACAAGCAGATCAAGAGCCAGAGGTAAATGAGAACCACCACCTCGGTTGTAAGGTTACATCTCACAATCCCCAGACAGACCAAAGCTCTCGGTGTCCAAACGGATTTCAAAGAAGCCACTTCTCCTTTGATTGCCATCTGGAGCAGAAACAGAAATAATGCTCAGGAGGGACAGTCTGGCTGCCTGGGATCTCATCCAGCAGGACTAAATTTTACAAGAGTAATTTCACAGGAAGTTGCCGTTGTCAGGAAGAAGAGAGTAAGAAAGGGTGCAGACAAATATCTGTCCTAAAGAAGAAAAAGTGATTGCAGAAACAAAGGATTACGTGGCAAAGGCTGTGTGGGAGCACACTGGGGGACAGACCCTTTGTCTTCTCTTTTACATGCATATCTCTGAGCCTTCATTCCACCTTTCCAGATGTTTCCTGATAACATCAACAACGTAGTGCCAAAAAACAATCACTCGAGTGTTAGGTGCCACCAGGGATGGAGGTCTGTATCGCAGAGCTCTCAGCGTTTCCTAAATGTTAGAACCGCGACGGAAAGAAGGCCGAGCACTCACGATGTTCATGACGGCCAGCACGTAGCTCTCTACGTTCTGGCTGCCGTGGTACTCCACCATCTTGGGGTCGGCCACCACTAGCGTCTCCACCCATTTCTCCCTGCTGACGGAGCGTGTCCGGATCTTGCGCCGCCGCTGACGCTTCTCCCACCGCTCGCGCTGCTGCTCCGCCCGCTCTGTGGCCCTGGCAACATCTGTGGACGGCCAGGATCAGCCAATCACGAGGCACCGGAAACATTTACACACTAAACAAAATATCATACAGGCCCCAATGTTTGTGTGTGTTTGTGAAGGGTATAAACACTGCAGAGGACACCCTGGGGAACGGAAGAATAACCAGAGTTCAAATAATGATTTCAGTCAAGTGAGATGTCAGAAAATTGTGCTATGAATTTAAAATTTATTTTAACAAAATATGTATTTTCTTCCTTGCTACGGGAATTGTTCATATTTGTGTCCATGTTGAAAAGGGGTTTCGCAACCTGTTATAGTAGAACCTTGGGACTCGGACGCCTCTAAACCCAACCAACTCGGACATCGAAGGCATCTGTCGAATTTTTTCCGACCTGTACCTTTACTGAAATCAGGGGAACTTGACCATTCCTGCTAAAACTTTTAGGGGTCGAGACAGGTTCACCTCTACCAATTCGGACCTCGAACGGGTCGGGTCAAGAAAAACACGGCAAAACAAAACAAAGACCTGCTGAAACTAGCACAGATCAAGAGGCGTCACTGATGGGCTGACGCAAAGACAAAGGGACCCACCAGAACACCGACACCAAAATGCTTTTTATCATTTTTAAATAGGCAAACAGAAGCGGATTAAATTCATTTACATTATTTCCTACGGGGAAAATGCAACTCAACCAGCCTTCTGGAACAAATTAAGTCTGTGTTCCAAAGTACCTCTGTATTCATCCAAAAAAGCTTTTTCTCTTAACCAGGATTACAGAGCTGAATAACAATGAATGAATGGATGCCTTTTATTGTCACTATACACGTGTATAATGAGATTAAGAGATGCATCTTCAATGCAAACATATACATACGACAAACAAATAGTGCAAAAGTTCTGTAGCGCTATATACATATGGAATAAATAAAATATATAAAGTATCAGTTGTAGTTGAAATCTGTTATCTTAGCAGTAGAGCTGTCACTTGGCTTGCTTGGCCCTAAACGACTATCCATCCATTTTCTGAAATAGCTTGTGCAGGGTTGTGGGGTCCGGACCCTGTAGGTACCAGCCAGGGAACAACCTAGCATGGAGCACAAACCCATCGCAAGGCGCACACACACACACTCACACACAATTTTGGTTGCCTCAGCATGTTTTTGGACTGTGGGAGGAAACCGGAGAACCAAGAGGAAACCTAAAGATGACATGGGGAGAACATGCAAAGTCCACACACATGGAATCCCGGCAGAGACTTAAACTTTCGTCCCAGAAATGTGAGGCGACAGTGCTAACCACTGCACCACCGAGCTGCACTGCTCCTATATATATTCATTATAATCGCTGACATTGCATTGTTTTGTTGAAAAGTGGGGAAGCCAGTATGTTTATGAGAACTTAAAAGTGCATGTTTCTAAAATTCTGAAGTTTACTAGCATTTCAGTTAAACCCTGTACCAATTGAGAAACTCATGTTTTGTAACATATTTGCCAACCAGTCAGCTCTGTTTCCACTGGTTATAGAACCAATCAGAAGGGTTTACAGCTTTGTCCTCCACCAATGGCTGCCTGCAATGGTGCCTGACCGCCATCACAGACTTGCACACGTACCTTTTAGGCCACATGTTCCATTGACCTGGCCTTCTGAGGGCAGAGGGTGGGCCAACACCTTCCACGGCTGGGCAGCATGTCGTCTGTAAACCACATGAGCCTGGGGAAGCCCCTCCCTGTGTGCCTGCTCCAGAGGCCTGATGAAAAACTCCTCCTCAGACAACTTGAACAGACCCGTCTGTAGAGAGGGCAAGAGGCCAGTAACTCCACAGCAAAGGAAAACCAGTCCATCTCCTCCAAACGCAGCTAGCAAAAAGTTTTGTTCCAGTAAAATGTAAGATGTGTTCTATCCAAAATTCCAAATACGCATATTTCACCCCAAAAAAACACACATACCTAAAACTGAATAAATCTTCTGAGTTGACTATTGAATTATAAAAAGAGCCCCCCCTTCCCTCCAGATCCAGATCCTCACATGAGTGCTTATTGTTGTCAAAACTCCAAGATCATCCAAGTTCATCTTCACAGTGGCCCTGACTCTTCACACCCTGCCGTTAGCAGGCGGGGTTATGTCAGTCCTCCCTGCCTTCTGTCAAACTGTGGTCCGCCTCACAATGATCGCACCACCCCGCAAATGGAGAGTGCGACTCCAGGTCTTGGGAATTTCTGATGCACATTCCCAGGTCTTGGAAACATACCACCCAGTCAGAGACTGTGCTTATTTTGGCTGATATGAACACACCCAATACAAAGGCAATTTTGCAAAACAGTCTGCAATAATAATTAATTAACTTTCATTCATTATTTGGAACTGTGACAATTAGGTTGTCTATGGCAACTCTGGGTTTTTGGCACAATTCTGGAGAAATATCTTAATTTTATTGCAAAGAGTTTCATAAATTCTAAAGTGGAAAAACATATAATTTCAAGTTAAATTGTCAGGAATTACTTGCTGGTTTCTACACGCCCAAGGAACTCTTAGTGCCGCTGCTCCACACTGTCATCTAGTGAGCTGTCTTGGAGGATAACCATTAATAAATTACTGACTCCTATTTTATCTGTCTTTAAATTCATTAATGATTGGCAGTTTTTAGCCTAATTGCTTCTGGTACTCCAGTTGAAACACAACGGCGGAAGCAGCATGCTGACAAATCCAAAGGATTATGGGACATGCACACTAAAGCCATCGCGACGGGCGTCACTGTAGCAGTGTATACATATTTATAGCTATGTTTATAAGGTGCAAAGTTCAGGTTCAGACAGTACAAATCCAGACCAACATATTAATTCAACCAAATAGTTAGAGTTAAAGAGTCATATTCATCAGTACTAAAATGGTATGTTGAAACAAAAAAAGATGAAAACAATTTAACAGAAATTAAGATTCCGCCAAATATATGTAACATTTGAAAGAATCTTAATTTCTGTTTCATTTATAAAAGCAGTAAGAAGTTTCTCTTTGACATCCCTACTACACATATGAGAAAATCATACAAACAGAAACACACACACACACACTTTGTGAGATTTGCATGCGACCGTGCCAGGCGCTGTCTAGCCAGCCGTAGAGGTGGTGCACTCACCAGCCCATCACACGTGCTGATGGCCGCATGGCCCCTCCCAGAGGAGGCACCCCACACCTCCCCAATGAAGTAGCAGGGGGAGTGAGTGCGAGTGTGGATTTTGGTCCCTTCCAGGCCACCGTACCTCCTCTCTGTGAGGAAGCCAGGAGCCAGCAGGTAAGGGTTAAGGGTTAAGTTGAGATTTAGGTCTTGGTCCCCATACTGCAGATGGTAGAAGACCTGCTCTGGAGCCCCAGTGGTCCAGGTGGTGTCCCGCCGCTGAACCCGGGCCACGCGGTGAGACACAAAATTCGACACAAAGCGGCCTGCAAGATCCACTCTTGTGGGGTGAACAACCTCATATTCGAGCAACCCTTGGAGAATATCCTCTGAAAAAGAGACAAAAGGCCGGTCGTCATTACACTGTTTACTGAGATTTACTGCAGACAAAATATCAGCAAGATGCCAGGAAGGGGACAAAAAGGTCTCACGCTTCATTCTAAGGGCCACACAGTAAAAACACACAGGAATATTATGAGGCGATGGGTGTATTTGAAGTTGCCACATCAGAAATCACAAGCATGCAAGTCATACCGGCTAATAGGAGCTGGAAATATTATCTGTGATCAATGCAAGTAACCCCTTGTCAATATCTAACAGTGACTGACCAGCCACTATCGCTGCTGCTACCGCTGTGTTTAGCCAGATTCATGCTCAAAAGATGTAATTTACTTTATGAGCGACCTGCTGGGGATCCCCACCAGGGGGAGTGTGTGTTTGCGGCCAGGTCACCGCATCTCCACGGCAGTGAATCATGACCCCGAACGCAGGAACGGGGGCGCTGGCAAACGATTAACGCTGATGATCAAGCACGAGCTGCGGCTGCACCGTAAGGCAGAGTCTCCCCCACGGGCCATCGATCACCTACAAGGCCCATTAGCTATGGACGTGCTAAACTTAGCACAGACTGTACCAGGTAGCTACACTTAGCAGTCGCTCTGGTTTTACCTTCCTTTCTTAATATGCTGTTACCCACCCTCTTCAAAGCTGAAGATTCAACCCTTTATTAAGTCAAAATTGAGTTGGACAAGATACTGCACACATACGAAAGAAGGCTTATGAACCTCTTTGATACCCAAAACCCCAACAGAGCTCATACACCCCTCAGAGCTACAGACATTGAGCGATTTGCAAATAAACATACTTACAGGTGGACTAGCATTTCCACGCTCCCCATGATAATGCCAATTGATAATGCCAACTGATAATGCAAAGGAGGATGTACCTCCATCTTACTCTGCAAACCTACCCCCTAATATACAAATGGCTGTCTTGTGTTAACTCATTTTAGCTTTTAATCAAGTGCCTACGTCAGGGTCGGTCCCATGTGTCTTTTCCCTTTGGTCCCCACAAGGTAAGGTATACCTGGACCCCCCCCACACACACACACACACACACAAATTGCCAATTCAGAGATGCCAATTAGCCTACTGTAAGCCCACGTCTTTGAACTGTAGGAAGATTGGAAGGATTTGAATTTCCAGCTCTAGAGGTGCAAGGCAAGAGGACTACCGACTACGCCACCCATAGAAAATTAATCTTCTAATTGCTAATTAATAATAATATCTTACTACTACCAATTACTAATTATTATAAATTTAATTAGTCCCATTTTTATTACTCTAATTATTGTGTCAAGGACATCGTTCTGTTATTAAGGAAACCCAGTGACAATTTCTATGATACCATGTGAAATGTGACAAGCTGCAGCACTGAATCTGGGGAAGAAGTCAGCAATGCAGCATGCAATCATTTGCTTTTAGAAAAACTATTTACACACATATTCCAACTTGTGCTCCAAATGTGAATAAGTGGTGTGCGGTGTTGCTAAGCCTAGTGAACTGGAAGCCATCAGTGGCCAGTGACAGGAAAAACTCAGGTAACCCCACTTGACATTATTTCATTGCTTTTTCCCGCTGTATAGCACCAGCAGAAGCCTTCCAAGACGACAAAATCAGGTTAAAAAGGGATTGGAAAGATGGTCTCCAAATTTAGGCCACTAACAGCACTGGCAGCAATTGTAAAAATATACAAAAGGAACAAAGAGGACACCGGTAAAAGCAATGAGACACGCGGCCAGGAAGCAATGGGCTGAAAGGAGACCTTAACTATCAAAACTGATTAAGAGAAATTTTACAAGGCAAAGTGTTGGGAATCTGGGGAAAAGGTTAGCAATGCAACACTCAATGTCATAATGTATGTTGTTTTTGTTGCTAAGCATAGTGAACTGGAAGCAATCTGTGGTCGGTGACAGGAAAAACTTAGGAAACCCCATTTGGCATTATTTCGTTGCCCGATTTCCAGTTACGTGAACAGGGTACCGTTTCCTTAAACCTGGCTGCAAAGAAGACGCTGCATCGCTAACCTGCTTCCAACAGCCACGTTTCCACAAGCCACACAAAATGTCAAAGGAAATCTAAACAAATGCAGTGATTAGAGATTATGTACACTAAGCACCTTTATCTCAGAGAATCGGCAGCGAGATCTAATAAGTGTTTTTCATCATTAACTTGTGAATTATAATGAATTAGACCCGATTTTCAGTCCGCTCCACTTACTAAAAGAAACCGGTTGCCGCCAAGCAAAGTAGTTTTGAAAGAAACCGGCTGTAAGCAGGGGGACCGACATCGGACCTCAGGCTCCAGCTTAGCAGTTTCATGCTAAGTACTTCATTCACTGCTTAGTCAAAGAAGTATTTTCATCACCCGCATCGTGATTAAACTCACCTTGTGTGTGTGCAAGTCCAAAGGTTTTGTCGTTTTCCAGCATAGCGAAAATCCCTGCCGCTACTAGTAAACGAGTAAGATACAAAGTTTTACTGCAAACGTGCCATCTGCATGTTCCGTGAATCAACATGTTCCTGACGCACTAAATCCTTCTCTTGGAAGAATTGAATGACATTTCATGCATACGGAAGGTTCTTCAAACAAATCCTTATTAACTTAAAATGTTTTACAACGCTACAAAATTCTAATAAAAAATCTTCGTGACAAAGCTTAGCTAATGGTAGAACCCCCCCCGTTCTGCAGTAGGGAAGAGGGGCTCCCTTGCCGGGTTTCTCCACTTGTTTGTATTGATGTTTGCTGAAGGACCCCCCGTCCGTCC
The DNA here is from genome assembly GCA_026776945.1 of Isichthys henryi. Classification (NCBI taxonomy): domain Eukaryota; kingdom Metazoa; phylum Chordata; class Actinopteri; order Osteoglossiformes; family Mormyridae; genus Isichthys; species Isichthys henryi. The sequence goes on from JAODJX010000007.1 coordinate 1,244,451, forward strand.
GTCCTACACCCCCTACGCAATCCGGCTAGTTCTCAAGTTTTTCTTTCGATGCAAAACTTCAGACACACCCTCCTCTCTTACTTTGTTAGCTGATGTGGGAGGATTTCAACGCAAAGATTCCTTTAATTAAATTCTACAGCTAATAAAGCGAAAGACACGAACAAAACTGCGAAGTAACTACACAACGAAATTAAGGCACGGCAACAAAATAGCCTAACTATAGCCTATATATATATTAGCTTAAATTCAAGACCAGTCTGAGCTGAGTTGATTCTGTATATCCTGGATGCCGCCGAACTGGATGGATTGTACAGCAAACAATGCCGGATATGATCATATAAACACTCTGCAAGATTCATGAAGCTGTATGCGGGGACAAACTTAGACTTTACTAGACGCTGATAGTCCTAGGACATCTAGTGTCTTTTCATTATACTGTACCTTTAGTTACCTGGACATTGCCGCTGCTCTGCAGCAAACCCGCATGTTAGGTTACCAAGGACCAGCCGTAGAAATACTTACGAATTCAAGTCTTACGGAACCACCTCTTCTGCTGTCGAAAACACATGTACTGAAATAAATAAATAAGATTGTTTGAAGCCGGTGTGCTACCTAGTATCGTCGTTTGCCGCTAAAAGTAATGCCCAGAAAACATTGTTCTCTATCGCTAGCTGTGCAGCTAGAAAACAACTGTGGCAGCGTTTATCACCAACGAACATTTCATCTCTAGTTTTTTGATCATGAGTTAAGTATTACAGTGTTAAATTTTATTAAATGTTAGTAAGTTTTTAATGATTTTATATGCTATTAATTGCAATTTAGCCCCTAGGAGAAAAAGCATGCATAATACACGATTTTTAGCAATCAAAAGCCATTTGTTTGGCGTCAGCGCCCTCTCGCGGAATATCAGTGAAATGTAGGACTGGTGCAATCTCTGCACTCCACGTTTAATTAATACGGCGGCACGCAGTAGGGCGCTGAGGCGCAGGATCGTGAAGACTTACATGAATAAAAACTCTAATGCTCTAAAACATGTGACTGTTTCAGCAAAGAATTCAGTGAATGTTGCTACTGCCTTTGAGATTTTAGAGTAACCCGCTGTTGGGGGGGTGATTATATAATTGCTGGGCCCCTGAGCAGAACCATGACCCCACCCAGAACGATCCAGGAGCGCTAGATGAGCGGCGGAGCGCAAACTTGGCTCTCATCTGTATGTGTGTCATGGAGAGCGGGAAGGGAAATGCGAAAACCAAGGAGTCCCTGTGTACCTCTGCAGACACTGCTGGCGGAAATGGTTACTCATTATCGGCTACATTGGCAGGAGAAAAGGAAGTTTAGAAAAGGAAACACTCAGTGAAGATCAGTCGAATCTTTTGCCATATTTGTAATAGACAAAGGGCAGGTGTTGCTCGATTCACCGTTTACGAGAGCTCTCATTTCAGCAACAGCAATAAATATCTACAAACTCGCTGGATAACCAGCTGTATATACAGTGTATTAACTGTAACAAGTCATGGTATCTTATTAAAGGTTTTTAAATATATTCTCGTTTCTCCGATAGCAGTGACCTTCACGCCTGGATCGTGCGGCTGCTGCACCTGTAACAGAACATGCATGTATCTGGAGGCAGACCGTATAGCCAAATTAGATGCATGAGAAGAAAAAAAGCAAGTTAATATTTTGGTAGTGGAATGTAGGCTGAAATAATTTTTTAAAAATGACAAGTACCGTGTTTTTTTGTAATGATAGTAATGCCCTAAAAACTGAAGATAGCCCTAAGAAAATACTTCTCCATTAGTTATTTTATGCCTTTATTCCCTTCAACACCAATGCAAACTTGATGTCAATCAAAAAGCTTCGAACCAATCCTTGTTTTCCAGGGGCCGACGCCCACAACAGGCGCTTGTACAAAAAAGACCCGAGCGGCGGCGGTCTGACAATCAGACCTGTAAACTGCAGCAGCCATCGGTGCCGTTGGACGATGTTCCGTTTCTGAAATACATCAGCAATTGTGTGTGATGTCTCTTTGTTTATTAGGAAGCGCGGGTCTTTAACCTGATCCCTGATATGCAACTTAATGCAGAACAACTTGGTTTTAGTGACGGCACCAGGGGCATCGTCCCTGACAAAAAGAATGGTGGATATCAATTACACTGACATCTTCAACAGGTCTTTCACGGACCAGGAGAGATTCAGCAGCCTGGAGGACATTGATGTTATTGCGGACGGGACTCCGCTCCTCAGGATCATCATTTCATTAGTTTACTCTGCTGTGTGTGTTGCCGGCTTAGTGGGAAACTTGCTTGTATTTTTCCTTATGAAAGCCAGGCGGGACAGTAAGAGATCCACAATAAACTTCTTCGTCCTTAACCTGGCTGTTACCGACATCCAGTTCGTTTTGACTCTGCCCTTCTGGGCTGTAGACACCGCCCTCGACTTCAGCTGGCCGTTTGGCGATGCGATGTGCAAGATCATTCTTTCGGTGACTGTGATGAACATGTACGCCAGCGTCTTCTTCCTCACCGCCATGAGCATCACCCGCTACCGGTCGGTCGCTTCAGCCCCGCGGAGCCGGAGCGGGCGGCTGCGATGCTCGGTGCGCTGGGCGGCCGCGCTGCTCTGGCTCTGCGCTACCGCGGCTACGGCACCAACCTCCATATTTTCCACAGTGACAAGTATAGCCGGGGAAAAGCTCTGCCTTCTTAAGTTCCCCGACGGCCAGCACTGGCTGGCTTTCTACCATCTGCAGAAGATACTGCTGGCATTCGTCTTGCCTCTGCTAATAGTGTCCGCATGCTACCTGCTGCTCCTGCGCTTCATCCGACAGCGAAGCGTGAACAGCAGTTATCCCAAGAGGAGATCCAAAGTCACCAAAACTGTCACCATCGTGGTTCTCTCATTCTTCCTCTGCTGGATGCCGAACCACGCCATCACCTTCTGGGGAGTCTTGGTTAAACTGAACATGGCACGCTGGGACTCGGCGTACTACATGGTGCACACCTACCTTTTCCCCCTGTCGGTCTGCTTAGCGCACGTCCACAGCTGCTTAAACCCGCTGCTGTACTGTCTCATGAGGAGGGACTTCAGACGGACGCTGAAGGATTTGCTTTGGCGAATTTCTTTACCTGTTATACATAATAATAATAATAATAATAATAATAATAATCCAATGCGCCCCTTTTCTGACGAATTCCAACCACAACAGGAAAACACGCCAAACGTTATTCATCTCAATGTCGTTGCCACCAATCAGTACAGACTATCCACTATTAATGGACAATGGGAAACAGAAATAAACAAATGAAATGCGTGTAAATTCATTCAGTATTTAAACGGATAAGCATAGCTGACGGTAACCTTTTGAACAGCAGGCTATATTATGTGCCAAACTGTAGATAAATACATGAGCTTGCATTTGAGTCGTTTATTTGTGCTTTTTGGAGCTTTAGCATAAAGTGTTCATCTTGTTTTCAGGAAGAGCTAGAAAAAATGCTGGAAAGGTCGAAGAGCCGAAAACTATGATTGAACTGAATAAATCCATATACTGAATCCAGCCATATTTTCTGTCATATACAGGAATTAAACTCGCCAAATAGGCTACACATTTCAATTTTGTATTAAACAATGTTCTCGTATGCTATTCAATGTTTATAGGTTTAGGGACAGATATGCGTTCATGTTTTGTCTAAATTTCAAAAATATCTGACATCATATTTTGCATTGAGTATGATTCAGCTGTAATTGTAAAAGAAAAGGTGTAACTCCTGAGTGAAACGAATGTAAAGAGAGTCAAGGAAACAAAGCTGCATAATAAAGTTTTTCTTTATCATCCATGTCCACGTGACGCTTTGCTGCTCTTTATTTGCGGTCTTTTCGCTTTCAAACGTTAGACGAACGTAGCAGCTCAGACGCTCTTACTTCCCTCCACTCATCGGTTTACTCACCTTAAAAAGTATAATATTGCCAGTTTCGCGGATGATATAACGTGCCGTTCGACTAACAGCGAAAAGATTCAGCTTCAATAGTTAGGCTACTATACTGCGACACTGACCGCAGTCGTTAATTAGGCATGTCTTTAATAAAGCAGACTTACCGGTGCTGAAAAACACTAAAACAAAACAGAGACTGGAACAGTATGCAATAATAATGTTACTTAAATTCGCTTTTAATTGTGGCATAAAATGTTTAACTGACAATAAAAAGCTTTTTTAGGACCTATTTTGCCGCACAAAAATATAGCTGGCTGGGCCGTGCCGAGACTTTTCACGGGGCAGGTAAAATGGCAATGCCAGGTAAAACCTCTGGGGGGGGCTCGGTCCCTGTGCCGCAACAGTCTTTATAATTAACTAATAACCTATATTTTGCATTGAGCTAAACTGTATGTCACTTTTATTTTTGTATAAACTGAATTTGGGGCAGCATGGTGGTACAGCGGTTACCACTGTTGCCTCACACCTCTGGGATCCGTTTTGAAGTCTCTGCCAGGGTTCCATGTGTGCAGAGTTTGCATGTTCTCCCTGTATCATTGTGGGGTTTCCTCCTGGTACTCTGGTTTCCCCCCACGATCTAAAAACATGCTGAGACCAATAGCATTTTCCAAATTGCCCAAAGGTGTGTGTGTGTGTGTGTGTGAGAGAGAGAGAGTGTCCTGTTTGGTGCCCTGTGATGGGTTGGCACCCCATCCTGGGTTGGTGCCCTGTGATGGGTTGGCACCCCATCCTGGGTTTTTGCCCTGTGATGGCTTGGCACCCTATCCTGGGTTGATGCCCTGTGATGGGTTGGCACCTGTCCTGGGTTGTTCCCAGCCTTGTGCCCATAAGCCCCTGACCTCCTGCAACCCTGAATCTGACGAACAGTTTCAGAAAATAGATAAAATGAAGATACTGTTGACACTCTTTAAATACTATCAGCAGTATAATCAGTGCTGGCAGAAGCCCACATGGTGCCTGAGCATCTGCTCCATTTGCTTGGACAATTGAAAGCATCCAGTGTATTTACATAAATAAACTGAACATAAGTCAAACTCTGGGGCGGCACGGTGGTGCAGTGGTTAGCATGGTGGTGCAGTGGTTAGCACTGTTGCCTCACACCTCTAGGACCCGGGTTCGAGTCTCCGCCTCACTTGTGTGTGGAGTTTGCATGTTTTCCCCATGTCGTCATGGGGTTTCCTCCAGGTACTCTGGTTTCCCCCCACAGTCCAAAAACATGCAATTACTAAATTGCCCATAGGTGTGAGTGAATGGTGTGTGAGTGTGCCCTGCAATGGGCTGGCCCCCCATCCTGGGTTGTTCCCTGCCTCGTGCCCATTGCTCCAGACCCCCCACAACCCAGTAGGATAAGCGGCTTGGAAAATGGATGGATGGATGGAGTCAAACCCCACTGAGCAAAACTACACAGCTCTCCAAGTTCTCCTGAACTGTAGCTCCCTATACATAGGCTACAGTCTTCTGGTTTTTCCTTGTCCTGCCAAATCAGAAGTCAGGATCTGCTGGTGTAGATCTTCCGATTCAGTCTCTTTCAGTCTTTTTGGTTACAGCCAAGGCTGGACCCCTGCAGCAGTGTCACATGCTGCTTTACACTGATTGTAATACATTCATCTTTTAACAATGAATAATCTTTTAACAACATCTCATCATTCCCTCAACCATTCACCATCATTGTTTTCTCCCTTAATCCACATCCCTAAGTGATAAGGTTGTCAATCATTTCTTTTCACTGTCTGGTGAACTCAGACAATTCCCTTCTCTCCAGTAGCAAATCTTAGCAACTCCAGCTGGGTTACACATTTCTTAGCTTCAGGGATGACAATATGTTTGATCTTACATAGATAATTGATTACATTATGATGATTACATTATGATGATTACATTATGAGTATTTGGCATGCTTTTTGATAATATCCAAATGATTACATTTTCTCACTGTTTCTCAGTACTAAATAATATTTCGTACTTAGAATAATGACCTTTCTGAGGTTAAGCAGTTTATTGTTCGTTTGAAGATCTACCTTCCCACAGAGCTGCAGTTTTACCACTAACTGACTAATTACTAGTCAAAATTAACGGTATCTAGACGATGAAACAAAAATTGTTCATATTGGATATGAGATATATGAGAATCAACCGGAGTGAGATTTTCAGGTTCAGATAAGTCTGCACGCGTCATTACATGTATGTAACAGTTTTATTACCTTGAACATTTTTTGAAAATTATTTTTTTTATCTTGTAATGTCTCGGTCACTTTTCTTGCATCTTTGTGGTCTGTCATTTGTTAATTAATTTATTGTCAGCAATAGCACTGAGAAACTGCAAATTAAATGTTGTCTAGACCTGTGCAGTGACAGTGATATGTGTGCAATTACAATAAAGGTATTCTATTCTATTCTATTCTATTCTATTCTATTCTATTCTATTCTATTCTATTCTAGTGTTACATTGACTAATTGCTGAATTGTGAAGGTCAGTTATTTTTACCAAATCTCTTCATTAAAAATCCATGGTCGACAATGTTCACAGAATCATACATTGAATATGATAAATTGTAAATAAACCACTAACAATAAATACAATGTGAAAACTGAGAATAGTCACCGGTTCAAAGTCGGAGCCAATGGGAAAGCAAAGGGAGGCACCAGACAGGATAGCGCCCCTCCCCTCCCCATTTTCATTGGCTCTGAACGACGTCAATCATTGAATCCGGAACATAACTTTAGTAATTCCCAGTATTTACCACCAGGATTGGATGAATAAAGTATTATGCTATTTTAAATATTCAGGTCCCACCCTGTTTATCGCCCTTTAGGTTTCCAGGAAAAACAGTTAGTCATTAGTTGCAGGCCGGGGGCATTTCGAAGTTACACAACTGCTTCCTGGGCAAAGGTGAAAGGTGTCATGAGGTGTACTGATAGACCTGGGGAGGGAAAAAGGAATAACAACTACAACACTGACATAAATCCGTCTGTCGGTGAACGACTGACAAGAAACTGAAGCATCGCTGTAGCGGAATGAAGCGCGAGCGCGTCCCGATCCGCGGGCTTTGATCGCGAGCGCACCCGCCAGCGCCGCCCGTCTTCTCTCGCTTTTCGCCCCGCGCGCTAGCTCGTGAGCCTTCCGCATCATTAAGAGCTTATCTGGAATATATCCAAAGGTTAATTTTATCCTTGTTTTATATAATTTTATTTCTGTTTGTTGAAAACTGCGGGACAGGTCTGGGAAGGCGGCGAAGCTTTTGTTTCAGGCGGAGCGAACACGGAAGAGCCGGAGAGCAGCCGGCTGCCTGGCTGCTGTCCGACCGCCGGGGGACGCGGGCATTCGGCGGCTCACCAGCACTGCAATGCTTTCGCCTCAGCGCAAGGGCTCGCGTTAGGTTTTTAATGGGAGGCGGCCTGAGTAGTGCTGAAGCCAGCGGACTATTCTTACGACGAAGGCGGAGGTGCCGGCGACCGGTCGGGCCGGAATGGATTCGCTGGCCGGCTATGTGTACAAGGCGGCTAGCGAGGGCCGGGTCCTGACGCTGGCCGCCCTGCTGCTGAACCACTCGGAGGCTGAGACCCGGTATCTGCTCAGCTACGTGACCCAGCACGCAGGCCAGCGCTCCACGCCGCTCATCATCGCCGCTCGCAACGGCCACGCCAAGGTGGTCAGGCTGCTCCTGGACCACTATGGGGTGGATACGGAGCAAACTGGCACCGTCAGATTCGATGGGTTAGTAGTATTTTTAGTTTAAAATGCACTTTCAACACATATCATGCCAACTTAAGTTTGCGAAATTAATTCACGGTTTACTTTTTGAGTTACAGGTGCTTCCGTGGGGTACATTTTTAAAATTGCTTATTGGAAACTTGTACACAAATACCTTGTAAGTTATGTTTATGAAGCATTACACGTTTACCATTTAGGTACAGCAGAAGCATAGACTGATTTGCTTGGTTGATTGTTGGTTGTTAAAGAGGAACTGTCTAACTTTTCCTTTTGATTCTCAGGTATGTGATAGACGGTGCCACTGCCCTGTGGTGTGCAGCAGGGGCCGGTCACTTTGAGGTGGTCCACCTCCTGGTTTTACACAACGCCAACGTGAACCATACGACGGTCACCAAGTCCACGCCCCTGCGGGCCGCCTGCTTCGATGGGCGCCTGGCCATTGTGCGTTACCTAGTGGACCACCATGCCGACATCAGCATCGCCAACAAGTACGACAACACCTGCCTGATGATCGCCGCCTACAAGGGCCATGCGGACGTAGTCCGCTTCTTGCTGGAGCGGGGGGCCGACCCAAACGCCAGGGCCCACTGCGGGGCCACGGCTCTGCACTTTGCTGCGGAGGCTGGCCACCTGGACATCGTAAAGGAGCTTGTGAGCTACCAGGCTACCATGGTGGTCAACGGCCACGGCATGACTCCACTGAAGGTTGCGGCCGAAAGTTGCAAGGCTGACGTAGTAGAGCTGCTTCTCTCCCATGCTGACTGCGACCCCAAGAGCCGCATCGAGGCCCTGGAGCTGCTGGGCGCCTCTTTCGCCAACGACCGTGAGAACTATGACATCCTCAAGACGTACCACTACCTGTACCTTGCCATGCTGGAGCGTCACCGGGATTCGTCCCATGTCATCCCCAAGGAGGTACTGCCACCCATCGAGGCGTACGGGAGGCGCAGGGAGTGCCAGACCCCACAGGAGCTGGAGGCCATCAGGCAGGACCGCGACGCCCTGCACATGGAGGGGCTGATCGTGCGGGAGAGAATCTTGGGCTCAGACAACATCGACGTCTCACACCCTATCATCTACCGCGGCGCTGTTTATGCCGACAACATGGAGTTCGACCAGTGCATCCGCCTGTGGCTGCATGCATTGCACCTGCGGCAGAAGGGCAACCGCAACACCCACAAGGACCTGCTGCGCTTTGCCCAGGTCTTCTCTCAGATGATCCACCTGAACGAGCCGGTGAAGGCACGCGACGTGGAGCTAGTGCTGCGCTGCAGTGTGCTTGAGATCGAGCGCAGCATGGCCCGCCTGGAGACCTCGCAGGACCCCGACGTGCCCTCGGCCGTCGACAACTACGAGTCCAACATTTTCACCTTCCTCTACCTGGTGTGCATTTCCACCAAGACGCAGTGCAGCGATGAGGAGCGGGGACGCATCAACAAGCAGATCTACAACCTGATCCAACTGGACCCGCGCTCACGGGACGGCTCGTCACTGCTGCACCTGGCCATCAGCTCCAGCACGCCCGTGGACGACTTCCACACCAACGATGTGTGCAGCTTTCCCAGCTCTCAGGTCACCAAGCTGCTTCTGGACTGCGGGGCCCAGGTAAACGCCGTGGACCAGGAGGGCAACAGCCCCCTGCACATCATCGTGCAGTACAACCGGCCCATCAGTGACTTCCTCACACTGCACGCCATCATCATCAGCCTGGTGGAGGCTGGGGCGCACACTGACATGACTAACAAGCAGAAGAAGACCCCGCTGGACAAGAGCACCACGGGCGTCTCGGAGATTCTCCTGAAAACTCAGATGAAGATCAGCCTGAAGTGCCTGGCGGCGCGTGCTGTACAGCTACACCGCATCAGCTACCGCAACCAAATCCCCAAAACCCTGGAGGAGTTTGTGCAGTTTCACTGATGGAGAACGAACTCTTTTTAAAATTAATTCAAATGGTGCTGGGGCTGATAATATTTTATCAAAATCTGCATTGTTTAATAACATGCTTTATTTTATGATGGATTGGGGGGGTTTGTTCTTATTGAACCAAGTACCAGGTCTCTCTAATACCATGATCTCAGCGATGCCACTTTTTTGCATACCAAACATACCAAGACGGTAACATCACTCTGCGGATAGTTTTTGCCGGTGAAACCCTAACAGCTCACCTCTGAGTGGGCGTAAACGTCACATTGGGTGTTAACAGGATCCAAACAAGTGCTCAGACACCGTCACCCTGCTTCCACTCCATGTAACACAAAGGCCTTGTGTGATGGGTTTTAATGTAAATGTGTTTTTCTACATTGCTTTGCAGAAATACTGTTGCTTATTAAAACTGTGTGGCTTGGCGTGAAAATAGTATGGCGCTGTTCAGGGCTGATTTGTTTTGGTTAGTTTGGGATAATTTAGGTGAGGGCAAGCCTGTGTCATGGCCAGCGCCATGCAAGGTAGGTAGGTGTGTGTGTGTGTGCGGGAATATCAGCCTACGTGGGAGAGCATGTTTGTATTTTGAAAGGAAAAAAAAGAATGTACTGATCACAGCCAATTTCACGTTACTGTCTATTTTCCTTTAGGTAAATAATTTTCAATGGTTGCAAAGGTTGAATCTATGGTATTTCTGTTCATTCTGGTACTTGTTTTTTGATGTTTTAATTATGAAATGTTTGGTTGCCATGTTTCTCAAGACTGGTCTTCTTGAATACAGAGCACAGCTGTCTTCATGCTCAATCGATGGAAACAGATTTTTGTATACATCTAGATTGCACTTTATTCTTGTTTTTTTTTGGTAACCTATATATATATTTAAGATTGAAAGTAATTTTGATTCAAATTTGTAAAACCCTCGCAGAAAGACCTCCAAGCTAAGATTCATCCACTTTCATACTGCTTGTGCACCTCACTTCTTAAGGTTGTCCGATTATGCTTTGAAAAAACACCTGAATGTTCTCTGAAAAGTGGATTCATGTTGTGCTTTAACATGAAAAACTGAAATGGCAGACATTTAGGTGACAGCTGTGCAGAGGTCTGGCTCTGTCATCAGAGACGCTGCATCCATTAGGGCCTCCAGCACAGGAGCCACAAGGGCTGGGGGGTCAACTCGTATTTATTCTCATTTTGTAACTTGGGCTGTGGTGTTTTTCACAGGTCATTACCAGAAATTAAAAGATGGAAAGATGAAGCCTGTATTTGTCTTACTAACTGAAATGTCTAAGGATCCAAAAGCGGTTGATATCGTTTTCTTCTTCCTGTTGAGATGTCAAATGCCATCCATTGTTAGAGGATAATTAACAGGCACTAATTCTTGCTGTCCTGGGTTCTCCAGTTCGATGTTTGACACTATGCAATTGTCATCGTTGATGGAGTATGAGAAATACAGAATTCAAAGGAAAGGAATCCTCTGCTATCATGGTGTACTTTGACTAAGATAAAAATCACAGTTTAAAGACACCCATTTAAGGTGCATGTGGTGTGAAGGGCAACAGACCTACAGCAAAAATGATCAGGGTCAGGCTGCATTCAGTCTGTCAGGTCAGTATACAGATTAAAACATAAGGGGCACATTAAATACTTTTACATTTTTATATTCCAAGTTAACATACATATTGAGAAGGTGGGCAAGATAAAGAATAAATATTTAACATTCTTTTGCTTGACTGCACAAATTTGTGGTTAAGCGGGTATGACATGGATGATCTTGCAGAAATCCAAAGGCTGTGTCCATCAAAAAAACTGGTTTAACTGTACAATGTGCATATCCTTTCTAGTTAAAGGGTATTTGTTGTGTGAAGCATTTTGGTACAAACTAACTTGCCAGAAACAGGAAAGCTACGCCGCAGTGCTTGTGGAAGTAAAAAAATGTATAAAAGGTACTTGGCTATTTACAAAATTCAAGTTTATACATCGTAAAAGTGCATCTACACGTAAGCATGATCTGCAAAGTCTTCGCAGCTTATTAATACATTGTTACAAATCAGGTAGGTGAGAATCTAAAAACCAATTTAAGAAACTAGGAAACTACTCCTCATCCATTGAGAGGTATCTGTTATTAAAACGGGGAGATCTGGATACCAGTATTCTCAGGGCTATCGACGGGGAACATTGCAATTTCGTGCACTTTCCTTGTGCTGAAGACACTGTGGCCTTCTGATTGCACAGCAGAAGGGCCTGCAGTTCAGTCCAGTGCCCGTCTTCAGTCCACTGCAGTGTGGCCATGTGCTCCTTCTGGTGGGGCCCTCATTTGTTCACTCCTTTCAGCAATGAACTGCTTTTCTCCCACCAGTTGTAGAAGGATCATAGGGGGTTCTGCTCCACACATGGACACAAATGTGAAAAGAGGGAGGTCGCCATCCTCAGAAGGGCGTTTCATAAATTACCTCCTGATTTGTCAGGACAAATTGCAGCCTCCTCACAATCGTAGAAACACCTCCTCTGTAGGTGAGGTAATGAGGATCCAACCCCATTTTCAACCCCATGAGATGCCGGTGAAGGGAATACAGTGTGGGTGGGAGCTGATTGGTGCACAGGTGAAAAGAGGCGGGCTGAGCTGCGCATGTCTGGCATATTTCTGGGTCAGCAGTGAGTCTTGGTGGAGGACCAGTTCTCCCAGTGCACAAAAAGCAGTTGCATCTCATATGGACTCAGAGCTGTCGGTGGACTCTGTCTTGGATGGTCCCTGAGTGTTGGGCCAGCTTGTTCCTGGGATGTGGGCTCTGTTACCGCTCTTCCGCCACCTTCCCGTTAGCCTCCTGTTCCTCCTCCTCTCGCCGTTTCTGCCTCTGGAAGAACCCGAGCTGGGAGGATGGGGGGGTGCGAGGAAATGAAGTGAAGGAACCGTGATGCTGTTAAGGTAACCTTTCCATTGCAGTGCAGCCAGCCTTACCTTCCACAAGGCCAAGATGAGCAGGGCCAGCAGTAAGAGTCCGCCGAGGGTACTCCCAACTATGATCCATATGGGAACCCGATGATCCTCCTCTTTTCTAACCTCCAGAATGATCTGAGGCAGCAAGGAAAGGATCCCCAAAGGTAATCAAGGTTTAATTGGATTCGACAGTGTTTTGTCTGTGCAAGTGTTACAAGAATAAAACATCATTTTAAAACGATATTTTATATGCCGTTCAAAGAATTTATCCCATGTCATTGTTTTATCACAGATTTTGGGGAATAAAATGAATATGTTCAAGCCTAGAGACAGAAAACAGTTCTTCCATATATAGCCATTCTGCAGGAACTGCAGTTGAAGGGCAGATGTGATACTGCTGCCCTTTTTTGTCCTTGGGGCAAGCAGAAGCCCTTGGTGCTGAGTGCTGAGGTAAGTGAATGGTGTTAGCTACTTCTCTCCAAAAGGTGGCAGCACAGAGCAGCCTATTTGAAAATAGTAGAGCTTTCTCCTGGCGTGCTTGGTCCTTAAGCTTAGCGATATGTGCTGTGCAGTCAGACAGACGCCTGACTAAAACAAGCTGCAGTCAGATTAACCATGCGTGCGTGTGTGTGTGTGTGTGTGTGTGGACGACACCGGAACCCAAGCCATTCTGTCCTAAAGCTTCAGGCACTTACGTGCCGCACTGGCTTGTCTTCTAGCAGGAACATGGGGCTGGATGGACTTAGCTCTATGGATGCTGTGGTCACCACTTCCATACTCCTGAACTTTAGCTGTCGGGACAAGTTTGAGAGCAAGTCAGCTCAGCCAGCAGGGGGCGGTAGTGGGTCCTCCAATTAAAGGAGTGAGCTGGGGACTCACAGAACTCAGGCTGTCCAGGAGCAACAGGCCGCTGATTGTTATGGTGACCCCCCTGTAGGCCGGCAGGCTGACGCTGCACTGTACAGGCACCGGCACACTGTCGGACACGTTCTACGGGCAGGACGCAGAACGCTAACAGCTTGCAGAACACAGGAACGGGAGGATCATTACAGCTATAAATAAGAGCAACTGAGGCTTTACCAGCTGTGGGGAGAGGGAGAGGTCCTCGGGGGGGTCCTGGCCCTGCGTCACGTTATGAGGGGGGATGCAGCGAGCGCCATCTGTCTGATGGAAGCCAAGGTCTCGTTAGGAGACGCTCCTCGCAAGGGAACAAACGCGAGCCCCGGTTACGGCGAACGGCTTCCTTTCCATGTCAAGATGTTTGGAACACATGAGGCGCCCATTAACTCTGGAGTTAAATGGTGGGAGGGGGGGCTGGCAGGGGCAGTAGGGCTTCCCAATTCCATGTGCCAAGGCCTGCGATAATGACATTTCCATTGTTTCTGAGCGGTTCCTTGGAAAGCGGTTAAAGGGGAATCGCAGCTGCGATGCTCAGGGGGGAGCGGCTATGGGGCTGACAGAGCGCAGCCGACACGGCGGCGGCCGAGTGGCTCAGCACATACAGCTGTCAGGAGGCGCGTAAGCAGCATGTGGGTCTCTCACCTGATCGATGTGGAAGTCACTTATCTGTAAAACTGGCGTCTTGCTCTTCACCACCTGGGGCAGTTCAATGCTGAGATGCAGGTTTCTCACAGGGAAATAGCCCAGATTCTGGATCTATGGTGAGCAAGGAGCACAGATAAGAAAAGCATTAGTAGGCTAGTATCAGACAAATGGACATCATCATTCCATTCTCTAACCACTCAGCCTGCTCTGGGTCATGGGCCCTGCTGACTCTCCCAGGCAGTGTACTGTATGTCGTGGTTCAGCCTAGACGCCAGTCCATCACACATACACACACTTTCACTCAATGGGCGACTTAGCCTAATTGCATGTCTTTGGACTGCAGGGGGAAACTTGATAACCCAAAGGAAACCTATGAGGTATTG
>JAODJX010000007.1:1333381-1345671 GCA_026776945.1 Isichthys henryi
GTGGGTGGTAAACCAGAAACCGAAATGCTTCATCCGCTTGACACAATAGGAAAAAATGTGGCAAAACTGCTTAGTGGACCATCACCAGCGCCCAACGTGCTTTCATCAAGAGGTTAAATGCGTCCTTGGGTGGGGGGAGGGATGTCATCAGAATTCTGACCCTGTTCTTTGAGGTGTGGCTTTCAAACCCCCCCTGAGCTGCCTGGCACACAGCTCAGGCCGTGGCTTTTGATTCGTCAGTCGCACATTCAGGGTGTTGCCATCGCACACATAGTCACAGACTTGTGTCATGCAGCTGAAAAGCCTCATAGAAGCCCCCCCCCCCCCCAAGTCCTTCAACATATGTATAATGCTGAAAAAACACTAATCGTAAGTCAGTTTCCCATATTCACAATCTTGGCCAATCTTTCTTCTTCCCCACCCCCCACCCTAACCCTAATTGGGGCAGCTAGTCAATTGGACAACAGACGGTGTCACTCCCCACCCCCACGGAGATCTGCCTCGCATTGCTTCTGGTTCCTTCTGCCGCAGCTTCTGCTCCAGCTTCCCGGCCTCTCAGTGCCCACAGGGGGGCATGCACCGCTGACACGTGCCCGCCCTAGCGAGACAGAGCCAAACGTTCCCGGAAAACGGAGAGAGGAGCATTATGAACTCATCACCTGTTTCTGCTCCTAATTCAGTGGTTAGCCTCATACTTCTAACAATATTTGCTATAAAATTATATTACCCTTTTATTAAAACATTACAACACAGGAATTACTACGCAGTTTTAAAATGCCATGAAAATCATTCAGGTCTGTAGAGGGCAGTTTAAATAGAAGCTTTAACGAGCTTGTTCAGCACTCTGAGTGAGGTAATGATATGTCCTTGGCTGAAGGGGATGTCCTGTACAAGCAATCTTGTGTGTGTGTGTGTGTGTGTGTGTGTGTGTGTGTATGTGTGTGTGTATGTGTGCGACCTTGACTTAACCTATATGGACTGTGACAAAAAATATCCAATTGCTAGAGGGTGTCAAATTTTCAGCTGTTTTCATTGTTCAGTGTCTTACTGGTCCGTTCCATTCTTTTGCATTGTTTTCAGCATAATTAATTTAATTAGCTTATGATAAGAGCTGTTTATCTTGTATCAACACAGTAATTTCACTAACCATCCGAGAAATTATTGACAAGATTCTTATCATAAAAAATGGTATTTTTATTATTGGCTGTTTATCTTAGTAACGTTTAAGCCAATTTTTCACAGCTGATGAACCGATAAGTTTCATAATCTGCCGAAAAGCACAACAGGAAATAAACAGCCAATTATTTCCAGAGATGCACCGCTGCGTGAGGGTCTGCAGCCCTCACCGCCAACGCACCCGGCACCATGAGGTCCATTTCCCTGGGGGGGGTGCTTGACCCCCCCCTCTAATTACCATGTCCCTGTGAAGCTGTCTGCCTCTCCCGTTCATTGCTCTTTCTCCTCCTCCCCCATTCTCACCTCTCCCGTATGACGAGCAGCAAAAACAAACTAAACTATTACATGTACAGTCTCCCAGGAAGCACAGGGCAAACTTAATGTTTTTTTGGAAGTGGACTCTATTTTAATACTGTCAACAACAATCTAAATCTTACCCTTCTGTTTTTATAGTGACTTTTTAAAACATGTATGGATTTCACAATTTCTAGAAGAATCTAAAAAGGTACATGAACTGTAACCCTTACAAAATGAGATCCAACATACGCTTGGTCTTCTGTCTCAATCATCCTAGGTTGTTATTCCAAATATTGTACATTTGTCCAGAAGTTAAGGGCAACATGTAACCTTTGGAAGTCGTATATAATCCTTAGTAGTAGCTTTTGTCCACTGGTGGGAGTGAGAGTGGGACTAGCAGACTGCAAACTGGGGCTCCCAAATGGCCAGAGTTATCTTCCAGTCATCTTCTCACATCCGCATCACTCTGGCAGACGGACAGGGACATTCCAGGCAGACAGGCGGTATTTCCCACAAACCTCTGACTGTGAAAGGGCGCTCTGCAGGCCACGCAGACCTCTCACTGTGAAAGGGCGCTCTGCAAGGCCACGCAAACGTCTCACTGTGAGGGGGCGCTCAGCAGGCCTCGCAGACCTCTCACGGTGAGGGGGCGCTCTGCAGGCCACGCAGACCTCTCACTGTGAAGGGCGCTCTGCAGGCCACGCAGACCTCTCAGGGTGAGGGGGCGCTCTGCAGGCCACGCAGACCTCTCACGGTGAGGGGGTGCTCAGCAGACCTCTCAGAGTCTTGTCACCCACAGATGATTTCATTGCAGACACCATGCTTTTCCTCAGCTTCGCTCAACTGGCAAGTGTTAGCTGCCGCTGCTACATCCCCTACTAGCGTGTTGAGGAGTCACTGTCTGCCACGTTCTTGCTTTCCAGTCACCCTGTTCACAGCCACCCACCAAGACTGTCCTTCCTTGACACAGTTGAGGCACACAGCCATACACAGAAATCTACATACTCCATCTTATAAAAAGAGGCTCTCATCCACGCTCACCAACTGCACACATGTACAGTGCACCTATCAACAGCTCATGCATACCTATATTCAAACACTTCTCTGTAGGACCATCTTATGTGCAATGTAGCCCAATCCGGAAAGGTCATTTTGTGCGCGTGTAGCTCCAAGGTTCATTCCAGTCGCCCTAATATCCTCTCTCGTCATGCTCTCTGCGCTCGGCTGCAGCCGGCTTACATTCGGTGGTTAAGAGTTACATAGCAGAACCACTGATACATCAGGTCCTTTGCCGCCCCTGTGAGAGCCTGCGAGTGACGTCAGGTTAAATGCGCTGGTGCCCGGACGCTTGTAGAGCACCGGAGATGGTGACTTGGCTGATGCCTGCTGTTCGTTCTTATGTGTACAGATGTAACGCAGGGATTTTAGAGAGAATGACTCAGATTTAACATTGTTATTTTCATTGGGGTCGGCTTCCTAAGAGATACCGTGATGCAATAAGGAAAAGTACTGGAACTCTGAATCCGTAATGCAAAAAAAGTTGCAAACTTTTACCCTCTTTCTTCTGCAGCCGTTGTTATAAGGTCGAATGCGGTAAGTC
Source organism: Isichthys henryi (assembly GCA_026776945.1). Classification (NCBI taxonomy): domain Eukaryota; kingdom Metazoa; phylum Chordata; class Actinopteri; order Osteoglossiformes; family Mormyridae; genus Isichthys; species Isichthys henryi. The sequence continues at coordinate 1,336,455 of JAODJX010000007.1, forward strand.
ACTGTGTAGGAGGCTGTGAGCGTCCCATTGGTCTCGGCACAGTGGCGTTCACCTGTATGAAAATGCCAGTTGTTTTCTTGGTCTGCTCTATAGTGCTCAGCCTTTACCTTTTACATCTAATAATAACTTGCTGGAATGTAATAAATTCTGTAACATTTCCCCAGATTCCCCAAACGCCACTTTTGACGCATGCATTCCTCTATACACACTTTCGGATGTGGCTAACCTTACGGGGAATATTTGTATGTAACAGATGTAACAGAGTCCTCCGCCGAATGGCTTCCATGGCGGAAGTACATTTGGGAGAGACGTCTACATTTTCTCTCCACTAAATCATCTATTTTTAGTGGCTGGAAAAGGGATCTCTCACATCCGCTGATTCTTTTATATATCCCATCTGCCTGTGGACGTGTCTTCACTGTGCCACCCTTCACATGTACGGTACGGAGCGGGCAGAGGGCCATCCCACGGCCACTCCATGCCCCAGCATCCCCTGAACAGCGGGGTGGTTTCTTTCATTCCTCGGCCCTCCGTCCATCATCGAAATACAGCTCCCAAGAAACCCTGGAAAGGTGCCAGCAGGATCAGTGGGGGAACCGGGGCACAGTTCCCTTCCCGAGGGCCTAAGGAGAGCCATCGGAACCGACTTTACAAGCGTCCCTCCTGGGAAGGGGGAACAGCCTGCTGTCTATCGGCAGCTTACAATACGAGCTCCACAGGCGAGGTGACGAGCCAGACAGAAGCCCTGCGCCTCCCATTAAGGCCTTTGTCTCCCGTCCTCGGCTTCTCTGGACAAAAAGAAAAAATCCACTTCCTTTCGCAGCCATGAGCTGCAACGCCGGGAGCCCCGATCCCCATGAGAATCGTGCATCTCGCATGGGCCCGAGGCAGCGAACAAGAGGGCGCATTCAAGGCTGTGGTCACATTATTGTGGGATCTCAAAAAGCGGCGGGAACATAACGCCTTTGCCTGGCCAGATCTGTCCGCCCCGCAGCCAGTGAACAGGAAATGGATAGATAAAATGAAGCCGCCTGCTCTTTCTGCGTAGGGTGGCGTCCAAGGGTTTCCTGCAAGTTTTGCCACCAGTGGCTTGGTTTTGTAGGCAGGAAGGCAGTATCCTCTCTGGCTGCATGATGTTGGCCGCCGGCACAGTGGGATATATGTGTCCACCAAGGCCAAGCTGTTTCATTCGGTGCCTCATTCATATTAATATCTAATCCACAAAATGATCATAAAATAAACAAGCGAGCAGCTCCACTGGGGAATGAGAACTGTGAGAGTGTGTCAAGCCAAGAGCAGCAATATCGGCCATCGGCGTTAAATGGAAGAAGTGCCAACCAAAGGGGCACCGGTGCCCTGACTGCCGAGTCGCAGTCAATCACGGCACCTATGGGGGATGGCAACGCTGCCTGAAGCCAAACAAGACACTGGCTTTGCCCGTATTCCCATGCCAAGGTGCAACGTGAACCAAGGAAGGAAGCACAGACAGACCAGGCCAGGCTGCTGTGAGAAGGACAGACCCAACACAGTGTCTCTGCATGTCAAAGGCCGTTTGCCTGCGGATCACGCGAATGTCCACACTACACATCTCCGAATGCACCAGCCCTGACCCCCGCCCCCCCGTTCATAACCTTTACTCATTTCCATTTATTTGCTTAGCAGATACTTTTGCTCAAAGTGATTTTCATGGAGGTACAGCGAGTGCATTAGCATGAAGTGAAACATGGCCCAAGGCAACTCCATTCATGCACGGAGCACAATCTGAGACATCAGACAGGACATTGACCTTATCTCAGCTAAATCAGCAAGTGGTGACTTTGAGTTACCAGCGACTTTTCTCCAAGGGTCACCTCTCAAGCTAGGAGAGTAGTGAAGCTCAGATCCTGACAATATAAAGCAGAAGAAGAAGGGTGTCTCATGAAGGCACCCAGTAGCAAGTTAGAAATAAACATGTGAAAGTGGTTTTCCTTGTCCTCCTTCGATGAGACTGCTAAATATCCCTATTTGTCACATTCCTGGGCCTTTACATGGACCAAGCAGCCCGGATAGGTAGCAAATGCATACAGTGCTGCAGATTCAGTTAGCAAGGAGAGAAATGAGGAACAAACCTCAGGATGAACAACCCGTCCATGCAGGTCGCACTCTACCTCCTGGCGCCTCACTGGACCATCTTCTCAGTGCAGCTTTTTGCCTGAAAGATGACTTATCTTAGATTGCAGATACTTTGGGAGAAGCTGGTAGGCAGCCCTCCAACAAAGTGTTATTATGTTAATGGGTCATGCGATCTAGACTTTAATGGTTTTCTTCAAAGGGGATTTCTTGCTTAATATGATCAGCTGTATTTTATTTATCATCAGACAGAGACCTCATTCACAAAGCACTGTGAACACAGAACTTATGATCAGTTGAGAAGGAGAGATTTACTTTTCCTGATTTCACTGAAAACCGGTGGGGAATCATATTGGTTTTGATCATGTTTACTGAAAACATTTCCTACGTTTCTGTAGTGTTGCATTTATTCTAACCCACTAGCTTACGGCCAGCATTTGGTTTCCAGCCCTCTGTTTCCTGTGAATCTCCAGTGCAGAGACACCTTAATGATGGCGTAATACTTTCAGGAGGAAATGCCAGGCGCAGGCTGACGGGAATGCAAACTGTATCAGATACGGGGATGAAACAAACGCTCGTAGTGCTGGCTTGTTTGCTGGGGGGGGGGGACATGGCATTTCAAACTATTATATTAAGCACACAGCAAGATGCTGCTGCCAGTCTGCTGGAGGGAGAAGAAGCAAAACTATATTAAAAACTGAAAGCAGATAAACAATGGCAGCAGGGCTAACTGGGCCATCTGAGGAGGTGGAGAGTCGCCTGCAGGGGTCGGGCATCTGGCCTCGCTGCTGTACGCAAAGGGGCTGTCAGAGCAGGCAAGCCTCCAGTGTTTCATTACGGGGGAAGTCATGCAGGCCATTCAGCCAGTGTGACACGATAAACCAGCAGCATATCGGCCTGATTTTTCTGCTTCAAAGGCTCATACATGTCTTTCATCAGTGTTGCAGTGCAATGTAAACATTTCTCAGCAGAATTAAGGTTCTCATATACCTGAGTGTTGATATCATCGCAAGCTTGATGTGAGAAATGTGCCGTGGCCATGCTCTTCTGAACCAGCCATGGGAATGGATCACTTTAGCCTGAGAGGGTTGGGAATAATTGCCGAGGGGGGGTGGGGTATGTGGGAGACATTAACCGGAGCAGCAGGGGATAGTGACTGTAGCCAAAGAGCCTTGTGATTTTGCTGAGGCGGTGGAAGAGCAGGTTGCCAGGACAGGCCAGGCTTTGAAGCTCGCTCAGGCGAGAGACGGGGGCCAAGGCGGTGCTCGTTCTGAGGAGAAACGTGGGTTGGGCCAAAGGCTGACCTTTTTCCTGCACGGACTCTCTGGAGACGCTCATGCAGGCCAAGGAACGACAGGCGCGTAGAAGTAAAGCCATCGTGCGGGTGAAAGGAATTCCACACGCTCAGAAATGCTGGATTGATGAGTGGCTTCCACCCCTAGCGTTACATGAAAGATATATTACTACTGTGATAATCACCCCCCGCCCCACCCCATGGTAACAGAGCTGTGTGCAAAGTGATGCTACCCCCTTATGCACCAAACGTGGAATTGTCCTTAAATGCAGCTCAGGGTCTCCTGCATTGCTCTGCTGCACCATTTTGCCCGGATGTCTTTTTGCTTATAAACCATGTTCTCAGAACAGGGATGATGAAGCATTACTGAGCCAAAAAATGCTGGAGTCGTCCGGCAGTCAGGACAGCCACCCCTCGGCCTGCGAGGCCAGTGAGGCCTGTGAGGCCTGTGCTGCGCTCATTTCAGCTAATTGGCAGCACATATTTCACTCCTCTCTGCTGGTGCGTGTCCCTGCAGCTGAAGGAGCGCAGGTACAGAGCCACCGCGTCCTCACTTCCTGTGACACACAGGATGTGGGAGAGGCTTAAAAGCTCAGTTACCAAATTAGTCTAAGGACACTGGAAGTGAAATTTTAATTGCTTTATTTTTAGATATATTTCCCTCGGAAGACAATGCTTGTACACATCTCTCTACTGAAAGAAACACTGTAATGCAAGTAAACCCGAGTGATATGAGGAACAGATCTGTTAGCATTACTGTTTGCATGTGAATGTCAATGTAAAGTAAATCTCACTGAAGGATCATTTAGCTTTATAGTTATATTGAAATATACATTTTGATTTGTGCTCAACAGGTCTGAATTGAGCAATAATGGATGGGGGCCCTCTGGACTAAGATTAAGACTAAGACCAAGATTAAGACTAAGGCTAAGAGCCACTTGCTAATTTTTAGTTAAGAGTCCAGGTATCCTTTTAAGAACAAAATACTTAATCTTTCAAAGTTTTACTTTGAAATTAAAGATTAGACAAATACATTGGATATCCTGTGTTTTGAAGGTAATTGATAACATTCTCATTTATAGACCATAAATATAAGCTGAAAATGAATCTTTATGGTACTTAGAATGGTTTATGTGCAAATGTGCCTTTGTATGTTTTAATTTATATATTTTAGAGAGGAGAGTCCGGGTGCTGGATGGAGATTCTATTCTGGGAAAACAAGAAAGTGGTCTTGTGTCTTTAAATTTTCCAGGGAATGAAGTAAGAATTCCAAGAGGAGTAACGGCACATTTGCATCTGCATTTGTATTCCAAGAAAGTAATCTGTCAATAGTTGGTAGCCAATTCTGTCCCAGCCAATTGCATGGCTTTCAGGGTTGGAGTGCATCAGGATGGGAGAGGAAAAGGGTGAGCGAGAAGGGGGGAGAGAGAGAGGGGGAGAGAGAGAGAGAGAGGCAGAGATGTGAGAGTCAGAGATCACGGGAGCTGAAAGAGCAAGACTGTGGAGCAAGTCTGTGGAGAAGCAGCAGTCAGAGAGCAAGCAGAGAGGGAGAGAGAGACCTGACTGATGGGAGGAGACCGACTGATGAGGGTTAGTGTGCTGGCAGAGCTGAGAGCGAGGACAGGCGGACGTCTGTAATGTGAGAGCAGCCCGCTGACCATACCGTGCTGAGACCATACCGTGCAGCTGAAAGGTAAGGCGTCAGCTTGATTAACACGTGGAAGGCTTGCTAATCCGCAGCTCCTGGGTCTGAATCTGCCATCCCTGCACCATAAGCCCGGGGCTGGGCTGACCCCTAAGCAGGAGGGTCCACAGGAAGAGGGCATTCAAGGGTAACTGTATCACTAGTCAACTGAACGTTCTGCTCCATTTTGCTGTGTGAGCAAATTGATATCAGCTTCCAGGGAGGAGAACTTACTTCCAGGGCTGAGGTTCTAGTAAGGATGTTGCAGATGGTGCAGAGCATCCAGCACCTGCCTGAGGCCTTGTAAGGGCTCTCCCCATCAGCCAGTCGGTGGAGCTCCATCGTTACCCATCATGCCCTCTGTATGGCCTCCCTCTTGTCCACAAGGTGACTGCTGTTTTGGCCAAGGAGACATAGCGGGCAGATGAGGGGCATTATTGCCACCGGGACCCCATCTGTCTGCAGTCAGCTCCGTGTCCTCGCCCGCGCCGCTGGCCGCTCCTCCATGCCCCGCGTGATGTCATCAAGCCCAGCTTCCTTCCTGTCAGACTGGGGCAATGGGGTACATTCTTCAGCTTCCACTTTCTTCGCTTGCTGTTTCTCCAATCCTCAAGGTTTCAGACTTGTATGTGCTGTAAGATTAACACGGGTCATTCCGGTTCGTCGTGGCTCGTCTTACCTCATGAAAACGGACAGCACTGGCTTCTCTGAATGCAAGACTGCCGCCCTTCTTGCCCTCCAATGCATCGTGTCCTAAAGACTCTCTCTTTATTTTCAGGCCATTCCACTTAAGAATCACATGGGGGGGGGGGGCTGTGAGGGGTTCACTCGCCTACATGTCAGCATTTGAGTGCAGGATCAGCTTTCTGCACTGCACTGTCTGCTGGTTTGTCCCGTTGAACCTTTCTGCGTAATGTCCATATTCTTACTGTTACTGCTTGGTGCTCACCTTGTCTTCATTCTCTATGAAAACCAAAACGGATTCTTTGTGCTCTGTGCTGTGGTGAATAAAGTGATGCTGATACTGAATAATGCAGCTGATCTGTGAAGGTGAAGCACTGAGCACAATACTGATCACTGTAAAGTAAATTACTCTCACAGCCAGCTGGAGGCCCAAAGACACTGCACACTTGAAGAGGAGCCTGTGATTAACATCTGTCTGTTTCCTTTATATAGCTGATTCCCTGTGGGTCATTCAGCTTAGGGGTTGTGATGTTAAGCACTGCTGTTGCTTTGTGGCCTTATGCTACAGTCACTCATCCCTCACTTCCTGCCTTCCTTGCATTCCTCTCCGCAGATGTCATGGCGTCCAACGTATCGAAGCTCCAAGTTTCGAAATGTGTACGGCAAGGTCGGCAACCGGGAGCACTGTTTTGACGGAATTCCCATCACCAAGAATGTCCATGACAACCACTTCTGTGCCGTCAACGCCAAGTTCCTCGCTATCGTCACAGAGAGCGCGGGAGGGGGATCCTTCCTGGTCATCCCTGTCACCCAGGTAACCGCCACAACAGTCCCCCGCATGGCCAGACAGCACTCCGCTTTTTGGGAGCTAAACAGCCTCACAGGGTCTTTGTCTGATAGTGAAGGCGCTTGTGGTCTCCCAGGATTAAAAAAGAACACAAGCAAACCAATGTAACGACGGGATGTGCACATGCATCTAAGCCTTGATTACAGTCTTTTTATAGTTCAAAAATTACTTTATAGCTGTAAATGTGGTGATTAACTGTCTACTCAGGGTCCATAAATGCCCAGACGTAGCATTCCAGACAAAACCAGCTACTGCACTAGCTAAGGTAATGGAAAATGTTACACCTCAGCTGCCTTTTACTACTTTATGGTAGGAACATTATTTTAGGCGTGAGGCAGATGCACATGAAGCAGTAATTAGCAGCTCGGGACAAGTTTCCATTCCTACTGCAGGCTGTCCACAAAGCCTTGCTAGCACATGCTAACGCTAACATGTCAGACGGCGTCTGAGCTGTTTGCTGTCTTGGTGTCCCATTTGAGTGCTTTGTCACCTGACTCGAGATTAAATATGCCCCACATTTGGTGACTTTATCTGCACAAGCGTGTCTTAAAAGTTTCCAATTGCTTTGAGGCTTTGTCTTGGATTAATGTTACAAGCAAAAGCACTGGAGGCTAATTTAGCCACACAGTTTGGAGGCTAATTAAGCTGCACAGTTTGGAGGATAATTTAGCCACACAGTTATAGCAGCAAACTGTACATCTGACTGGGGAAACATAGCACCGGTGTGATAAGCAGGAGTCTGAGCAGCTGTCCCTGCAATGTGACATCAGCCATAGCAATTGAATGGCTTGTGGCACCAAAGTCTTTCTGCCCAGAGTCCCTGCCAAGTGAAGCTATTAGCAGGGCTTAGTGGATATGAATCTCAGGCTTTTACTCTCTAAATTGGAGCTATGCTGGCATCACCTGAAACCAACTGGGCACTGTGGCATAAATAAAAAGGGACAGAGGCACCTGCACAGCCACCTCCCACTGGTTGCCGGCTACATCGGACCTGGCCTTTTGTCATTCCCTGTTCCTACTTAACCCTCTGCCTATTCAGAGAATTGAAAATAAGCAGTCCACATTTTTGCTCCTTCCCAGCTCCCTACCAGACAGTCGACGTTTTCGCTCCCACCCAGCTCCCTGCCAGACAGTCCACATTTTTGCTCCTTCCCAGCTCCCTACCAGACAGTCGACGTTTTCGCTCCCACCCACCTCCCTGCCAGACAGTCCACATTTTTGCTCACTCCAAGCTCCCAGTAGCAAAAACATGGCCTGTCTATGAGTGCCGAAGGACCGCGTTGAGAAATGCAGCTCAAAATTCCTCATAATGTGTTTCGGTGGGTGCCCTGCAGTAGAAGGGCGTCCCACCTCGGGTGTCCCCTGCACTAGACGGACATCCCATTCCGGGAGTCCCCTGCTCTAGATAGTCATCCCTTGCCTGGTGTCCCCTGCTCTAGATGGCTGTCCCATCCCGGGAGTCCCTTGCACTAGATGGGCGTCCCATTCCGGGTGTCCCCTGCTCTAGATGGCTGTCCCATCCCGGGAGTCTCCTACACTAGATGGCTGTCCCATCTTAGGTGTCCCCTGCACTAGATGGGCGTCCCATTCCTGGAGTCCCCTGCACTAGATGGACGTCCCATTCCTGGAGTCCCCTGCACTAGATGGGCGTCCCATTCCTGGTGTCCCCTGCACTAGATGGGCGTCCCATTCCTGGAGTCCCCTGCACTAGGTGGGCGTCCCATTCCTGGAGTCCCCTGCACTAGATGGACGTCCCATTCCTGGTGTCCCCTGCACTAGATGGGCGTCCCATTCCTGGAGTTCCCTGCACTAGGTGGGCGTCCCATTCCTGGTGTCCCCTGCACTAGGTGGGCGTCCCATTCCTGGAGTCTCCTGCACTAGGTGGGCGTCCCATTCCTGGAGTCCCCTGCACTAGATGGGCGTCCCATTCCTGGTGTCCCCTGCACTAGGTGGGCGTCCCATTCCGGGTGTCCCCTGCTCTAGATGGCTGTCCCATCCCGGGAGTCTCCTACACTAGATGGACGTCCCATCCTGGGTGTCCCCTGGCTTGTGTTATGTGCTTCCTGGAATCAGCCCCAGGTTCCGTGAAACATCCTGTTTACAAATCCAGTCTTAATTTTATCTTAAATACCAACAGATTTGGCATATATGCTTAAAAGGTAGAGATCATAAAAAATATAACAGCCAATGAAGAGGTTCTGTCATAAACACACAGACACATTATGTCCACATTAAGCATTTCCCCCTCGGACTTTACAATGTACCATTTGTGTCTAATAGCATTTCACATGCCAGGCAGGGGGGGCGGTTCTGCCCAGAGCTCCAAAGCTCCTCTGCAGGGCACAAAGTAAAAACAACAGGGACAAAACAGGAACGGGAGCGATGCCTCTGATTTGGGCCTCATGAGCAGCTTAGACTCGGCCATGAATTCTCTGCCACGGCCTCCAGGGGAATGTTAGCGTAACTGTAGTGTTGTGGTTGATGTCGGAAAGCGGAGTGCAGGCAGCAGCAAGCTGCGATGATGGACTGTTGATTTCTTTCTCCCCACTGCTCTTCCGGGCCGCCCCCCCGGGGGGGGGGGGGGGGGGGGGGGCGGGGG
>JAODJX010000007.1:1358271-1372864 GCA_026776945.1 Isichthys henryi
AGGCTACGCTCAGCCCAGCTTGGCTAGGCTAACCTAGGCTACGCTCAGCCCAGCTTGGCTAGGCTAACCTAGGCTACGCTCAGCCCAGCTTGGCTAGGCTCACCTAGGCTACGCTCAGCCCAGCTTGGCTAGGCTCACCTAGGCTAAGCTCAGCCCAGCTTGGCTAGGCTAACTTAGGCTACGCTCAGCCCAGCTTGGCTAGGCTAACTTAGGGTATGACACCAAATGTCTGAGCTGCAGGTGTTTTTTTGCGTGGGTGCAGATCCAGTGCTCATGTCCCTGAAGGAGGGATACCGGAGATCCAGCCAGCTGGTTTTCAAGGCTCCCGTGAAGGAGAAGAAGAGCGTGGTGGTCAATGGCATCGACCTGCTGGAGAACGTGCCACCCAGGACAGAGAATGAGGTCTGTGCGTGAATGTGTGTGACTGTGTGTGTGTGCATGTGTGTCCACGTGTGTGTTCGTGTGTGTGTGCATGTGTGTGAGAGAGAGACAGAGATGTGCCACATGTCAGATGTGTGCCCGTATGTTTAGGTGGGTCAGAAAAAAATTACATTACGGGGACCAAATGTCCCCATAATGGGATAAAAGCCTGTTATTTTGACATTATGTGGACTATTTTTTATACTCTCCACAAGAGAAAATTCAATTTCATAAAAACCTGACAGCAATCAAAAAACTAAAAATGCCAAAAGCATTTAGTTTGGTTACTTATGGTTAAGGTTAGGCCTGGGTGGGGGTTAAGGTCGTCATGTTGGGATTAGGGTTGTGCCCATAGAAATGAATAGAGTCCCCACAAAGATATAGATACCTAATAGATACGTCTGATTATGTGAGTGTGTATGTGTGTGTGTTTGAAGACAAAGCCGGGGTGAGGTAATGGTCACACGTCCTGGCAGACCGCAACCCGCCCGCAGCAGTCGCCCGTGTAGTGCTGGCGTCGCAGCGGGGCGGCGTGTGACTCTGCTCTGTGCCGCTCTTGCTGTCGGCAGCTCCTGCGCATGTTCTTCAGGCAGCAGGACGAGCTGCGGCGCCTCAAGGATGAGCTGCTGCAGAAGGACGTTAAAATCCGCCAGCTGGAGCTCGAGCTCAACAACCTGAGGAACAGCCCCTGCAACAAGTGACCGACCGCTGACTCCCGTCCATCTCTCCAGCCCATCCTTGTCCTCCTCCCCCCCCCCCGGAACATCTTGCTGGGTGCCCGGCATCGCCGAAACTGAATGCACGCACCTCCACTCCAGCACCCCTATGCTCAGTGCAGGCACGGCCAAGTCCACGTCCTAAACAACCAAGGCTTTGAAAGACTCCCTGTCCTCTGGCCTGGTTCCCGGTTCCCGGTTCCCGGCTCCCGGCTCCTAGCTAGCCAGCTAGCCAGAAGAGCCTAAACTGAATGGGTGGGTCTCCCTTTGCGGAGGCTGCCTTTAGTTTGACTGGGTGAGCAAGAAAATGTTGGTTTTCAGTGTGGTAATTAAACTCAGCAAACTCCTCTTCCCTTTTCTCGTGAATGTACAGGACAGACTGCAAAAGCTACCAATGGCTCCAACTTTCTAAGTGCTCAGGCTAAGGCCTGAAATAGCCCAATGGGCTTAGAATCTGATAACATCCATTTGTCTTTTTTATTATTTATTCAATTGTATTTTTAATCACTCTTCCTACTATCTCCTGTTTACCGTACATTGGTAGTGTTATTAACCACTTTGACAGGATCACAGAAGAGGCATTTGTCATAACAAAATAATATTTCTGTATAAAACGATGGACTAGAGCTTGATGGTAATGGGCTGTCAGCACTGGCAGGTTCCTGCAGGTGTGTGAATGCAGCGGCAGGTAAGCGGGGCAGCGGCAGGTAAGCGAGGTAGTGGCATGTCAGACACATGGATGGTCGGTCGAGCTGCAGGAAGAGCAGTGCTATTGCGCAATTGAAGAACCTGAAGTTTCAGTTTGAAATAATAATGATTATTGTGTTTAAAGGGATATAAATGTACCAAGTAAATTGCTTTGGATAAAACATCTGCTAAATAGCAATAATAGTAATAATAATGATACTTCCAAGGTCATGAAAACTGAATTCTATGACACTGCGAGTGTGACACTGAACATGTTTAATATGTAACCACAGAAAGTGATGTGCGCGCCGGGGATCTCTGCAGCTGGAAATCAGCCTGCTGTAGCATGTACCGCTCATTTGGACAGCGCCACCTCTGTTAATTCACGGTATTGCGGTCTGTCCCCACTCAAGGCGACCTCTGTGCGCCATTTCTTGTGTATTTACATAACAAAGAACAGCAATACCCCGGCACCACCACCAGAGGGCATAATCAGCAGCATCATGACGAGTGCTTCGATAAGACAGCAGCAGTGGAAACGGATTCATTATTCGCAGAATATTTTGGATGATATTGGCAAACTTCAAATAAGAGTAAGTCACCTGAATCAGGGTGTGGCCGCAGTTCATTTCGATGATGGAGCGGAGAGTGAAGAGAGAACAAATGCACTCAAACCATATGACGTTTTGGCCTCGATTATGGTGAGCAGCAGTATTACAGACGCAGAGTCTCTGCATGTAGGTGTACATACATACCTAGGTAGCTGAGCGACCTCTCCCATCGCTCAGGTGCCGCTAATGTGTGGCATTATGCCAGGACACAGGTACTGGCGTGCCGCTCCAGGATCTGGCCGCTTGGGATTCTGTCAAACGATTTCAGCTTTGAGTGGCACGGCCAAGGTCATACTTTGGACAAAAGCTTAACATGTCGCGTTTCAGGTACAGTGGCACCCCTAGAGCTGCAGGCACGTGGACCAGGAGAACCAGAGCCGCCTCGCCCGATCTGTCGGCGTGTATTGTGTAGCCGCAGGACGAATATTTCAGGAGGAGGGCTAAATAGGGGTCATTAAGAGGATCTGTTGTAGTGTGGAAATCTTTCTTCATGTACTAATTGTCTTCTTTGACTTAAAATCTCATCTCACTACTACGGACAGGTGAGCATGTTTTTGGACGTGGTATCAAGTAGTAAGCAAAAGCTGCATTTGGGAGCATCGGCACTGGTCCCAACACCGGTTACGACGGGCTTCCCCAGTCTAACCATTTAGTGAGCAGTGCTTTTGTGTGAGACAGGAAAAATCAGTGTCAAATGTTCTTCTAAGTGACTGACTGAGCCAAAGTCAGAGATGATCAGGTATGACTTAAGGTATAATACAAACAAGACACATAGCTATGTAGCCAATTACTGTCTCCCGCCCCCGTCGAGTTGATGGACAAAATATCCCAAGTTGGACCCCCTCCAACCCCCTATGACCACAACCCCCACAAAACTTAGCTCTGGCTGTGCGTATGAACAAGACCAGACTGATTTTGCCACCCCAAAACCCTAAATACCTCACCCCAAGTAAAAAAAATCAAAATACTAATTTTGGATTTTTGAAAGGTACTAAATTCATAATTATACTAAATAGAATATTAGTACTACCACCTAAAACAACTGTAATAAATGCAAAAGATAATCCAGGCATATACCTGTACAGCTCCAGATGCCTTAATGTTTTATTTTATTTAACATTAATGCATTGTTTGCCCTTTAGTCTGTGTTAAATGACAATAAATGTGAAAATAGGGTAGATTCAGATGACATATATTTTGTCTGGTCCGGATTGGACCAGAAGCACCCCAGGGTGGTGACCAGTTGAATTCCAGTGAATCAAGCACAATTCCTTATAAAACCACAAGACCCGCAAAACACCGACACATTCATCAACATTATGTTTAAACTAATATGGCAGAAGTAAAAAAAACTAAAATGTTTTTAGATCAAATACAGTAGAGCAAGCCTCAGCATCCTCCATCTAGCTTGGTTAAGGCTGCAAATTCAGGCAAAGATTTTCAGGAAAAATAATTTATTCGTTAACTTTAGATTTAATGTGTAACAAGACCAATAAAAATGAAGAGACAAAAGAAGGAAAGGTGAAACAGATCGACTGATAGGTCTGCTTTGAAAAGAACGTCATTAAACTGCAGTAACATTGTCCTTCCACCTGGTGGCGGACTTCCATGCGTTTTCCTTCTTACGCCGTTGAATATCATGTGCTGCGCACGTACACATTGGACAAGTCAGAAAGGGAATCTTGTGACTTTGATCCAAACCCTTTATATTTTCATATAATGCTATTAGCTAAAATTGATTAACGGTTTGAAAATAAATTATTCCATGTTCAAAAATACCGCCGTCCACCTCGTATGAACTTAGCACTGTTACCGATTCCAGGTACTTTTCGCGCATTTAAACTTATTACTATAAAGACTACAGAACGCTCAGTAGCCCGCTCTAGTCTTCGCGAATACCCAACAAATGCGCTTTTCCAATAAAATTGTGCGGGATAGAGCTTTGGAACGAAGACTTGGGAAAGGAGAGCTAATGGTTAAAATAAAAATCAATTTAGAAGAAATCAGGGTGGTGCTATAAGGCGAACACGACACACTTAGAAGTGGATTTCGCGGAAGCGCGCGCGCCGCCGCTCGCTGCTAATGGCGTCCCACCACTAAACCGAATCTAACTCGAGATCCAAATCAAAGGATCATCCGGGCCTAAAACGGCTCACACACGAAATATTAGCACGATGAATTAACGCCGTATGAATGACGCGTCCTGCAGAGTAACACCAGCAAACTATTTCAGGCGTATAGTGATTAGTGCTGCACACCGCCGTATCATAAGGGCTCCTTCACAGTAGCAGCGTCGCGGTCAAGAAACCCAAACGAGCTACAAAATCATATTAAAATATTTATTAAAACTGGGTGACATGACAGAACTAAGGGGTTGACCTTTAAGTTTGCCTTTGTACAAATTACAAGTACTTGATTAATTACTCAAGGAATATGCGTAGTCCCGATACAACCCCGAAAACGGAATATTTTTTTTGTCGAACATTCGTGAACAATCCTAGTTGTAACGGGAAAACTAATACAGCAGAACACGGTGCTTCTTCTGCATCTGTCATTCTGTATTGTATACTGTATTGTATACTGTAGTATACACAACACCAGCATTTTCAACTTTTATTTTTCCTTACAATTTGGTACAACAAACTAACCATGAGAATGTCTGCCATTATCAAAAAAGGTATAAGATTTGGTCACTATTTACAAAGAACACGTAATGTCCGAACTATCCAAGCAGGAGGAAAAAATGATCTGTATTCTGATGATGGCAGACATTTGATACAGAACATACAGAAAGTAATCACATTGAGACATTATGTGCATGTTCAAACTAACAGAATGATGCATTCTTCTCCATGCCCTAACACCACACACGCGCGCGCACACACACACACACAAACATACTGATCAAATAAGCACATTGTAAAAGAAGGGGGCAAAAGGTAGGTCTGTATAAACCCAATTCTTTAAAACCACTAGTCAAAATTAAAAAAAAAAAAAAAAAAAAAAAAAAGTCACACGTGCTCTCTAAAAGGTTTTTGGTATATTCATTTCTTTAAACAATTCAGCAACCTGTGTACAACTAGGCAGACAGTAAGGGGAGCTTGCAATCATTTCATTACTGTCTCCTTAGATAGTTAATTTTTTTTCTGCAGTTTAAACAAAAAGTTGAACAGCAAAAGGGGGGGGGGGGAAATGTGTCCATTCTCTCCCACACCAAACCTAGTCAACACCACCTATTCCCGATACAATGTGACATCAGGACAAACATGGGGGAAATACAGGTTTAAAACAGTCAGATCAGAATAAGCCAAACGGGGCAGGATTAATCCTCATCTTCCCCTTCCTCATCCGCTTCTCTTTTTCTTTTCTGACCCCTCTCCTCCTCTGGAAAAGAAAAGGAAAAAAAACACAACATTCCAGTGATCACTTCTCTGGGCAGAGTGTTATTTAACCTTCTTTCTCCAAGACATTCCCACTTATGTTAAATCCATTTCAGACACTAAAGATTTTCACTCAAAATGTCACTACAGCATCTTACCATCATCACCTTCTTCCTCACCATCATTTAACTCCTCTTCCTCCTGAGGAAGAAGTTAGGGAATGTAAGTTACAGAAATGTTTGGCCATGGAGTCATGACTGACGCGTTTCTATTGCTGGCAAAATTTGAATTCAAAAACATAAGTCTGGTTAGGAAAATTGTAAAATTGCTACTATTCAAGCATAAGTATCACCCTGGCACCCAACCACATACTGCCACTTCTGCATTCACCAAACACACTGCCAAGTAGCCATCATTCAATTATCTTTAACCCAGAAAAAAAAAAAAATTCTGGCTCAATTCATTTGGAATCAGACATGCCTTCAGTCACTTTAAATGCATGCGGCAAACACACTAAGAGTGACCCTGAATAACTGCTTCACTCATATCTGAGCTATCATTCTCACTTCTCCGCTAACGTCATCCTCCTCCTCCACTTCTTCATCCTCATCTTCTTCTTCACACTCCTCCTCATCCTCCTCTCCAGGAGCAACATCGTCGTCATACTCATCATCCTCTACCTCTGCAGCAAAACAGAAACACCTTAAGCATAACTCCGGCAATTGCAACAGTTGTCCCAAGCCATCTTGATAATAGGAACGCTACAGCACAGCCATCTTTAACATACCATCTTCATCCTCCTCCTCCTCGTCGTCGTCATCCAGACCCTCAGCGTATGCCTCCGTGTCAGAGTCCGGCGCTTCTTTATCTTCTTTATCATAACCGTCCAGGTACGTCAGCTGAGGGAGCAGCTTGAACACATTGTCTCTGTAGTCATTCAGGTTTGTCACCTCACAGTTGAACAAGTCTAAACTTTTCAGACCTTCCAGCTTTTTCTGTCAGGAGAATAATGGGGGGGGGGGCACATAAAGTGTTGTTGTTTGACACTTGCCATATCACACTGTTAGGCCATTCCAGTATTAAAGACATCATTCCTCACCAGAGGTTCTATTGTGCTGAGGTCTTTGATTTTGTTGCCGCTGAGGTTGAGATGTGTGAGATTTGGACATTTCTCCGCTAGCACTTCAAGCCCCCCTGAGATTCTGTTATCACTGAGTTCAAGCTGCAAAATGAAGGCCAAACTGAAAATTACTGAGGCACCATCTTAATGTTTTGACATTCAGAGACACCAAATGAGAAGATACCAACCTTCTTAAGCTTGTTTAACCTAGGCAGATTGGCAACTGACGTTAGGCCTACATTGATTGTACTTAAGAATTCCAGTTCTTCAAATTCATCCGTAAGGCCCTCGATTTTACCCTCATTTGAACGACAGTTGTCTAGAACAAGTTCTTTAACCTGAAAGAAAAGGCACAAAACAATTACAACACTGCCCCAGCAATGATGATGCCATACTGCTGTTTACGATCTGGCAGAACCTTCCCCATCACAGCAAAAGTCAAGCCGTTAAGAACATTTCAAAAGTAATAATATCCCAAAGGTATATGGTATAAACTAATAAGACATAAACCAATAAAAGAATGACACTGCAGAACAAAAAAATGCACTAATGACGCGTTAGAAAGTGTCCATATGTCCGTGCATGGGCAGGTACAAGGATCCAAAATCATACGTAATCTTACCCCCTAACATTTAATATGACACTTCTCTTAACTACCCTAAAATTAGTTCCAGGTGTGTGTCATGGGGATTATCCCAACTCAGGTGAAAGCAAAAAGTTGTTGCAGACAGCACTCTGTAGTAAATTTGCCCTCGCCCATACTACCCAGCCTCAACAAACCCAATTCTAAAAAGTGGTCTCAATCCGTGTGTTTCATTTTGAAGTATCACTAGAATAAAGCACTGCCCACATGCCAACTTGGTCCCATTTTAAAACGCACGCTGCCCTCAAACGTGACACTGCGATACAAATAATGGTCAAAATAGAAAGTCCCATCTGTTCCAAACTAGGCTAAACACTGAACAACATACACCTTAAACAACTTACTCGTATTAGACAACATAAAACGCACGGACATTACGCATTAAGATCTGTACCGGCTCCACCGCCAGACCGGCTTCTGCATGTGTGGCTCATAGGAAGGAAACACAGCGATCCCTTCTGCACCCAGTTAGTGCCACGATGACTGATCAATATAAAGTTATGACTACGAAGTCAGCTATTATTATACGGCTGGGTATCCCCCTCCCCAAACTATTCACGCATACAGCGTGTTAAACTGATACCAAAGTGTAGAGGAAACCGGCCCGTCTTCTAAAAGTAACCTTTCGATGGTCGGCTGCTGTCACCCCCACTCCCAAATAAGTCAACTCCAACCCCCCCGACAACTTCAGTCCAAAAGGGACGTGCTTTTTTGGCGACACTAAACGATTCGTCCGGGGAAAAACAAGCGGAGCATTACAAGTGCATCCATTTAACTGGCGGCCGATAGAAATCAGAGAGCCCGAGCCACCGAAGCAAACGCTGCAAGTCACCGCTATCGCCATAGCATTCTAATGGGTGCAGCCGTCATGTCCAGCTGCTTAAACGGCGTTCGTGCCCCGAGACGCATCACACAGCAGGATACTAAAGTTTCATACTTGTGCGAATAATTTTAACAACACCCCCCACCTCCCCATTTTCAAAAATTGACAACGCCACATACAAAATGGCTGACCCCTACCAGCGGAGCACCGACTTTGAACACTGATCACAACCGCGCCCGGTACCGGGGGGGTCGTTCCAGGACCTTACGGGCAAATTTCAGCGTCGGTTTTTAACGCTATAAAGACGAAACGCGCGTTCGCGCACTTAGGCGCGCCACGGGAGGGGGCGGCGTGACCGGCAGGCTCTCCGCTAACGTTACACGTCGGCCAGGGGTGCACTGATCCCCGCCACAAAAAAAATGAACGGGCGAAGCGCCTCGCTGGTCCGTGTCGTTGAAAAACGCCGTGCGGTGGCAGAAAGACCCCGGTATTTTCTGGCAGACCGACCGTATGCCCTTGTTGCTCGGGTAAAATGGCGGCTCTTGTTGCTCGGGTAAAACGGCGCAATTCGCGAGGCTACCCGCCTAACGCAGCCGCGGACACGTGAAGCGCGGAGAAAAGGCGACAGAAGGGTCGTGGGAAACGGACCGGACTCCGTTTTGCCTCAAAGGACGAAGCGCCGCCGGACAATGAGCCCGTGCGGCGGCCAACGGGCGACCTGCGGCGGCACGGAAGCCGGATTCCGGGGCTCGCGCTGCCGCCCGCCGACAGACTGCACGAACGGAGGCACGAGCCGCCTCGCGCGTGCAAGAGCGACCGTCCACGGGCGCGTGTGACCGGCCATTTATCCGTGAGCCATTAGTCCTAATTACATTCGCATCGTTCCGAAGACGTCGAGCTGATAACAGCAGCTCATAGCGACTACAGCGGAGCATCTTAAAGCATTACATTTAGCAATGGAAGGAGTAGCATCTAGTTGTTTTAACGCTGTAGACAGTTTTGCAGGTTAATGATTCATTAGATACTGGAGTCGATATCGATTATCAACTTTGGCGTAATCTCTCGCTCTTATTGCCCGCTGTAATACTTCCCCAAGAATCGGCAAAATATGTACCACTTTCAGATTTATTTAAAATATTAAGTATAACTACCGAATATCTTTGTCCCATCCCAAGTTACTTAATAACAAAAGACACTTCGGTCGCACACACTGACGAAACAATCAAGTGAAATGCAGTGTGCAAACTCTCACGGGCAGCTGAAATTTTGGAGAAAACTACCAGGACAGTCGATAAAAGTCCAAGTCATCTGTCAAGAGTGTATTGTTGATGAAGGAAACGGGGCGCGTTCTGGACTACGAAGTTGCAAATATGGCTTCTCACAGATAGTCTTGTTTATTGCTTCTGCAAGTACAGAACACCGCGCTGCTATTGGTACAAACGCAACATACATAGTGTGCTCGGTAGTTCGCAACCCTTTCAAACTTATGAAACCTTGCTCCAGGACTCGAATTACTACTGTTCTTGGATATTCAGCCTTTGACTAGAAGACTATAAAACTTTCAATGTACATTCAAGAGATCGGAATCAACTTAATTGCACACGCGTGCGCCTCGCTTTTACCAAAATCAAGGGCTGTGGTAAACCATAACGACACTTAAATACAACACAACATAATTTTAGGTTCTTACGTCTGACGGCGTTCGATTTCGCAGCTCTAGGTGAATTCTTTTCTTCATTTCCATCTCGAGGGTGCAACACTATATTAATTTAGCGACCAAGTAGGAACGGGTGGACTTGCAATGCTCTTTACACACAGATAGCTACCAGCTCGCAGCACAGTGAGCCACTGCTCACTCTAACTTGATCCCTCTGGGGGGCGGGAATGGCCAATGCGATTGTCGTCACTATCGCCCAATCAGAAATGTCGAATAATGTCTCAACTCTTCTCCACATGCACATCCCACGACATGGACCAATTATTTAATTAGGCGGGGCTGCCGTAGTCGTTTCGTTGATCTAAAGAGAACAAATATATAAAGTGTCATATTTGCGGTAAATCACCATTATGATAGTTACGCTATTCATTACTTGTCAGTATAATTAAGGTGATCTATAAAATCTACGGACTATAATGGCTAGATATTGAATATCACCACTAAAATCAACGAGTACAAATATTAATTTGCCATACATACAACGTGTAAGTTACGGTAGCGGTGAGCTGGATACATTACCTATAGTTTGCAAATTGGAAATAATGACATCATAACATTTGCACATTTGAAGGACGATAATTTTGAAACCCGATTTCATTGACTCGAATAAAAATAATCACTTCACAAATGTTTGTCGTGATCATTTAATCCAGAAGTATTGAGACTACCTAGTATGTTTAACCACACTTTATTTTTCCCCACACGGTAAACGTAACGAAGCGAATGCATTTACTGAACAGCAAAACACTTACTTTCAGGCGAACTATGCGCAAATACAAGTTGTTGAACCTGGTGGATCCAGACTAGCCTCAACTGTAAAATGTAATCGATAAATCTATTTTCAGGGTCGAAATTATAAAGCTATTATCAGACAATAGCGAGGCGAATTATTTAGTTAATAAAAATTATACGCACCACCGAAAGACATTCCTGTGCAACATCTACCGCCCTACTTCTCGAAATTGCAGGTAAAACAGCGTAGCGTACTGCCTTCCATAAAGCATGCGTATCATGTTTACTGCCAAAGTTAGCAACACACTCGCAATGTAACTGGCAGTTGCCAAAATACGTACAAGATACTGACAAACGAGATGGGGGGGGGGTGACTGAAGATGACAACGGATATTTCATTTTAAAAAACGACCCAGCACTTGCTTAAAAAAATGACTATGCCCGTTAGCTGAGCTATCGGGGGGGGGGTCACCATTAGACAATACAGCACCCATCAGCAACGACCCGCCGCACTCCGCCGACACGGCAAACGGCTTCTTGTCTTTCATCTGAGCCCAATGCAAGTAAATACTGCTGCAGTACTGCTTCTGCCTGCACAATTTCGTCACCAAGACGCCTAAAAATAACTCATGATTCCAAAGGTTTCATTTTTTTAAATATTTGTTTTTATATCGTGGTCCGGCTTTCGGAAAAAAGACCAGGACAGATTTGAATGCAAGTGTGGCCGAAGTGCGCCATGCAGCGCGAGGGGCGCGTTTCGCGGCGAATGTCAGCTAAACTGACCGTGTACTTTACGGCCGAGGATTTGGGCGGAAAAGCGCGACATATCTGACATACCACAAGAAAGAGTTTCCAGAAAAGGTGCCGCTAGTCAACTGGAATTTTAGTTAAACTTCGATTATTTGTGGGTCATACGTGATCTGGCAAGTGAACCACCAATATTACCGAGAAGCGCCGCTGGACTTGTAACACAGACACATATTTACTTAAAAATATTTGGTGGCTGATATACAAAAAAGCGTCCCGATAAACTTGAAATGTAGCAACAATACAACTACATAGTGTTTTGCTAGGCTCGAATTCCTACAAAAAGCAGCCCTTTATAACAAACACATGGGTTAAATCACCAATAAAAAAAAAAAATACAGAATTGTTATGGGAATTTCATTCTGGTACCTTCCCTCAACAAAACCCAACATAAAAATGAGTCGTGGCAAGCCGCGGCCTGACTAGCTAAGCTAAGCTAAGCACACCGCCGTCTAAGTTAGTTTCCTCACACGTCACCCGGTTCTCAGCACATGCCGCATTCACGCGGGCGGCGACATCACCACAACCCTTAATCAACCCCGCGGAAACCCAGTAAACATGTTTGATTGACAGAGCCCTGCGCCAATCGTAACCCCGTCTGCGCCGCCGTTACGGCCTTACAAAATTCAAATCAACCAATAAAAACACTAGCACAACAGCTTTCGCCTCCATTCGCAGCTGAACCCGCATTCCAACAGTTGAATAAAAAGAGCAACGCGAAAAAAACACATGGTCACCTGACTTCTTATCCGCCATCTTGTCCGCAGTATATTTCAGTTTTAGAACAATAAAACAACATTTAATTTAAATGAACTATATAAAAGAAATGAGTTAACATTACCTATCATTCGGGTCATTTCAGTGTGGAGCTCCGCTGCCGCTTTTAAAGGCACGGAAAGTGAGAAGACCAACTGCGTGGCACTAAACTGTTTTCACAAATGCACCGACTGCAAAGAACGCATTGCAATCGTGCCCCTCTCGGTTTTATAATTGTCACATAAATTCTGTATTAACCTCGTGACATTTTAGCAGCTGCTGCAAAATTGAGTCTTCGTCTGTCGCTGAGGACAGTATCCAGTCCCCGTTTGCAAGTTAATGTGGAGCCATTTTGGTCCCCTTGCTCAGCGAGGACCATTTTTCCGTGAGGTGTGTCTCACTGGCTGCCCAGTACCGTCGTTGCTGCTGCGACCTGCTGGCTGCGTGCACCGAGTGCGCAACTCTAAATAATGTACGGCGAGAAGCCGAAAGCGGCGCCACCATGCGTCTCTCTCCTCTCCCCTGTAATCCCTCTCTCTCCTCTACCTCTCTCCCAATTTAAAAACGGAATGAAAAATACACGTATTTGTCCAACGCCAAGTCCGATAAAGCGAGAGGAAGTGGATAGTATGCAAACATTTTGTATTACGCTGTATTATGTAACTGGAAGGCTATTTTCTGTCGGATAATTATTTCTATTCAATATGTACGTTGTTACCGTTTTAGTATAATGCGATAAAGCATAAAATATATATAAAATATATTCCATGCAAAATATCTGAGAAATCAGTTTTCCACATTTGAATATTACGTCAAGTTACAGCGACTTTAAAAATGCTGTTGTAATGATGCATATGATATTCACTATAACCGCTAGTTACAGAAAATTGTGCGTTTTCCTCCTTCCAGTACTTTTACACAGTATCACGTCATCATTTGTTTTCTTGAACAAGTCGAAATTTCCCTTTCCATTTAAAGATACTAGTAATAATCGTAACAGTAATGATACTGTTCGTTAAATACTTAATTCATGATAAATCGTTCAAGTGCGCAATGTAAAAAGTACATAAAGAGTACCACGCAATACACTGAAATTTTGTACAGCGTAACATCACCATCTAGTGGCCGAGTTCTTCATTCATAAATTTATTTTGGGTTATTGTAAAATCAACTGCTCTTCGGTAAAAAGCGTACTTCATAATGACGTTATTTCGGTTTTTAATTTTCATATATCTCCCAAGCAAACCATCTGCTTGGCTCCCAAAGCGCATCCCACTGGGGCAGATTCAGGACAAGCTGAAGGGATAATAATTTGCCAGCTGTTTTGGAAATGCCTGGAGATTCCCAGAAGGAGCGAGTCTGCGGCCTTGGGAATATAATTCCGGTCCGAACTATTCACTGTGCCGCACAGAAGCCCTCAATAGGAAAGGCAGTCTGAAGAAGGATACAACTAAATATTAATTTCATATATCAAATTAAGCCCATAATGAGTTATTGTAGGGTGCTCACTGTAACGAATGGCAAAAAGACTATCAGTCTTTTTCACGTAGGGAATGAATTTGACTTAAAGAAACAAACAGAATAATTTCAGTATTCATGATTCCAAATTCAGTAATCCAAGTGCATTTATTTGATGTCATTAACTGAGAATGAAATCTACAAGGCATTTAAAAACTTTATTTAATAAACTCTTAAATCTGTGATATATGCACCTTCCTTGACTTATTGATCTGGTTTTATTGTAACTACAGTATATCCTCCAGTTTTCAAATGTGTAAGAATCCATTAAATATTCCACACATAATAGTTATTCGCAGTGACATCCAAATGTTCTAGTGAAACCAAATGTATTTCCAAATGTAAAGAAACAATTCTTCAGATAGGGACAAATTTATCTTTGATTTAAAAAAAATAAAAATTTCGTGGCTATACAAATATTATTTGCCATTACATCTTCCCTGCTATCGATCCACCTGTCTTCAAATTGCTCCTCCAAACAGGGTTACACAGCTACATCCATCCATCCATTATCTTCCACTGAATCCGAGGTCGGGTCGCGGGGGCAGCAGTCTCAGCAGGGAAACCCAGGCCTCCCTCTCCCTGACCACTTCATCTAGCTCCTCCGGGGGAATTCCGAGGCGTTCCCAGGCCAGCCGAGAGACATAGTCCCTCCAGCGTGTC